>JAQFVV010000095.1:2018658-2218217 GCA_028023455.1 Epiperipatus broadwayi
ATAATTCTTGATAGTGTTATATTTTGAACCTTTACTTAGTTATTTCTATTTGAACTACTTTATTTATGTTACAATATATATATATATATATATATATATATATATATATATATATATATATATATATATATATATATATATATATATATATATATATATATATATAAACAGCCAATTACTACCATTTAATGATGTGTCAAACTTATCATGTAACTTGACACAAACCATTTAATAAAGGTATATTAATAATTTTTACCCACTTAATGAATAATATTTCTGCTAGATAATTTTTTACTTCACCACTCTTACACAAGGTAGGGACTGGTTTCTATTCACTTTAAGACCTTGTGGAGGGTGTAATCCATAAACATATGATCAAAGACATGAAACAGATGTAAGGTCTCCAAGATATACATGGGCTATCTATATATACTAAACAATGATAAAGTTTTGTATAGCAGTTTGTGATGTAGGCGAACTAATGAGTGCTGGTTCAGCATGAAATGTTGGGAATCGTTCTTATTTTTTCACATCTTTGGTTATATATTTATTATACCCCTCCTCAACATGTTAAAAGTGGATAGAAACTATTCCCTACCTTGTGTGAGAGTGGTGCAGTGAAAATTTGCTCTACAGAAATATTATTGGCTAAGAAATAATTTTAAAATTAGGAATGAAATAGTTGAAAATATATTGAAAATTTTGGAAAAATGTAAGTTTAAAAATAAGTTTAGTCAAGGAGTAGTCATGTCACATTATGTCTAATTACTACAATTGTAGTACATTGATTTACAAGTACATTAAATAAAGTATATTATTATTTAGTAGGCCTAGCAAAAATAAGATAAAGTCAAGATGACTTGTGCAAAACAATCTGCATCTGTTTTTTACCTGCAGAGGGTGAATATTATTAGGAACTTCCCATAAACTTTCTCATTTTTTCAGAACTCTATATGAATGCTATTGTTTTCAAAAAATTAATTACATTGCACAATCACCATTTTCTATGCTTACACAAACTGTTAAAACAGTGCTAACTCTTTATATAGTGCTGCCACCCAGTACAAGCCTTAGTAATCAATGGTTGCAAATAGATTTCTGACTAAAATCCCCATTTAATGCCTACTCATTCAATATCCCAAAACTTTCATTAATTGCATTGCTCTCAGATCCAAGGCTCCACAAATGATAAAAGCCACCAGTTAAAAACTAATCTAGGAATATTGAATCAATAGACACTAGATAGGGATTTTGGGTTCAAACCTTCTTGCATTCATTAATTACTAAGGCTTTCACTGGATGGCACTACTGCATGGACAGTTTACGTAAATGGAAAATATGGGTGATTTAGTCTGCAAGTTGTGTAAGGAAGGGAAAGAAAGGCTTTCACTGGATGGCACTACTGCATGGACAGTTTACGTAAATGGAAAATATGGGTGATTTAGTCTGCAAGTTGTGTAAGGAAGGGAAAGAAAATATTAGGCATCTGTTACTTCAATGTAAATGCTTGGAAGCAGAAAGAGTACAAATAATGAAGTTATGGAAGATTAAATATGAACAAAGTGATTACACAGAAAGTGAGTTATTGATTTTTATGCTAGGTTTGGGAAAAGATAAGGGGGGTTTAGATATGAAAGTCATGGCATTGACAAATATTATGTTGTGGAAATGGGATGAAGCAGATTATGGGAAAACTTAGGGTGGAGAATGGAAAGGGAAAGTCAAGTGGCTAACAGGTTTCTCTGGGCATAGCTTTTGAGATATTCCTGACTCTGTTTAAGGAGAAGTCACAGTGCATCACATCACATTATTTTTCTACATTCTAAATATAATTCTTAACCATTTTGTGACATTAAATATATACAATGTCATAAAATTTACAAACTTTATACACACTAAAAGCATATGAATAAAAATGCATGAAAAAAATGATTTCCAAGTTTCATTTTTGACAGATTGCTCATCAACTGGTCCAAATCCTTATCCTCACAAGACTCAAATTCAAGTGCATTTGATTCCTCTATCTTTTTCTACTCATGCACAGTATATTAAATATACAATGCACTTAAATTGTATTAACAAAGACAAATGAAAACAGTAAATAATTCAAATATGCATTTCTAGAAAAGCAAGTCCTCATCAGTTGGTCCAGGTCCATACCCTCACAAGCCTTCATCATCATAATTTAATATATATCCATAGCAAATTAGAACACAATTATATTTAAGATGATATAAAATAAGTGCTTAGAAAAAATGTGACCACCAAATTAAATTGTGGTAATTTTTGACAGACAAATGTATTAATGTATGATGGTGAAAATTTGAAAGAGAATAAAATCTAGGTGAAGGGGCGGATACTGATTCTTCCAGAAATAAATCTTGGATGCCACTTTTTTATATTTGTATGGGTGTAGAGTTTGAAAGTATGTAGCATATTTAATATATCACATGTAACGAGAATAACAAAGGGGAAATGAATGATATTCATAGGTATATTAATATTTTATTAATTTTAAGGTTTATATTTGGGATAAAAAACAACTAAATAATTTATTCAAAGTCTAATGAAATGATTAATATTTAACATATTTATGTAATATGATATCCAATGATTAGTGTTTGTATACCAAATTGAGTAATTTACCTGACATTACTAACATTTTTATTAGTTATTAGTGACATTTACTGTTCAATCAAAAGATAAATATATAAGCATGGAATAACATTAATGGATATTAAACTACTAAATCTTGCATGATATGCTTTCACAAACTGTTAAAACAGAGGCAAAATTCTCCATATAGTAGTGCCACCCAATGCAAGCTGGAGTAATTAATGGATGCAAAAAAGTTTGTGCATGAAATTTCTGTCTAGTGCCTACTCATCCAATATCCCCAGATTAGTTCCTAGCTTGTGACTTTCTTGCAAGGGTGGGTAAAGAGATGAGCATTAAATTTAGTGAAGAAAAATAAAAATGATGATAAAAGCTGGGGAAAAAGAAATAATTTTTATTGGTAGATATAAATTAAATGTGGTAAATAGGTATAACTATTTGGGAATCATCTTAAATAATCAGAGAAATTGCTTGGATAAATGGGAGAAAAAATTGATAAATGAAGCAAAGCAAAAAAAGAGATAGATAAAGAAATTAACAGTTTTCATATAAAAAATATGATGCACCAAGATTTGTATGGGAGTGTCAGTAGCACAGTTAACTTATGATAATGATGTGTTATGCATTAGTAAAGGAGTGTTAGATTACTTATAAAAAGTACAAATAGAAGTAGAAATACATGCATTAGATGCAGATGGGTGGATAGCAAGGGAGACAATTCAAGGAGAAATTGTATGGTCAAGTTTTTATATGAGAGATGCAAAAAGCAAAATGAAAATTTTTCAGTAGATTGCAATTTATGGACAGTAAGAGAATAGCCAAAATAATATTTAATTGGGTTACAAGTACTCAAGCAACAAGATGGGTGAGAAAGATAGTATGGTATGCAGAAGGTTTGGATAAGGACTTTATGTCAGTATATTTGTATAAAAAGAGGAATTGTTGAGTGTTATAGTGGCAAAGAATGGGTTAGAAAAATAGATGCATTAATAAAAAATAGAGAGTTGGAGAGGATAGAAAACTATGGAGAGTAAAAGAGTTTAAATATATATAGAAGTTAATAGAATATTGAGTGTGAGTTAGTTTACTGTTTAAGGCTCAAATAGAATCATTAGCAACAAGGGCATATACTTACAAATGGAGAAATGTAGATGACTTAGTCTGCAAGTTATGTAAGAAAGGCATGGAAAATATTAGGCATCTGCTAATTAAATGTAAATTCTTGCAAGCAGAAAGGATACAAATAATAAAATTGTGGAAGAGTAGTGATTATACAGAAAATGGGTTTTTGGTTTCTTTGCTGGGTTTGGAAAAAGATAAGAGCAATCTAGATATAAAAGCTATATAGTGGACAAAGATGATGTTGTCGAAATGGGATGGAGTAGGATAAAAAATGGGAAAAACTTAATGTAGGAATGGAAAGGGAAGATAGGGTGGTTAACAGGTTTCTCTGGGCATAGTGGCTGAGAGATTCCTAACTTTGATAAAGGAAAAGCCATAGTGCATCACATTACATCATCATCACCACACTGTTTTAATGCCAATAATATAATCCTATTTCATGAAGCATACAAGTCCAAATACATTACTAAGACAATTTACAAGCAAGAGTCTCATAGAATAATTTAAATAAACCTGTAAATTTTGTCCATCTTTTGATAAATCAGTGCCATTCTATTTTGTCAGATAAGAGATGATCGCTTTTATCTGAACTTTAGTTTGTTACATAGTAATTATTCATGCATTGTTATTTTAAAAAGACTTAAACTTTTATCTGCAATGATAGTTATTTTTATATTAATCAAGTCAGCTTACAGTTTCAAATACTAATTTAAATAAAATGCTAATGATTTTTAAAAAGCAAGAAAAATAAATTTTGTCATATCAGTAAAAATATAATTAAATATTTGATAAGCCATAAAATTATGTGTGCTCATTAAAAATCGGTATTTTATCTAAACTAATTTTCGAAACTGAAAACTGATTTGATTAACATAAAAACAAAATGTTGCTAATGAGAAATTTCAGCATTTTTGAGTGTTGATGTCTGATTCATTGCTATAATAGAAACTGAAGATGAGATAAAAGTGACTACCTTTTCATAAGTCCCATACACAGATCGAGAGAATAGTCACTGCATTAATACATCCATTTTTCAACTCTGTTCTCTTCCTTTGTCCAGCTCTTCAATTCCACATACTTGTTTTCATCTCTGATATCATCCAACATTATCAACCTCTTCCATCCTTTTTTCTTGTTTCCACTCACAATTCCCTTTAAAACATCTTTCATTATACTTTTTTCTTAATATATATTCAATCCGGTGTCTCTTTCATATTTCTAATTTCCTCAATCAATCTTTTTTTTTATTATTTACTCTTTTCAAAACTTCATGTTATTTTATTATTCCAACTGATTTTTTTCATTCTTCTCCATGAACAAATCTCAAAGGCATCCCAATCAGTTTCTAATTTTATTACTCATTGTTTAGATTTCTCAACCATACAATAGTACCCTTCACACATAGCATTTAATTAATCTTTTACTTAATTCTGTCTTCAAAGATCCAAAAATATTTTCTTTCTCTTAATAAATGTTTCATATGCCAGCTTCACCAACACTTTTTCCATCTTTACTCAAACAACTACACAAATATCTAAATCCCTTTACCTGTTGAACTATATTATCATAGATTTCAATTTGCAATTTTTTTTGCATTCCTCCTAATCCATAAACACTTAGTTTCTCAACATTAATTCTCATTCCACAAATCCTTCCTCCAATTTATTCAAAGCATTCTAAAAATAGTTTTCATTCTCAGCTATAAGAGCCATATCATCTGCAAAGCACTAAGTGTACTGAGTTTAACATTGATTAACTATGGTGATTGGATGAGAACTGATATGTTCCATGTAATATTTGACAATAACAGTGACATTTATATAATAAAAAGTGGGCATTATTTACAGGCTTGCTTAGATGATTCATTGGGAGTTTTGCTTGCAAATTGTTTTAATAATGTATTCAGAATTGTTTTCTTCATGAAATACATTTACAACTTAATAAATTTGAAATTTTATTTGAAACAAGTTGTTTACACAATTTTTATATTTAAACAGGCAAAACTCTCCATACAGTATTGCCACTCAGTGCAAGCCAGAGTAATCAATGAATGCAGAAGGATAGTGCCTACTCATTCAGTATCCCTAGATTAGTTTCTGGCTGTGGCCTTCATCAGTGAGGAGCCTTGGATCTGAGAGCACTGCACCTAGCATCCATTGATTACTCTGGCTTACACTGAGTAGCAATACTGTATGGAGAGTTTTGCCTGTTTTAATAAGTTATAAGCAAGCATAAGAAATGGTGATCATGTGATGTTTATTGGCTTAATTTTTATATTTCTTGATTTCATATTTACAAAATTAGAAACTTTTTTATGCACTTAATTCCGCTTATACGTCATTTTTAATCATTATTAGGCACAACATTTATGAGTTTTTTGCTAATTATTAACAACGCCCTGCTCGATTTAACATCATAAGTAGAATGTCCAACTTGGGATCTGGGAATCCCAGGATCAATCGTGGCATGTAAAATTATATAAACTCCCATATTTTATTGACAATGGTACAAATTCACTTACAAACCAGATTCTATTAATTGCTGTTACTGGGTCTGCTTAAAACTATAAATTCATTCATAGAAATTTAAGGTTTCTGTATGCATATAAATAAACTATAGACATATAATTAGTATGTTTTATTATTTATTAACAGCAATAACCATTTTGCTTCGTGCACATCTTATAGGCTCACTTCAAGTGACAATTTGTTAATTTCATACTTTGGCATTGGAGTTTATTTATAGGTATCACAATTGCCCAATTGCTTTGGATTAAAAAAATATAGATATAAAAAGAGCAAGATTAATACGTGGCCAATCTATATTTTCAGGTTACTTACTGAATGCTATTTTGATAAAAATAGAATTAGCATTTGAAAAGGTGAATTGATTTTTATATTGATTTATTATTGACATGATTATACTTGCAGATAACAAAAATGAATTTAAGAAGATTTAAAGATTGACAAAATTTGTAAAAGTATTATAGTGGAAAATAAATGTGATTAAAACTAATGTAGCAACAATAGATCAAGAAAATAAGGTATTAATAGTACAGATGAACAACAAATGTAAAAATGGAACATGTTTTAGATGTGATGTGGCTACTCTTTTATTGAAGTCAGGAATCTCTCAGCCAATATGTCCAAAAAAAGCCTGTTAGCCATCTTACCTTCCCATTCCTCACCCTAAGTTTTTCCCCATATTATTTTATATTCTACTCTATTCCATTTCCATGAAATCATCTTTGCCCACTCCATGATCTTTGAATCTAGATCCCCTTTATCTTTTTGCAATCCCAGCATATGGACCAATAACCCATTTTCTGTATAATTTTTATTCTCGCACAACTTCATTATTTGTAACCTTTCTGCTTATAAGCATTCTATTAGCAAATGCCTAATATTTTCCATGCCTTCCTTACATCACCCAAATTTCTCCATTTATGTGTATATTCCCTTCATCCTGGCAATTCTATTTGACTCTTAAATACTAAACTACTTTTCCGGCTATTATCATAAATTAACTCACATCCAATATTCTCTGCTATTATCATAAATTAACGCAACCCAATATTCTTATTTACACTATATATATTTAAGCTCTTTTTACTCTCCATACTAGTTCTTCATCTCTCCAGCTCCCTATTTTTATTAATGCATCTATTCTTCTATCCCATTCTTTGCCACTATAACATTCCACAATCCTCCTAACACAATCATCCCACCCTTTGTACAAGTATACTGACATAAAGATAAGTTTAGTACAGCTTTACCCCACTTAGCAAGAACAACTGATTCCCCCAAAACTCATTTAAAAAACAAGATTGTATAAAAATAGGGATATAATGGGTTTCTATGGAAAAAAGTTTAATTCATTCCTGTGGATAAAAATTATATCATAAATTGTGAATATAGGATTAACAATCAATTTAACTTAGTATATTGTAATGATTAAAAAACAACAACCCTAATATACAATATATGCATGTGCAAATTGCCCCATGCGTGTATTATGCAGACATACATTACTTAAATTTTTGAAAAAAAGCCATAAAAAGTGTTTGAAACATTAGGAACAATTAAATTCGATATTTTAATAATCATAGTACTGATTTTTGATTCAGTAGACAGTAATTGAGAGTTTATAAAGATTGAAATATTATTTGTAATTATATGTACTGAATCAAATTTAATATATATAAAAAGAATATAATATATAGAGTATATGAGCACAGACTTTCACATGACCCACCATTCTATCTCATACCACTGATACACTTGAACACATATATGCCAAAAAGTTAAACAATCACCAATAAACGTATTTCACGCTAAACCAGCAATCAGCAGTTGGTCCAGATTATCATTTCCACACATATATGCAATAAGTGCTAAGATATATACTAAGATAGCCAATCTTCACATTTTAATAGACAGGCTTCAATCCACTCCACCTTTCAACTCTTCAACCATCCATCCAATTGAAAATCTGATGATGGAATGCTCAAAGGCCACCCTGAATATATAGTACAAGTTTTTTGAATGCAAATTTTAGATACTTCATTCAGGGTTTACCATTTCCTTTTAAAATATATTTGGAAACAAGTAGTATTTTCACTTTGCATAATACAAGCATAGCTTCATGCTGATATACTATTCCTTAAAACATTTGCGCATTTGAATACAGTAATAATACATATGTTAAAGCTAAGGACTAACTGATCATTCCACAATGCAACCATACAGAGCCAATCAGATTTTCTTTTCTTATTTGAAATTGCATGGAGTGTGTTTGTAGTTGTCAAAGGTAGGCAATAATATTTCTTTTAAAAATTAACACTGTATTAAAATCATTGAAAGACGTCAGCCATAAATTGAATATTTTAACTTTTTACGAAAAATTTTAAATTTCAAAATACAGTAGTATGATGTTGAAATTGGATTAATAAATATTAATATAAAAAATCTGTTTATAAAGTTCATTTTTTATTACTAAATTTTGTTATTTATACAATTAAAGATCTTACTGTGTATTGATAACAAACCCGCCTACTATATCCGCAACCTTTGTTCAAATTTCTAAACACGTGAAAATTTGCAAGCGTGGCGAGCCGCTATTTCTTCCGAAGGAGGGAGTATAAAGACTTTTACTCGCCAATTAGTATTTAAAAGCTGATTTTATATTTATTCCAATAATAATTAATAAAAATAATTATCTTTATTTTCTAAATAAGATAATGTATATAAACATACTATATATATATGTTACATTTAATTACAATATATAAACATTATATGAATTTGCTTTTGAACATCTGAAGGTGACGGGGGTGAATTTTCATTAGGAGCACAAAAGAGTAAGGCTTCAATCTCGAATAATTCTAATGAATAGAGAAATAAAGCTGTAGAAATAGAGGAAAAATAAAATGAAAAAAACGAAATGAATAAATTAAATAGAAATTCCGTAAATTAAAATACAGGAGAGGTATTTGTCTTAAGTTAATTCTTAAATTATCCATTAATCTCAGAAAGTAAAACTGATTCAGCTCTTCGATTTATTTATTTTGCATAAGTAGGATAATCTAAACTTCATAAATTAATTATTCTATTCATAAGATAGCTATTGAAATGTTTGGCAAATTTATAAACAATAACAAAAGAATTAGTAATAATATAAATTTACAGAAAAAAAATAATCTAATAACTATTTAAATTTTATTATTAATCACGATAGGAAAGCCTTTTAGCCCTCTAGTGACTAATTTGTAAATTATTCGATATATATATTATAAATATAATTGAGAAGAAAACAGTCATTTCAGTCATAATCGTTAATCGTAACAATATATTTCTTTTTTAAAACTAATGAACAAATAAACATGGTACATTATTTAAAGTTTTCATAAGTTTATCCTTTCAAAGTTTTCTAAACGTTTAGCTTTTACATATATTTAGATTCACTACCACGATTTATAATATTTGAGATTCTTAATTAATAATGTTATTAAATAAAATGTGAAATCTTTTTAGCCCTCAATATTCATATTTTTAAATATATATTTTCAGGCCCGTTCCATGTGTGATGCAGATGTTGCAATCACCAGAGTAGCAGACTGTAGGGGTGTCACAAATGACTCGCCTTAAGATAGAGGCTATATGTTATCATTATTTTTTATACATTATTATATGGATATATGTCATATGTATTACTATGTTATAATATTTTTTTATATTATATGTTATATAAAAATTTCAGTTTATTACTATATATATATATTTTTGAGAAGGATGGCAATATAATTTTGCACTCAGGCTGCACAAACCCATGGAACAGGCCTGTATATTTTACTTCATGAGTAAATTTTAGTTAATAATCTTTAAGTATATTCAGTTATTTTTGTTATATAAATTCTTCTAATAAGAAATATGATCAAGTTTACTAGTTACCGAATATCTTATATAAATGCAATTTATCTACTTTTCTTTGAACACTTTTTTAGTAAAAAAACCTTTTATTGCACATATATGCATACACAATCTTGCATTTCAACTGTTCTGCAGTCTTTTTCAGAGCCACTTTTACTTTAATTTTTTTTAAAGTAAAAAAAAAGTGTTCAAAGTAGAGTGGATAAATTGCATTTTTCTAATAAGGTTCTTAACTTTCTTCATATCAGTCCTCTGTATTTACCTTTCTTTCACCATAATAATAAATGGTCACTATAATTAATATTCTCTATAACTTTTACTATCTCCAATCACTAATATTTATTCTTTAATAATTGTAAAAAAATCAAAAAATATTATCAGATTCCAACAAATTTCCCTAAAAATACACATGGTTTTAGTGAACAGGTGTTCATAAGAAGTTTGAGCGCAAGAAGTAAAAGATCTGGGACTATGATCAATGAATCTTAAACCCAAGAGTTTGCCATTCTACCATCGCACCAAAGCATGCTAGGCATTCAGAAAAAATACAGTAATTGAAGGGTTTGTGGCTGGAAGTTTTAAAAAATTTGACCACTAGAAGTGACAGAATCAGGCTGTGATCCATGGATTTTGAGCTCCAGAATGCTCTAAAATCCTTCTAATAAGCTAAATCCTTTTCTAGGATTTCTCCTAGCATAAATCAAGATATTTTGCCCTGAATGTATATAATGCTAAGCACTAACTCAGGCACCAATAAATAATATTTCAGTAGTGTAATTTTCATGTGAGGTAGGGACTGGCTTCTACTAACTTTTAATATCTTGTGGAGGGGTGTAATCATAAACATATGACCAAAGACGTGGAAAAAATGTTTTATGCCCAGGAGGTACATTTTCTGCTAAATAGCACTCATCAATTGACTAAGACCATAATCATTTACCCATATCTTATATATTATATATATATATATATATATATATATATATATATATATATAGCCAATTGCTATAATTTAATGAAAAATGGTCAAACTTGCTCCCCTCACAACTTTGATACAAACTATGAAATGGATATGTTATTAGTCATTCATTACACTAGAGTTAATCCACTTAATAAATAATATTTCTGCAATGTAGGTAAGGATGATTTCTATCCCCTTTTAATCCTTGCACAAAGTGTTAAAGCTAGATAGTGATCAAACAAAATGTAGAAGAGGGCTCAACAATGTATTCAGATTTCTGGAAGGCATATAAAAGTGACGGCCTACAATCTGCTGGGTGCAAACATTTTCATGTCAACCATAGATACAACGTTGTCAATCCAGAAACCAGTGTTCACACTCAGAACATAGAAATACTTTGTGGTGCAGTGAAATGGCATAATAAACAACAACATGTTGATTCCTATTTGGTGGAATTTATATGGCAGAAACTGCACAAAGAATATGACACTTTCTTGTGCATCCTGGATGATATCAGAAAAATCAGTCCACAACAATGATCCTGTTTTAATAAAAGTTTACTAATTTTGTTTTGTTTTGATAAAATATGACTTTTTTTTTTTAACAAAATAAATTTAGTTGGACACATTTCTCAATCAAGATTGCATAAACATGTAGTTTGACTGTCCATTAAGTTATTCTTGTAACAGACATAGGTTTTTGTTTTGATCTGTCCATTTCATAATTTTCTGCCATATTTAATAGACATAGTATTTTTTTCTTTTTTCTTTGCTTAACTATTCATCATTTTGTAGTTAATATACTTATTATTTTGGATTTATAAATATCGTGATTAAAATTTGATAATTTTCTACCAAGGAGGATGCAATTAAAATGAAGTATTCTATATTATACCTGTAAAACGATATTCACATTGGAAGTCTCGGCTTTACTAATCATCCTTAATTGTAACTTTGGAACATTTACAACACTTGATCATCTCATGGATTAATGCAGCAGAATATTATGAACAAAATAAAATCAGACATTTTGATTTTTACAACACACTATATATATATCAACAGCTGCCCTGTGGAACCTTGAATCGATAGTTATATAGCACATAGTAAAACATGTAATTACTAAGATATATACTAAAGCTTTTGATTTAAAAAGAAATATAATACTTCATAAATCAATAACCACTTTCTAGAACTGAGCAGGGATCTGTATATAGAATATTAATGCAAGCATGAAACTACTGGAATATGAGAAGGAAGAGGAAGATCATAAGCCAGACATTAAAAATCTAGGAACAACTACAGTGAAATTATTGATTGATTCAGCCAGACATTAAAAATCTAGGAACAGCTACAGTGAAATTATTGATTGATTCAGGCTACTATTGGTTCACTCGACTTTGCTGCCTGGAGATGGGAGTCTTGTCGTAGGGAGGATCACCATGGCCTGAGTCCTAGCCCTCTGGTGTTAGGAGCTGGGATCATTACCGATGTAGATCTGTGTTTCTCTGGACAGTGGAGATGATAATGGCTATGGCAATTTGAAGTCTTATAGTACAATATGTAAATCAACAATTACCTTGGATTGAGACCACAGGTTCACATGTTGTTTTTCCTCGGGGGGAAGGGTTGAGGGGCTGGGCAGACCCTGGGGTCTAACTCCTGGGGTTTTAGAGGTGGCCACTAGGATGTAGGTATGAGGGGATCAGTGCCAGCACTGGTTTTTATCTTTCTTTGGGAAGCAGGGATGATCGTGTCCAGGCGATTTTAATCTCTCTGTTACTATAGATGAATTTAGTAAAATCATGAATTAAACTTTGTAAACACATAATGTAAGCATGTAAATTCAAAGATTTAAACCAAGACAATAAAGCTCTTGATAAAAAAAAAAATTAAAATGAAATAATAATGTTCTGGCCTTCTGCAGAGAAACATACGATTGTTTTATTATGACAATTCCTGTTATATGCACGTGGTAAGAATGTTTTGATTTTAAGTGAATGAATAGATGTAGTATATATGTATTTGATTTTGCTTATGTAGTATTTTATTTTTAGTCAATTTTGCTTTAGTATCCATTTTGTAATTTCCTGTCAGAATTAATGTAAGTAATATTTTTTAATTTTACGTAAAATTGGGGGATTGCTGTTCGTGTTTGCAATGACAGAATGTTGTACCTTTCTCCAGTGGTGGGAAGAGAATTTTAGTATTGTAATTTATTTATTATTTTGGGTACAAATTTATACTTTTCATATTGTTAAAAATGTATTTTTTCAGGTACATATATTAGTAAGGGGGGATTAATGATACAGATTAGAGCTACTGTGCATTTCACATATATATCAGACTGCTGATAAATTTCTAACCTTGCAAATGTCATCAAAATAACATGTACACAGGATCCATTTTTAAAAATTTATCACTTAAGTTTGGCAGAAGTTCCTGTGTACATGTTATTTAATGAGATTGCAAGATTTGAAAGTTATTTGTTATCAATATATATGTGAAATGTTACAGCAGGTCTAAGACGTAAGTACCATTTTTAATAAATATGAAAAAATACTATAAAATATTAGAAAACAAATGAAGAATTGAAAAATATTTATTATAAAATTTAGACGGATTTTATGGTGCAATTATAGTGTATCTGCCCACCATGCTTATAATTTGAATTTAAATTCTGATTGGATAAACTTGGAAATATTTAAAACTTTTAATCAAATATAATTTTTCAGTCATAGTAAACCCATATAATTATCCATTATTGGTTGGTATTTGGGTATCTAGATATTTTTAGGTAGCTGGTCAAAAAATACACATTTTCTTACAAGCCAGCAACTGACAAGCATGATAAGTAATACTTTCTTTTTTATTGCTTTTATATACAGGGCTCTTGAAGAAGTGAAGGTTTGCAGTAAGATATTTAATACACTTTATATAAAATATAAATGGATTAACAAGCCAAAACAATTTTTTAATAAAATAAATTCCATTTAAAAAAAAAGATTAAAAACATTTTTATCATTAATCTTCATGATACAGTAATGTGATGTGATGTGATGTATTATGGCTTCTCCTTAAACGAAGTCAAGAATATCTCAGCAATTATGCTCAGATAAACCTGTTAGCCACTTTCTTTTACATTCTCCACTCTAAATTTACCCATAATCTGCTCTATCCCATTTCCACAACATAATTTTTGTCAACTCTATAACCTTTATATCTAAATCCCCCTTATCTTTTCCCAAACCCAGCATAAAAACCAATAATTCACTTTCTGTATAATCACTTTTTTCATATTTATTTTTCCACAACTTAATTATATGTACCCTTTCTGTTTTCAAACATTTACATTCAATTAACAAATGCCTAATATTTTCAATTCCTTCCTTACATAATTTACAAAATAAATCACCCATATTTTTCCATTTACATGTATATTCTTTTGTAGCTAAAGATCCCGTTCGAGCGTTAAACAATAAACTACTTTCCTTACTATTATCATATATTAACTCACACCTAATATTCTGTTTATTTCTATATATATTTAAACTCTTTTTACTCTCCATACTATTTCTCCATCTCTCTAACTCCCTAGTCTTTATTAATAAATTTATTCTTTTATCCCATTCCTTACTACTATAACACTCAATAATCCTCTTAACACAATCATCCCATCTTTTGTACAAATATACTGATATAAATTCTTTATCCAAATCTTTTGCATACTGCATTACCTTTCTCATCCATCTTGCTACCTGCCCTTTACTCATAACCCAATTAAATACTATTTTAGCTATTCTTTTATTATCCATAAACTGCAATCTACCAAACATTTTCATTTTACTTTTTGCATCTCTCATATGAAAACTTGACCATCCCATTTCTCCTTGAATTGCCTCCCTTGCAAACTTTTCATACAGTAGTGCCACCTAGTGCAAGCCTTGATAATCAATGGATGCAAGAAGATTTGTGCAAAAAACTTTATCTATTGCCTACTTATTTAAACCTTCTTAAATCCATTGATTACAGGTTTGCACGGGTTAGCATTACTACCTGGAGTGTTTTCTACTGTTTTGAATTTGTGTAAGCATAGGAAAAGGTGATAATGTAATCTTCATGATATTATTGTATTTTACACACATTAAATTCATTATCAGTCAATATTTATAATGTAATGATAATTCGTTTCTTTTTTTAAATGACTATTAATATCTGTACCTACTTATTTATTTTAACGCCATTTATTGTCAATTTGAGCAATCAAAAGCCATTAGATGGTAATATTATATCCCAATCTCTGAAATAGTTACTGGCTATTGCCGTTTCCAGTTGGAACAGAATTGCACTCGCACATCTATTCAGGGTACATTCGGATTAGTGTTACTGTGATGTAGTCATTCAGCGATAATTATTCTAACTTTGGGAATATATTTTCGTTGATTAGGAAGTATCACTTTATGTTTAACAAATTTTATATTTAAAAAAATCAGTTTTTGAATTCAAGTTAATTTTAAAAAACTATTAAAAATATGAAAATTGCTTTTGTTTCATAATTTTTTTATTGGAAAAATCTTTTTGTATCCGTAATAATTTTTTAAAATTAAGTTGAATTTAAAAACTCATTCTTCAAACATAAAGTTTGCTAATCTTTAAAAAATAACATACCTAAAAAAAGTGTTAGAATAATTATCGCTGGACGATTACATCACAGCAGCGCTAATCCCAAAGTATCATATTCAGAAATTAGTCTGGAGATTTGTATATAATACTACATCTAGGATCCATTAATTATTCAAGCTTACAATAGATGGCACTAGAGAAAAATAGAGTAAATTACTTTTTTTAGTGATAATGATATTGTTTTTTGTTTATTCTTTTATAAATTAACATTCTTGTTGATTAACTTATTTTAATTTACTATTATAATCAGAAATATTATTTAACTTTAACTGAATTATCTAAACAAAATAATGCAATAGTTTTATGGCTTGAAATTTGAGCACAGGAAGTAAGTGATGGAGCTGAAGCTGGAAACCATGTTCATTGAACTCCAGTGGCTGATATCCTTCCACTGCACCAATTCTCACAGAATGTCATTTGCCTAATAAACACCAATATTCTAAGATTATAAATTCTATTTTATTTTCCAAATTTAAATAGAATATTAAATAGTCTATTATTTATATAGGACAGATTATATATATATAATATTGTAAATGAACAAATCTCCGGTCATGCGCTTTTACTCATTTAGATGTGCTTGCTTATGAGCACAATGACCAAATGCTGGCTTATATATAGATAAGCTCTAATCATGGTGCTTATGGATGAGTGCATGTAAACTTGTAAAAGCACATGATGTGAGCTTTGTCCTTCTTTATAATACTTTATTAGTTATTATTTTCTAAACTTTTAATATAATGTAAAAAAGAAGTCCATTTTTTTTTAGTAGAAATGACATCTAATTTTAAATATTGTTTAATAACCCTTTCATGACAACTCAATTATAAATGAGTCTTGAAAAATAAATATAATTTCAGCATTGGCAAACAATAATCTACTTTACATTAATATATGCTAGACATCAAATACTAAGATTAACCAGATCCTTCAGGTTAATTACTGGATAATAGCTCTCATCAATAATATTCACTGGACATATATTTTATTCTATTCTGCAATTTAAGCCAATTATTTGCATTTATACAAATACCCTGATATTTTGAACCCAATCCAATTTGTTGTTTAGCAAAGTATAATACTAAAGTTATACTTTTTTGTGATCACACTTACAAAATACCTGTAGGTATCTTTGATCTTTAAAGTGAAAATGGTATATAATAGGGCAATAGAAACAATGCGTAATGCTAACTGAAGTCTATATAACACCCTTTTCAATGAACTGCAAAAATTCAGGCTATTCTTTATTTAAAGGGAATGTATGGCTGAAACAACACAGCTATGCAGCATTTCAAGTAAATAAGGCAATATATTATTTGATTCTTCTAACATCTTTAAAAATTGACAATACTAACAATAATACACTTTTTATAGTCTCTTTTTATAACTATTTGCATAAACATGAGTAATCAATGGACACCAAGTGGCAGTTCCAACTAGATCCACAGATTAATTTTCCACTATTGATTTCATTAATGAGATAAGAGCAATGAAATGATAATGGATAAATATGCACAATCAAGCTATGGTCAATGATGAAAATCAAAACTGGAAAACTAATAGGTATATCATCTAGTGCCATTGATTACCCATACTTACATAAATGTTTCTAGAGTACAGTAGTGTAAAGTAGTATGTGTCCTTAAATGTAAGTTGAGAAAATTAATTGGAAATTTGTTTAGTATACATCCAAATAGTGATAATTGCTTCATTTTGTTCCAAGCCTCTCTTGCATACATCATATATCACATATAATAGCTTATATTTTATTGATAAGTTTCGATTACAATAGTAAACATAGTTTATTGTATCACAGATTTATAGCAGACTTTTCAACATGCATATATACATATATATATATATATATATATGTATATATATATATATATATATATATATATATATGTGTATATATATATATATATAGGATGCATATATAAATTAAGATTATAGTACAAACAAAATTTAAAAAATAGTAATGTTAAATTATTAACCTTTTCCAAGTTCAAAACCCCTATTGGCTGAGTGAATTAATTTTCATTGGTCAATTACAGAATCAATAGTAAAAATATATTTGTCTTTTAAAATTATACTTG
The DNA here is from genome assembly GCA_028023455.1 of Epiperipatus broadwayi. Classification (NCBI taxonomy): domain Eukaryota; kingdom Metazoa; phylum Onychophora; class Udeonychophora; order Euonychophora; family Peripatidae; genus Epiperipatus; species Epiperipatus broadwayi. The sequence continues at coordinate 2,036,564 of JAQFVV010000095.1, forward strand.
TTTTACTTTAGTTTCTAAAAAGAAAATTAATAATTTGTCAGATTAAAGTAAACAAAAGTTTTTTCAAAAATAAATTTAAATCTAGCCTATGTCATTGATTTTTTTCTCAATTTACTTTCATGTGAAAGTAAATAATTTTTACTAAAATCTGAACTATTCTTCTAAAATAATTATATTTTCATACATATTTTATGAAAATAATAATAAATATGTGAAAAAATACTCTAAAACATACATTTTCATTTTGAAAATCAAAACAAAATACTTAGATCTTTCAAAATTGTTGACAAGCGCTCCCTATTGTAGAGAATGAGAAACAACCAATCATCACCTTGGAAGGCAGGCCTTATCTCATTGTTATAACTTTAAATTTAAATATTATTGATTTTTAGTTGTAAAATAATTCTAAAGGGGGCAGCATTAATCATATGGTATATTTTTATTGATAAAATAAGTGTAAAACTGGCAAAATAACATGAAAAACTAGCAGTTTGAGAGATGATTGCGACCACGATTGGAGTGTACAGAGGAAAAGTTAATAAATTGAAGTGCACATTTATATACATATTTACATTCATTTAAATAATAATAATAATAATAATAATAATAATAATAATAATAATAATAATAATAATAATAATAATAATAATAATAATAATAATAATAATAATAATAATAATAATAATAATAATAATAATAATAATAATAATAATAAACATACTGTATTATATCTTTATTTGTTTAAAAATAAAACAAATAGCAAAATTCCAACTTTTTTCACAATTTAAATACATTCTAGGTGATATCCTTTTTTTTGATAACTTCCTTTTTTAATGGAAACATAATTGCAGTTTTGTTTCCAGTGGAATATGTGTTGTCTAATTGTTTGATGTTTTTAAGTCCATATCAATTTCATGAATGCTTTTAAATTTTATAAAACTTTTAGCATTATGCTTATAAACATTTTTATTACTCATAATACTATAAATGAAAATCAGAAAGAATAATAAAGTGAAGACATTTGATGAAGAAATGTTATTAAACAGGCAAAACTCTCTGCTAGCATAAGAGATAGTGATCACGTGATGAAGAAATGTTAATAAACATGATTATGTCCAGCACTCAGAGACAGTAAAATGGATGCTATCATATTGTAAAATTTATTAAATTTATGAATTTTTTTTAATGACTATTTACATTTTTTGTTTATTTGTTTTGTGTGTGTGTGTGTGTAATTTATAATTGAAGTAGTGTATATTGATATCAAGTAAGTAGGACTTCACTATATACACCATTTGAGTGGTGTGATTACCTTTTATATAATGACAATCTAAACATTGTGCTAGTAAAATTTATTTTTGCATAATTTAACATCTTCTAATATTACTTCAAAGTAAATTATAATATTTCATAAGTGCTAATAAGATGATTAAAAAAATGGATTTAAAGCGAATGATTTATATATTTACGTTAGACACTTATGATTGACTCATGTAAGTGTATTTGAGTTTGAAAATAAGACTGTCATTTTTATTTTCTCAAAGTCTTTATCATGTGACTGGGGTGAAAGTATCCTTATACTTTAACATCACTGTTTAACACCTCTAATGAGGAGGGATGAATATATTCTATATAATTAAATGATATCAAATGGGATATGGTTTAAAATAATATTTCTATTTGATTCTACTTTTATATAATTAGTCTATATGTTGCGTTAATAACTTCATGATACACATTTAATGCAATTAATTTTACTCCTCCCTTCTCATTGATTAAGTAAATAAATCTGTTACCTTCAAGAACAATGAGATTAATTTAATTAAACAAAGAAGATATTGAGCAGGACCAATTTGAAGGCCACATCGCTTTAGACGACATTGATTGATGACACTTACTTACACTGCTTTTGTACTGAACAAAAAAAAAAAAGTTTTGAACAATTTAAAATAAAACTTTCAAAGCAGTACATTTTGTCATTGATATTTTTTTTTAAAAAAGCATTCTACTGATAATAAAGTTTAGCTGTGGTATCGATATTTTTAAATACAATTGAAAAAACAAACAAACCATTTTCTTTATAACAATGTGTAACCATATCTATTTTATAAAAAAAGTTTAAATCTCTTTTTAATGTTTTTCAGATGGATTTACTTTTTTTTTTTTTTTTTCATATGTCAAATGCGTTGACCGGGAAGCGAACCCGGGCTAGCTGCGTGGAAGGCAGCTATGCTAACCGCTAGGCCACCAACGCTTGACTAAGGTTGAATTTATCCATATAGGCTTCTGCTTTGTGCAATTTAGCTCAGTGATGAAATGGCAGATTCATAACTAAAGATTCCAAGATCGGTTTAATAACATAAAAAAACTTAGTTCCGCCAATTTAATGAAATTATTAAATACATAATTACTCCTAGAATGCTTGAACATCATTTGAATTCTTATATCCTCTCACGCAATTTACCATATAATAATTAATATTAGATGTCCATTACAAACGGATAACGCATTTATGAACTTGTGAAGCACATACTATGCCTTATTAAAAATAGTCGGATGATTTATTTTGCAAGAGTTCATAAAAAGTTTAAAAGCCAGAAGTATTAGTTGGGTCCCAATCCATGTTCCTTGAGCTCTGAAGTCTACTTCTCGTCCATTGCACTCACTAATCCATACAGACCTTACATTTTATTAATTTGTGAATATACATTGACTTCAAACATTTGATAAAATATTTCATAGGTAAAAAAATCTTGAATAGCCCTATGGAAAACTATATATTTCTATATAATATAACCTTATTTAATTTAATGTTGCTGTGGATATCTTTAAGTCTGGGCATTTCTAGATTAGAGTGTACATTAATTCTGGATGTTTTGAATAGTGAAATGTCCAATGAAGTAAATTTTAAAAAAAATTGGAGTGTTTGGATTAAAAAAAATCGGATGATTAACTACTTTATAAAATTGTGAAGCTTTCTAATGTCACCTTTGAGTTTAGAGAGAAAAAATTATTTGCAATGTTGATTTTGAAAAATTATTTTAGTCAATGAATTGGATTAATTCTAATAAATATTTTAGCAAAGTAATACATTGGGCACCTCCTTACCATGCCCTGATCTGAAGTTTAGATCTGATCTCGATAAAACTTTGATAATTTTCTAGTTTACAAATGGGCTTAGGATTTTTTTAAAGATCAGTTTGTCACTAGCCAACCCAACTAATCATTCTCTATTAGTCGGTAATTGGATATTCAGCTTTTATTAGTTATTGGTAAAGATATAAGTTAATTTGACATGACCAGATAAATATCATTGCATTTTTTGTACAAAAAAGAACCAACAAATTTCTAAATGTCACATGATCACTATCTCCCATGCTTGCTCATAACCATTGTTAAAATAGGCAAAACTCTCTTCATTGATTACTCTGTCTTGCTTTGAGTGGCACTACTGTATGGAGAGAGTATTGCCTATTTTAAATTTCTAAATGATGGCCTTCACCATTGGTGGGGAGGAAATAAGGATTAACTTCCAATGGACATTTTTCCTATTACTTTATTTATATTGGAGTCAAAATATTAAAAAAATAATCATATGATAGGTAGAATAAACTCACTAATAGAATAACTTGACAATGAGCAAATGATTTTTGCTTTAACACCAACAGACCAAATAAAATAATAATAAAAAATCCAGTATTAATATTTAAGATCCAATTTTTGTGATATAATAATATAAGAACTCTGCCATCAATAGTTAGACACTAAAAAAAAAAAAAAAAACCTAGGAAGTTGAAGCAGAATAGAACTAGAATTGGTACTTTAGTTTAGCATACCTTTAAAATGGTGAACTAGGAGCTGAAATTTCTTGGATTGGAACTCTATGTGCCTTGTTTAGTGCCCAAACATTGTTTAATTTTCTTAACTTTTGCCCATTAGATTATCATATATGACATTATGCAGACTCTTTTACTCCATTTCTCTCCTTTATTGTAAGTTTGAGTAAACAATATATGAAATGGTTATTATGTGAAAGTTGTTGGTGCTTACTTAATCTCTATCCAGTACTATTATATCCATATTTCAAGATTACTTATTAACTATTAACCTTTGTCAGTTTGAGGTGAAATCTGAATCTAATGCAACTAGATTTTGTAATCTAATCCAGGCACATTAAATCCACTTTCAAAAACCGTTCCTAACAAGGATTATAAGCTTGAAAGTTGGAGTGGGGTATAAATTGAATAGCTTTAAATAGGAATTAATAAATATTTCTGTTTATCATATATCAGAAACTTACAATAGGCAGGACAACTGGAATAGAATAAACAGTTTGTTTCTGAAAAGCATTATATAAGTTGGGTTCATATGATATTTTTATTTTTTGTTTTATATGACATTATAAATAAAAAATAGGCACGAGAAAAACATATTTGATGATCATTATAATATGCTATCAAAGTGATAAAAGCTCAATACACTAATGGGGAAATGACAGTCAACATTTTTGAAGGAGGTGATACACATAATTTGAGAATAAACTTAAACAAAATGACCAAGAAGGTAAATGAAATCTGTAATAAAAATGAAAAGGGAAATAAAATTAAATAGATGGTAGATGTTAACAAACATTAGCACAGATAGATAATCATTTTTGATTTATGTTCAACTTGACCAACTGTCAGGATTTAAGAGTAATGATAAACCAAAATTGGTTTTTACTTTTTTAAGAGAAAACTTATAAGCTTTAGCCCTTGGGTCTGTTACTTTATCACCACATTATACTGTACAGGTAACAGTAATATATAGAGAATGATTTAAAGTTCAGTTTTCAACAGTAGCTGCCAGCCAAATGTAATCCCAAACAGATTGACAATGATACACTCTAAAATGCTATTTCATCATGCACACACTTCAAACTTATATATAAATCCATCTAAAAAAGTTAAATGACCATGAAGATAAACCAGAATAGTATTCCATATATTCTCATATAAAACAGGCAAAACTCACTATACATATTGCCACACACAACAAGCTAGAGTAATCAACGGATGCCAGAAGGCTTGTGCATAAAATATCCATTTAGTGCCTACTCATCCAATACCCCCAGACTAGTTTCTGGCTTGTGGCCTTCATCAGTGAGGAGCCTTGGATCTGAGAGCACTGCATCTAAATCGTAGGAGCTTGCTGTGTGTGGCAATATGTATAGTGAGTTTTGCCTGTTTTAACAACAGTTATACACAAGCATAAGAAGTGGTGGTTATGTGATATTCTCATATAACTTTATCATCACTTAATATATATAAAAATCATTTAATCTACAAATACAAGGGCTGAACTTCATTTACTCAATCATTTGACAACTTATTTTTAGATAAATACATTAATAAAGCTATTCAATTATTGTATCATTACTAGCCTAGATGTAAATTCTAAATTAATATATCTATTCTTATTAAATATAATTATATAGTTTCATTAATTAATTTGATTCACTTTTAAAAAAAAAAAAATGCAATAGATACAATTAAAAATTTTCAAATTCATCACACATGTTCAAAGATATCTAAAAAAGGGCAAAAAATCTCCAAAATGCATTTCTGGCGTATATTTAATCTAAAATGAGTATTGTTAAATGACTGGGCCCAAGAAATTTGGCATTTGTTAATTAGGCTGTAGTAAAAATGGAAACAGTACAAAATATATCTAAATAACTTCTTAGCTCTTCTAAGTTTTGATTGATTTTATAAATTTTATTTTCTAAAAAAGTAACACCACATTTTAATTATTAAAATTAGCATAGAATTCATTTATGGATTTATAGCAAACATTAGTCAATTCCTTTATATACAATTAGCATACATTAGTTTATCTTTCTCTAATTAGTTATAATATATAAAATTAAAAGTGTGTGAAGCGCTTGAAAGAGAAGCTATAGAGAGTCAAAAAATATTAAATGCTAAGCGCTTTCGAGGCTGTTTGCCTCATATTCATAGCGATAATGCGAAATGCAGAACAGAAAAAACAAATTATCACACTAAAAAATATAAAATATTAAAAAGTAGCACACTCTATACAGACAGTTGCAAATTTTCCATATAGTAGTGCCAGTACAATGCAAGACATTGTAATCAATGTGATGTGATGAGATGCACTGTGACTTCTCCTCATACAGAGTCAGGAATCTCTCATGAACTATGTCCAGAGAAACCTGTTAGTCACTTTACCTTCCCTTTTTATTCCCCACCCTAAATTTCTTCATATTCTGCTCCATTTATTTCCACAACATAATCTTTGTCAACTCCATGGCCTTCATACCTGAAACACCTTTATCTGTTCCCAAACACAGCATAAAAACCAATAACTCACTCTGTATAACCACTTTGTTTATATTTAGTCTTCCATAACTTCATTATTTGTACCCTTTCTGCTTTCAAACATTTACATTGAATCAACATGTCTGATAGAATGATGGTAGTGCCACCCAGTGCAAATCATAAAAATCAATGGATGCTAGAAAGACAATAATACCACCCAGTACAAGCCATAGTAATCAATAGATGCTAGAAGGTTTGTGCACAACACAAACCTTCTAGAATCTATTAATTACTATAGCGTGCATTGGGTGGCACTACTGTATGGAGAGTTTTTTGCTAGTGATTTAACAGCTTGTATATGGTGATCATGTGATATAAAATATGTTGATTTAAATCCAGTTCACATGTTTATTCCACGCCGTATTGGTGAAAAGACAATACCCATACATTTTTTAAGTGCTTTAGAATTTTTTTAAAAATTAAATATTATATAATTTAAAAAAAAAAAAATAGGTCAGAAAAAAATCATCTTATTTTTAAATTGAGAAATGTGTCTATTTCTTTAATAATTTTTAAGAATTGTTTTAATTCTGACATTTTTATATTATAAAATACTAGGCAAACATCACTACATCATGTGGGAGTTCAAATGTTTGTTTGTTTTTATACAGGCTCAATAACACATGTCTAAGATACTGAATACTGAGCATAAGTGGTAGTATCAAAAAGTCTGTTTCAATTATTTAAAAAAAATCAGCCAATAAAAAAGCAGTGAACATACCGGGGGGGGGGGGGGTATTTGCCTTTTGGAATTGTCAATTGGTAGCAATATTTTTTTTTTTGTTTTTTTTTGTAATGGATTTGATTTATAACCAATTGTTAAGAAAATAAGATATACTGAATACAAAAACTTTTCTCTAAAAATGAAAGTCTATTAACTAATTTTATATGCATTAACTAGTTTTTTTATATATTTTAACTAAATATATTATTTTAAAATAATAATAAAAGTAAAATACAAACTTGGTTATGTATTTATCTAGCATTTTATTAACAATAATAATAAAATACAGAATTCTCAATAGTAATATAAAATAAAAAAAATTGTTCTGAAAGTCATATTAATTTAACTTATTACACCGCTGGTTAACTAACTTTTTTAACAATCGCAATAAGAAAAAACTCTTCTTTTTTCCCCTACAAAATATATATGTCTTATAAACTATAATGTTCTTTTCATTGAATCCAATCAAATTATATACTCTCCTTTTTAAAAAACTTATTTTTTTTCTCATCAACCATATATACATACATATCCACATCTTTAAACACTCAACGTTTCGTCCACTTTTTTCAGTAGTCATTTTCAAGGATTAATAAAAGTACATATTTTTATCGTTATTATTACACATAAAATTAATATATAAAAATGTATATACCTTACCATAAAAAACAATAACATTTCCCTTTCATCTAGCCATATAATTTTTTTAACATATATATTACATTATCTAATCCACATTTACTTACTTCCTTTTTTCTCTCCAAACTTTTTCCTTTTTTTTACATATACATTTCTTTACATATATAAAAAATACCAATAATTTTTTGTCTTAAATATAGGATGAATTGTCAAGCGTTGTTATCCGGGAGGTCATCGAAGCCGCCTTGCAAGCAAGTAATTGGTTGCAGACGGTTGTGGGTTCGCGTCCCAGCCAATGCTATGACATATGAGAAGAAAAAAAATAGGATGAATTATATAAAAGATAGATTAAAATAAAAACAAATTAAAAATGGTATATAAAAAGGTATTGTTTTAAAGTAATTGGTTAAAGGTATAAAAAGGACAAAAAGAAAGAAAATTATTGGTATTTTTTATATATGTAAAGGAATGAGTATGTAAAAATAGAAAAAAGTTGGGAGAGAGAAAAAAAGTAAATAAATATGGATTATATAATGTTATATATGCAAAAAAAGATATATGGATAGAGGGTATATACATTTTTATATATTAATTTTATTTGTAATAATGATATAAATATGTAATTTTATAGATCCTTGAAAATGACTACTGAAAAAAGTGGTCAAAATGTTAAGTGTTTAAAGATACTTTTATGTATATGGTGATGAGAAGAAATAAAGTTTTAAAAAGAAAAGAAGGGGAGTATATACTTTAATTGGATTTAATGAAAAGAACATTATAGTGATATATTAATTCCATTAAAAAAATTAATATATAAAAATTATTTTCTAGTTTATTTTACTTGCTATAATCAGCTTTTTCTAACATTAAAAATTAAGTGAAGAATGCAGAGAAAATAATATATATTATAATGATGGTATATTATAAGATGTGACTTGTTGGATTATTTCAATCATCTATGAGTTACTGTTGAATGTATTGAAAATTTTAAACTTTATTTAAACTTTCCAAATACAAACAACTTGTTAGTAATAACACACAAATAGACAACACAGGTTAGTAATTACACAACATTTCGAGTAATATTATTTTCCACTCTTCTTCAGGTGTTGCTGGCCTATATGCACAGTGACAATATTCACTTAGAAGTTGAACTCACACCTTTAGATTCTTGAATTGTGTGAGTTCAACTTCTAAGCGAATATTGTCACTGTGCATATAGGCCAGCAACACATGAAGAAGAGTGGAGAATAATACTACTCAAAATGTTGTGTAATTACTAACCTGTGTTGTCTATTTGTGTGTTATTACTAACAAGTTGTTTGTATTTGGAAAGTTTAAATAAAGATTAAAATTTTCAATACATTCAACATTAAATAATATATATTATAATCTTTAGCATTGGCAGAATCTAAATGTTTAGTTAAAACTTTGTGCCAAGACACTTAAAAAAAATTATATAGCTTAGTTTTGCTTTAAAAAAACTTTTGCGAATATTTTATAATGCTATAATTGTTACGTTAAAAGCTGTTATATTAGTATTTACCTATTCTTTAGCTGTAAAATATTTTTGATACAGCTTAAATAATAATGAGTTTTAATTTAAATAAATGTTCCGATGTTAAACATATTAAATTTTTAAAAACTGGTAATATCAATGATAAAAAGCATAATTTAGATTTTAAAATGCTAATTTAGTTTTGGTTTAACTGTAAAAATGTTCTGAAAAGCTTATATTGATTTTTAAAATTAAATCAAATTCAAACCCTATATCTTGGTTTGTTGGTGTTAAAAACTAAAGCTATAATATTTAATTAACTTTGAATGTAAAACAGAATATTGTAGTTAAATATTTTTAAACCAAATTAATTATAAAAGAATTTAATAAAGTTAGTAATTAAATTAGGATTTTTAATAGTTGAATAAATGCTGAATGTGTGGTTAAATATTATATTTATTTGATGTTATTTGGTTTAAATATTCCTAAAAATAATTTTAAATTTAAAACTCATTCTGAGATATTTATCTAGATTTAAAAGAGTAATAAATAAATGAATTAAATTGTAATATTCATTTGTTAAAGATAATGTAAAATTTTAATTATGTAATATTTGTATTTTATCTTGATTATTTATGGTTTTAATTAATTATTGTTATTCAACCAGGAAGTGTTTTAAATTAATTTCAAGCATCTAGACAAAAATTCATTTATTGCAAAGTTAAAATTTTAAATAATTTTTGATTAACAAACTTTCTTGGTGATAGATAGGTCAAGGATTCAAACCAATCAGAGAAGAGGTTGAAAGTTCAAAAGTAAATAAACAGTCTGGTAAAATGATTTTTTGACAAAGGGTATAGACACTTCACATCAGTGTACACCACTCTCTCTTCATTTTCTCAAGGTTCAAAATCAATTTAATTTTGTAATATTTAAATTTTAAATCTACTAAATTTGTTAAAAAGTGTAATTTTCTTTAAAAAATTTGTTTTGTATTAGTTATTATGTTAGGCTAAACTTATATTTTGACACGATTGTCTGAACAGAAACATGAAGGGAACTGAAGTCACTATAACTACCAATGAAATGGTAACATAATTTGTTATTACAGTATTTAGAATATTATTTTTAAAATTTTCTACAATGGAAAACTTAGAAAATTTTTGTTATTGCTATGACTGTAGAACAGTTATCAATTTTAGAAATAAATTGGCCATCTATATTATAATTAAAATTACCAAGGAATATCTAATTCTACTATTGGCAACAACATTACCAAAAATGTTAGGAATTTCTTAATAGCTTCTCCATAATATTTGTATGTCAATATTATTTGGAATTTACATGGAATGACTACTGTAATTTAAATAACTATAAATTGACATTGCAAATATTTTTAGATGTTCAATAATAATTAATTCTGCAAAAGAAAAATAATTGACTAAAAGAATTTATAATACTAATTCACTTGTATTGCATCATTTCTTTAATTAAAAGATATTTACTATTGTTTAAAAAAACAGCACAAAGATTTTTTTAGTATTGTAACATTCTTGCTGTTCTCTGAAAGAAAAAAATAATTTCTCTTCAGGTAGGATGAAAAAAATTAACTTATTTCAAACTGTTTACTTGATAAAATATGTGAATTTAAAAATGTTTTACTGAATAAAATGATAATATCAATTTTACCTGCAATAATAACTTGATATTAATGATATTTAAATAATTTTTCTATTTTTCATTATTTATACTACCTGCACAAATGTTTAAAACTCATAAACGATTTCTTTTCTTTGTGTGTTGTTATGGAAACACAGGTCTTGAAGATAATAGTTAAGTCAAACATTCTCTTCTGCAAATGTTTAACAATATTGTACTATACAATATTGCTAATACCAATTTAGAATACTTTGTTCAATGGATTAATTTAATTTACTTAAATTTAAGGATTTGTGATCTATTTACTGCAATACTTTGAATATTTATTAGACTTTAAATCTATAAATATATCAAATGAATGACCATGAACTTATCATAAGTTTGTTAGCAAAATGAATTGAATTTACCCAAGATATTTGAAAAAAGGCATTATATATTTTTGAATTATTTTATAAATTATAATATTTTTTAATATCATATGCAATAGATCTGTTTGCTGTCAATAATATGCTATTTTTAACAGTTTTCTTCATATTCAAGTAATGGAGAATTGATTAAGTATAATTTATTTATGATTTTATACTAAGTTTTGATGGCCATATATTATTAGTCATGTTATATGCTATATATTTTAAAATATTAAATGTTAAAGTTTTCAGAATAGTATTTTGTCATATAAACATATTTTAAAATAGTATGTGCCTCTCTTTAAAAATATGAATAATTTATTTATGAAGGCATATTATGTTGTATATTTCTATGATTTATTTATTATTATTGCCTAATGTTAATAGAATCATATTTAGTATTAATTAATTGTTATCGTATTTCACATAGTTTTTTTGTTATAGATAGTACAACTACTCATTCTATATTTAGGAGTGCTTTTATATGCCAGTATATTTTATGGATGGTAGTTAGTCTCCATCATTAATTTTGCTAGCTTATTTGTCAGAAAAGATGGTAGCATTAACATCTCTCTTATTATTTGTTGACCTGCTAGCTTTTGTATGCTAATAGCACATACTTTAAAAATTATAGCTAAGACTCTATTTTAAGATAATTTCTATTTAGTATTTTGTCCTTGATGCACATTCTCATTACTTTCCCAGACTAGTGACTAAGTTCTAGTTCCTTTACTAGCCCTCAAAAAGATGTTCTATAAGCAATGCCATCATATTTTTACTTTGTCTTATTTTATGATTATTAAAGATTGATTTTGTTTGTAGTGTGAGTATGTTAATAATGCATGTATAAGATTATATCATGGCTTTATCTGGCATTTTAGTGGTGTTATCAAAGTATCAAGGAATTCTATCTTACCTTTAAGAGCATTCATGATCATCTGTAAATGTGAAAAATACATAGTAAATGTGTTAGTTCTATATTTGAGCTTTGCTAGTTGTTAGGACTAAATATGATAAACATTTGGTCTTAAAAATTTTTTAAATTTATTTTGGGCATGAATTGATAATATACATTTACTTTATAACTCCTTCGCCAATGGATTGGTATCTTCTGCTGCTGTTGCTCTACTACTGCTGCTGCTACTACTACTACTACTACTACTACTACTACTACTACTACTACTACTACTATTATTATTATTATTATTATTATTGTTATTATTATTATTATTATTGTTGTTATTATTAAGTATGCAAAAATATTCATATAAGAAACATTACTATATGATGGTTATTATTATAAAACAAATGAGATAATAAATGAGAACTTTTGGTGATGAAATAGTATAAAAAGTTACTTTAATGGATTATTTTTCTGATATGGATTATTTTTTTAATATGATGGGTTGTTAAACTATTAAGCATCACATGATCACTATCTCTTATACTAGCACATATTTGTTTATAAACAAAGCAAAACTCTCCATACAGTATTGCCACCCTGTGCCAACCAGAGTAATCAATGAATGCCAGAAGGCTTGTGCATAAAATCCCTATCTAATGCCTACTCATCCAATATCCCCAGACTAGTTTCTGGCTTGTGGCCATTGTCAGTGAAGAGCTTTGGATCTGAGAGCACTGCATCTAGATCTTAGAATCTAATGCAACCCTCCAGCACCCACCTTTTATCTCTACTTAACTACAAAACTATGAGAATGAAATTGAAAAACACAAAAATGTTTTCAATCTAAGCTCAGTTCAGCACCCATACATTTTGGTGTCTTTGGCTCTTTAACAACCATAGCCACCACTATCCTATTAGGCAGGATTGATGTTAAACCATTAAGCATCACATGATCACTATCTCTTATACTAGTACATGGCAATACTGTATGGAGAGTTTTGCTTTGTTCATGATGGGTTGTTTTTTGTGATCTAATGGAGTGTATTTTAATAAAGTAGTATGTCAATTTTTAATTTTGATCCTTCTGATAAATTTTGCAGAAGCAACATTGTGTAATTTTTTTTTATCCATGTGGACTTAAAGATGGTCTAATTGTAATTTTTGTTATTTTACTGACAATAAATATTTGTTATTGTTAATTAAATAATTTCTTGTAGTAGTAGTTGTTTATTCACATCACCCCACTTGTTAATCAAAAGTCATCCCAATTATCAAAGATAAATCATTTTAAATATTAATTAAAAATTTAAATCTTTATAGAAGATTATATAATTATTTTTAATGTATTTATTATAAGAAGACATGATATTTAAATTTATAAGAGTCACTATTTATTATATTATTAAGCATTAATAGAACACATAAGAAAGATGTATTTGCTTAATAAAAGTATTGCAATTTGTCAATTTGGATCACTTTAACTACTTCAATTTGTATATTTCAAATCATCGTACATGTTCATTGTACATTATTTTCATATTAGAAAATCATAGTTGTTATTATTTTGATACGATGAAATTTGTACAAGAACCTAATTTATATTTAGAAGGTGTTAAGTAGATTTATTCTAAATTGTTTAGGATAGCTATCAAATCCCATACTCATTCTTAATATCTGAGTGTAATCCTAGCTTATTCTTTATTTTATTCTAAATTTAAAAGATCATGTTATTATTGTATTTTATTATGTTAGTAATATTATTGTTATAATTATGGTAAGATTTTAGCTTAGGTGAAGTGTATATCTTATTTATTGTACCTTAACTAGGACTTCATTTGGTATTGAATAAATATAAAGAGTCAAAAGGATTTATGAAAGCATATTACTCTGAGATGCATTATGTAATTTCATGAATGTATTATTAAATTTATTTAATATTGAAATCTTACATTTAAAAGATACATTTTGAGTGGCATAAATTTTAAAAGAACATTTCACATATTTTAAGAATTAAATATTATTTTATCTGATCAAAGCAATGAGATGTTTAGAAGATGCTTGCAAGATGAGTAGAAGATCTTTACAAGGTGAATAATAATAATAAAAAAGATATCACAGGATCACTGTTTCTTATGCTTGCTCATAACTGTTATTAAAACAGGCAAAACTCTCCATACAGTAGTGCCACTCAGTGCAAGCCAGAGTAATCAATGAATGCCAAAAGGCTTGTGCATAATATTCCTATCTAGTGCCTACTCACTCAATATCCCCAGACTAGTTTCTAGCTTGTGGCTTCCATTAGTGAGGAGTCTTGGATCTGAGAGCACTGGACCTCAATCTTAAGATCTGGAATCCATTGATTACTCTGGCTTGCATTGAATGGCACTAATGTATGGAGAGTTTTGCCTGTTTTAATAAAAAAGATAGTTGTATTAGATCTTAAAAAATAACTTTAAATGTAACCTTAATGGCATATGTTTATAATACTAAGACACTTTTATGTATGCAAGAGTGAGTTGAGGTTTAACTTGATATTGTGACATAAATTATTATTTGAACCTGCTGTGTGTAGCTATAGATAAGGAGTGGGCAAATAGTGGCCCACTAAGAGTTTTTGTGGCCCACCAAGACAATCAGAAAAATCCACCTTGAACTGAGAGTTCCTTTCTGTGAACAACTGAAGATTCATCTCGTATTTTCTACTAGGATGGCCACATCACTACACATGCACAGTGTAGATACGATGTGCAGGGCTTTTCCAGTTGAACTGGTTAATTTCAATTTTGTCTTTGCATTAGCAAATATACACATTTTCAACTTTAGTGAAATCATGAACCCTCCAAAAAAATGTAAAATCAGTGATGATTGTCATGTGTTTAATAAAGAATGGACAAACAAATATTTCTTTGGTAATATAGGGAATAAAGCAGTGTGTTTCTTGTGTCATGAAAAAAATGTTCACCCCTCTGCTAACCTTCACTTCCACAATGTGGCTCCAATGCAGCCCTCTGCTAACCCCTGCATCCCCCAAGCCAAAACAATTGCCCACTCCTGCTATAGATAATAGTACCATTTGTAGTTTTACGTTTATAATTTTAGCTTGTCTATATTTCTTCTTGGTTAAAGAGGTATTCTAGCTCATACTTTGTCATTCCCTGCATACACTCATCTCTTTATAGGATACAGAATGGTGTGTATCTTTGTCTACTTCTTTCGATTACAAAATAGCTTATATGTTGTTGTCTATTGATTCATTCTTTTTAGGTTGCTATATATATAGACATGTCTGTTATTATGTTATGTCAATTTATTTCCATGTTTTGTTAATATGAAAACAAAATAATTTTATGCACTAAAATGTGCTGCTGGAAAGCCAACGAAAAAGGAAAGTTCTTCACCTACTCATTGGCCAGATTTTTAAAGAGCTGAAGGAAGAGTTTGTTTTACCAATTATCTTGATGTTGATATAATGCATAAGTATTAGGAGACCGAAATCAAAGTAATAATTTATGCCAATCAGTCAAACAATGTCATTCAAAACATTAAATTATTTCTGAAAAGTAATATTATATTTAAATTGACTTTAATGAACTGTTCCTGAATTATTTTGTGTGAAAGCCTGCATACTCTCTCTTTTCCTTGATGTTGTTATGGAGACCACTGCTGTAGTTTAAAAACTAATATTTTAGAAGTATTTCTCCTGCTGTATACTCTGATAATTTAAATGTGATATTTAAAAGAAGTATTTCACTTGTTCAATACTTTAAAGCAGTGGTCTTCAACCTTTTCACACCTGCGGACCGGTAAAAATAAGGATAAGGTTCCGCGGACCAGCAAAAATAAGGATAAGATTTCTCAGACCGGCAGAAGTCTATAGATAAATTTTCTTAAAGATAAGCATAATTGTTATAACTGATCAAAACAAAAATGTTAAATATATAAGATAAAGTTTTATTTATATATGGAGTTTATATAATAAAGAACTTTTTTTTTTATTTTTTTAGAAAAGTAATAAAAAATTTAATTCTACCCCCCCCCCCCCCAATAAACATCTGTGATAACTAGAAAAAGAAATTAATTTATGAAAGATTGATTAGATTTTGTTTTCGTTCTGTTTTCTTTTTTTTTTTTAATTGGGTAAAAATGAGATAAATAAAAATTGGCTATATTAATTAAAAGTTTAAACTCTTATTATTACAAACTTTTTACTGCCCGTCTAGCATGCGGACCTGCAGAAAAGTTCTGCGGCCCGGTGCCGGATGGCAGACCAAGGGTTGAAGAACACTGCTTTAAAGGATTAAAATTGAAATGCTTAAATTAAATGTGAATAATATTGTATTGCACCATAATAAATATTTGCTATTTAATTTATGGAAACCTGCTCAATGAATGGCCATGCTTATAATTTTCTAGCATAATTTATTTAAAATTTTTTAAGGATAACTATGAAGTGTTTCTATATTTTAATTAAGTGATATTAGTGCTGAATATCTTTGCTGTCCATAAAACTTTGCTGCTGAATAGACTGTTTCTGTTCCCATTTAGTGGTTAAATAGTAGAACAGAAAAACAGAAAGATTTTATCTTTATTTTATTCATTTTAGAATGGTAAAGGGTTTATATTTTATTTATGTTTATAATTTTTGCTTACAAGGTTATTTTAAATGCATATTATTTTATATAGTTTTATATACTATTTTAGTAATAATTTTTCATCAAAGTTCTCAGAATATCAGTGTATGATATTTGCATATTTTAAAATAATATGCATTTCCTTTTTCATATAAATTATTTATTCATAAAAGGTATATTATTACGCTGATGCAGTATAAGTAGATGCATATTTCTGTTATTGCTTATTTATTGTCTAATTTTGACTAAACTATGTTAGCATCATTACTTATTATTTATCATTGTTCATATCTGTTAGTTATAGTATTTTGCTTAGAGATTAGCAATTTATTCTCTCTCTCTCTTTATTTAGGAATGCAAAATTTTGGCCAGTATTATTAGAGATTGTAATATGTCTGTCTCTTATCATGTTTGCTAGTTTATTTTAAAAGAGATGGCGAATTTGTTTCTCTCTTAAATATTTTATCTCTCTAGCATACATATTTGGAGATTTAGCTTAGACTCTCTCTAGTTTTGCAAACCTATTTAGTATTATTGTCTCTGATGTGCATTATCATTATTCCTTGAGTAGTGACAAAGTCCTAAATCATTTTCTTATTGCCCTCAAAAGTAGGTGCACTTATTTTGAGTTATGCAATCATATATTTATTTTATCTTTTCTCAGTAATTTAGTTTGTTTTTGAAATGTATTTTGTAAAGCATGAGTAATATTTTACCATGATTTTCCCTGGCAATTATTGTTGTTTTATAAAGATATTGAGAAATGCCACTCTTACACCTTTAGCATTCTCAGTTTATTTTAGATATGAATTGTATTTTATTGATGTGTAAGTCCTGTATTTAAGCTTTGCTGAGTTAGAATGTAAATACAATAAATAATTAATTTCAAAATTGATTGGTAAGGTTGTATTTTAAGTAATGTTAAATATTCATTAAAAGGGACACTACTCATGAAAAGGATATTATCATTGTATAAATAATTTAATATGTAAGAACTTATTAAAATCTAGATTAACAGAACGTTTTTTGACCAATCAGATTATTTTTGTTTAACAAAATCTGTTTTTTATTATATAAAATCAGTTGTAACTTAACCTACTGGCATAATCTTAAAAAGAAAGCAATGCTTGTAAAAGCCATTGGCTTGTGGACCTAAAAGATATGTTATTTATGACTTGTTAATATTTGTATTTGTTTGCTGTAAAATAAATATTTGTTTTTTTATTAAGATATTTCTTATAGTCCTTTAACCTTATCATCCACTCATTAACCAGAAATCTAAATAATTCAAGTGTATCATAAATTATTTTAAGTGTTTTGGTTGAAAGAATAGGTGAACATTGAAACTGATGAGTCACTGATGAGTCATTTTGTAGAATTATATTTAAATATGAGAATTACATCTAAGAAAGATGTATTTTCTTAATAAAAATTATAATTGAATATTATTATTTGAGATCACTGTGCTTATTTATTCTAAAACTGTTTCATAAATACAAAAGGATATATTTATTATTCCATGATAAATTTAAATTAAGAGAAGGCTTAGATCAGATCTGGAAAATATTTAGATAGATTTATTTTATGGTATTTGGAATGGCTATAAAATCCCTTACTCGTCCTTAATATATGAATGTCATTCTAGGAGATTATTATTTAACTTATTCCACATTAAGAGATACATGGTGTATTTAATTTAAATTATTAATAATTATTATTATTGTAATTATGATAAAACATTAGCTTAGTGATAAGTTGTATGTCTTACTTGATTTACTAGTATTTTAGGTACTTTAATCTGACGTGCTATGTTACCACCAGGCGACACTGCAGTACGTATTTGAGTTAGAGTTAGTAGAGAGTTCTCCTTCTCTTAAGTTATTAATAATATTGTTTAATATTTTAATGATATTGTATTGTAATTGCTTACTCCTGTTTCTCTTTTTGTTTGATATATGACATTTTTCCATCTCATTTGGTTTATATTGTATGTATTTTAACAATAGTCTGGGTATGATTCGACTATCTCTCTTTTTTTAGAGATTATAATAGAGAGAATTTGTTTAAATTAAAGGAGGAAAAACAAAAAAGGAAAAAATATAGAATAAATATCAATATTAAAAATATAAATTAGTTAAAATTCATTTCAGCTTAAAATATTTATTTTCTGAATATTCTACGAATTTACCGTCGACTAAAATTCAAAAAGAACATATTTTGTAAGATAAATAATATTTACACCACGTGTTTGTTGTTAAGTAATTTCACGTAAGTGAAATTAATCAATAGCAAAAATGTGCAACTTGTTTCTGAAAATTAGCTGTTACGAGATAATGACCTTGTTCTGAAATCTTATGTATTTATTTTATTAGTTCTTCGTTAATTATGATTTATGAAAAAGATATTGCTCAAAAACTAAAAAAAAATCTTACCCCCCCCCCACCTTTTGATTTTGTAGTTTTGAAATAGCGGCTGTCAGCGTAACTAAGGCAAGCAGCTGTATTCACTCTGAAATTAAAAAAATGAAAGAAAACATCTTTAATAAATTGCTCGGCCTCTGACCGACATTCCTGTAGTAATAAGAAAAATAAACTGTGATCATTTAATAATAAATAAAAAAACGACTCCACCCCTGTAACAATTATTTTTGAAATATTACGTGCTAGTATTGTCGATGCTACATATATTTATGCAATTTACTTTTGTTTATTAGGATATTAAAATAAATATATAGAATTGAAGTTAAACGTAAATAAAATTAGCATAAGTTTATCAGTAATTGAAAAAGAAACTACAGATTTTAATAATTCTAAAACGATTGTTGGTTTAGTGGTTGGTGTATTCGTCTGCTAAACTTAAACTCGATGGTTGAACTTAAGCTGGAAGAACCTTGGGAGGTTGTTCAAGTCATAAGCAAATTTAGCATTATTTATGGCAGACTAATGAGATGAATATTTTATAATTTATAAAAATAAAAATTGCAGATATTTACGCTAGTTTATGGGCTTGGACGGCCATGGAATTAATTTAGTCATCTGAGTATTGTAATTTTAAAGCCAGACATAAAGTAGTTATAAAACTTGAATTCAGTTTGAATAAAATATGATAATGCAATGTATTTTATAACTACTTGATTATTTTACGATTGTATACTTAGTTATAGCAATATTGGTCAGAAAAATTGTGTGAAATTAGATAAACCCCGAAAAGCACAAAGCAATTGAATAGATAATAATGTCTGAGTTATCGTTTAAGTGTCCTCATTCAGGTCTTGATAAATGTTGAAATATCTTTCCTTAAGTAGTTAACTGCTGTTTGTCAGATCATTCACATAAAAATATTTATATTTTCTTTAAAAAAAATCATTTGATACTTTAATTAAAAATTATCAGGTATCTTAGGGATAAATTGCTACCTGATGCCTGTTTGGGGCAATCTATACACATTCACTTACTATATAAATAATGACATAATAATAACAGCTGTACTAACAAAAAAAATATGGACTGTACGTTAGGAATTTTTCCTGTCCGATTCCTTTAAGCTATCATCAAACTCCTCTCAGCATCCATATATATATATACAATTAAATTACAAATACATACATATATTGCACTTTTTGTCAGCTATAATGAGGATTGAAATTTTCAAACTAAAAAAAATGCGATTTAATCTCAAGTATATCATTTCACTGTCTGGTATTCAGTGGTATCAACATCTGATAAAAAGTATTATTATATTTCACTTTCAATTTCCTAAGTTATAAAACAAGAATCTTAATATTTATCGAATATAGTGCAGAAAAGAACACGTGCTTCCTCTTTTCCTTATCTTTCTAATTAGATGAAAACTTACTCTGAATGAAAGAGCCAACCTGTCATTTTATTTCTAAGTGGGCATATTCGTATGACAAAATCATTTAAATAAATAAATGTATATTTTTCGCAGTTCGAATGTTTCTTGTCTGAGGTCACTTTAATGATAAACCAACTAATTATCTACATTTCATTGGTTTTCTTTTTACTCCGAAAATTTTCATCTAATAATAATATTTGAAATACAGGCACTTTTCATATACTTGAAGCCTAAGTGTAAATATAGGGGATTTGAACTCAGACTTTCAAGCACCTTTCAACTATCCACACTATCTCATATCACTGATACACATGATCACACACGCGTAGAAAAGATCAATAATCACGTGTGAGAAATGATAATCTGGACCAACTGATGAGTGCTGGTTCAGCATGAAATATGTATATTGGTAATTATTGATCTTTTCTATATGTGTGTGATCATGTGTATCAGTGATATGAAATAGTGTGGATAGTTGAAAGGTGCTTGAAAGTCTGAGTTCAAATCCCTATATTTCTAATAATAATAAATATATTTTTTACTAATTCTTATTTAATTGTTACACTACTTTTTACATATCTTTGTGTCATATCTTCAAGTTCTTTAGTCTATTTATGCAGCCAATTTCTAATCTAATAATACATTCTAAATATTCTGAAAATATTATTTTAGTTTTTATAAAAGTGAGATTGAGAATTAGTGTGAATATCTTGATAATTACATTCTTTTTAGAAAAGCAGAGTTTGGTGTGAGATTGCAGTAGAGACTACATTAAGTTACTCTATATTTACAAATAAATTAAAAATAGGGATATTTTCTCATAGTAATATATTGTAAACTTTTAACAGAGTTAGTTGTATAATGAGCTGTTATCTGCAAATTTGTTACAGAAAAGGGTGCTATGAAAAAAAAAATGGTGCTATGACTAAATTTATTATAACTACAACACAATAAAATAATGACTCATTTGTGAGTACTTATTAATGATTAGTTTATTAAATAATATCAAGTTTCCAACATAAGGCTAATTACAAACATAAATAGAATTACATGAGAATTGAACCCTGTACAATAGTGTGCCATGTGTTAATGACAAATATATATATATATATATGAAAAACAAAAACAAGTTACTCACGTAACCTGCTATCACTTGTTATTTATGTTCAAAAGATGGCGCTTTACCAAAACCACCGAACAAGTGTAAAATTTGTTTACATAAATGAAAAAAGAGTCAGAATTAACTACCTCTTTCATTTGCTCACCCCCAGATCAGCTGATTTCAAGCTGGTTTGCTCTCCTCAGTGAGGGATAGAGTATAGAAACTAGATCTAAACACTGACTCTCAAGTGTTTATGCAAAACGTTTCTATCAGATTGCAAGCGTGAATTTTTCAGACCGGTAAAGTCTTCAAACTCAGCCTAGCAAGCCAGATATTTATATGGGTCTGATCTCAGTTCAGTATCACCATATAATCAAAGTCTCTGCAATATATATCATTGCAAGAAAACTTTAAAGGTACATTTATGAAAAACAAAAACAAGTGACTCAGCAGGTTACCTGCTATCACTTGTTTTTGTTTTTCATAAATGTACCTTTAAAGTTTTCTTGCAATGATATATATTGCAGAGACTTTGATTATATGGTGATACTGAACTGAGATCAGACCCATATAAATATCTGGCTTGCTAGGCTGAGTTTGAAGACTTTACCGGTCTGAAAAATTCATGCTTGCAATCTGATAGAAACGTTTTGCATAAACACTTGAGAGTCAGTGTTTAGATCTAGTTTCTATACTCTATCCCTCACTGAGGAGAGCAAACCAGCTTAAAATCAGCTGATCTGGGGGTGAGCAAATGAAAGAGGTAGTTAATTCTGACTCTTTTTTCGTTTATGTAAACAAATTTTACACTTGTTCGGTGGTTTTGGTAAAGCGCCATCTTTTGAACATATATATATAATGTGATGTAATATAGTGAGTTTGATAATAGCTCTAACAAGATTTTATTGATAAGTACTGCAAGAGAAAGCATTTAAAAATCTCTATCTAAAATTATCCCTATCCCCAAACTGGTTTCGAGCTAATGTCTCTCTTCAGTGATGCAATAGGATATTTCAGACCCTAGATCTAAAATATCAACTCAAGGCCAGCACTTATATAATACCTAACTATTAAGTAGAAAATTTGAATTTTTCAGATACCTACATGTCTTCAAATCCAGACATCTAACTTAAATAGCTATAATTCTAGATAGAGATTTTAAAAGCTTTCTCTTGCAGCACTTATTGATAAAAGCTTGTTAGAGCTATTAGCATGCTCTTTATATTACATTTGTAATACAAGCTTAAAACAAATCATGTGATGTATGACTTGATTTCTATATTAATATAATGTGATAAATATACATTATACAATATTCTATAGCCCTAGGTTATACACAAATGGTAATAAACCCACTGTAGCCTATGCCAGTCCCTAGGTTCACATTGATATCTACAGTGACAGATATCCAGTAGAATGACCAACTGTTCTTCTGGTCTTCAAATGGTTTACATTTGCATTGATAGTTTAAATTTTTATCTATTTTTCCATCTAGATATTTATATTTTTTCAGTTTTGCTCTAATGTGATCTGTTACAGTCTATCTAAAAAGTAAAGATTCCTTTCGTATCTTTGGCTTCTATTGTTTTTTGAGTCTAGTTAGCATCCTAAATTTTTCTATGGGGAGTTAATCTGTTCATAACATGTTAATTAATTCTGTTATAATCATTATTTTATTGATTGTTTTTATTTGTGTGTGTGTAAATACCTATTCAAAAATTTATTTACTCTAATAAACAGTATGTATTTTATTTTCCTTATAACACACTAATAATATGGAATGTATGTTTGTGTGGAATGTCCACATAGAACTCTCTTTCTATATCAGAGAACTATGCATTTTCCAAGATACTACCTAATTTTTTCATAGGTGGTGGTCTTTTATTTTTTCATTAGAAGTATATTTCTTAGTGTAGATGATTTTTTTATATTTGTGTTAGGGTCTTTTGTTTATCTTTTTTTTTATTTTGGTTATTGTTTCTGACATTTTTTGCTTCTGGTCTGTAATTAGGTCTTTCATAATTAATTTTAGATTTCAGGGGTAGTAGGTGAGGTGAGCTTAATGTGCTTTTGTACATCTGACTCTGTTTTTAAGCAACAATTTGACGTGATAGGAGATATTTCACCGTACCTTCTATTCATTCTTTTTAGATAATCATGAATTTAGATTTTGTCATCTAGACTTTGCCATCTATTTTACATTTTAACATTTCATATTTTACACGAGATTACATCATAGTACAAATCCAGCCCATCCCTCTTCTATTAATTTAAATGGATTTATAATGGTGTGATAATATAAGGGATTAGATTAAAGTAATAATTGCATGGGTATGACTATAATATCAAATCCATTAGTAGCTTTAAGCATTCCATCATCAATTCTTTAAAGAAATGGATAGTTGAATTAGCTTGTCCATTAAAGTTTAGGGAATTGCTATCTTAATATAAGCTGAGCACTGATTGTACATATGTGTGGGAGATTATGATCTGGCTCAGCTAATGAGGGTTAGTTCTGCATAAAATTCATATATTAAGGAACATTTGTCTCAATTGTGCATGATCATGTGTATTAGTTGTTTGAGATGGAGTGAAGGATGAATATAGACTGAAAGTCTTAAGTTCAAATCTCTCTATTTATTACTATAAGTTATTTTCATGCTTTTCTTTTAAATCCATGGCCAATATAGCTTTGTTAAGTATCTCTAGTCTACTAATAGCTCTGGGAATAACTTCCTAGTATCTGTTAATTGAGTCGTGTATTGATATACTAGCTTAGCATATAATATGCCTTACATGTAATTTGTTTTATTTTATTTAAACACCATTTTAAATACTGCATGGCTGTCTCAACCAACCCATGTGACTTAGGATAGTAGCATGATACTTATCATTCACTCTCCCCAAGAAGACTTGGAACTTAACTGAGGTAAATCTAGTTCTATTGTCAGATCCTAAGATTTTGGGAAACCAGTATATTTTTTTAAAAAATCTTTTTATTTTGCACGAAAATATATTTTGATTGTTTTATTGCCCAAGAGTTTTGAAAATGTTTGAGCGATGGGAAATGCCAGTATAGGAATCAATCCTAAATCATACAGTATAGAGTCTGACACTCTACTATGTTGCTAAACTACACAGGGTGAATTTACAATTGTTTGGTCTGTATTAATGCTTTTCATTGTTTGGTATTTTATCCATCTAGAATATACATCCATAAGGCCAAATAGTATATTTTTTCACAAATGATCCTGCATTATCTATGTATATGTATTTCCACAGGCTTGTTTTGATGGGGCACAATGCATACTCTTTTGATGGCAGTTTAGCAATGAAATAGGATATTTTATACTGTTTAACACCTAAGTAGATAAGTTGATTCCAAGCTACTAAACTTAACTACAGGCTAGAGTTTTTACTCCGATTACATTTGCATGGCTCTGGTATATAGCCTTCACATGACATCAAACCTTGTTGTACATGAGAGCACATCTTTTGTTCATGGGTAATTGCTGATGATGGAGGAATGCAGGATGGTATTTTTGCCAATCTTGTTTGATCCATTTAATCTAGATCATTTCTGATACAACTAGTGACTCTTACTTGTAGTAACACTATTTTCTAGCTCAACCATATAATTTATAAAGATACCTATACACTTTCATTTACCCTATATGGTATGGTGGATAATACTTTACCATATAAAATTGCTCTTATATGCTTGATCTTAAAATCATAACTTGTTAATATATTCAACTATTGAAACATCCTAAAATTTAGGCGATCAAAAATTTTTCACAGGTGATATAATTCTGAAAAACGGATTATAATTAGTGATTATTTTCGAAAGTTAATTGCAGAGATATTGGTGAAATATGTTTTTGCTGAATATTGTAGTTAGAAGCCTCTTATCTTGGTACTAATGATGATATAGGTTGCAAATGGGCATCCACTGCTGTGTGTGGAATGACTTTAAAATTATTTCCGCATCATATTTTGAAGCATCAGTTGATAGGAAATATTCAGATGGCTGCCATATTGGATTAGAAGATTTTGAGATATTAATAAAGATTTCAGTCTCTTGAAAATTTCTTCTTGCATATCTTTCCAAATCCATTTGTTTTCTTAATAGATTATAGGGAAGCCAGTTATTATATTGCTTTCTTTTTAAAAGTTTTCAAAATAGTTAATCAAACCTAGTAAGAATTGAAAATTCTTAAAATTATGTGGCCTTAGGGAATTCATAAATGCACTTATTTTACTGGAGTGCAGATCTAATGCTTTTACGTGAAATAAGATGGCCTAAAAATTGAGTTTGCATACTTTCTAAATATACTCTGAAATGTTTGACTTCATAAGTAGATCATTTTTCACATTCTTTAATAAGATGCTTTCATAAAGGGGTTTTTGAATTTGCCATTATGACAATATTGTCAAAATATGGAATAACATACTCAGTATCTATCTTTGACTGAAATATCTGTCTCGATTTTAAATGGCAGTCTGTTGTAAATGAACAGACTTATGTGGATTTTCACAGTCAAAAGAATTCACCAATTATTTAATTATAGGGATTTGATGAAAAGTGGATTTTAATCTAGTTTTACAAAATAAGTTGTTCATTTCAATTTTACAAGATGCATTTAAGATTGTGTACAAACTTTTTATTAAATGTTACATAGTAATCTCCATAAATATCTATTTGTCTATTAGCAGCTGTGATTACCATGATGAGATGGACTAATCTAAGGTTTGTACAGATCTTCCATTGTTACTAATTTCTAAAATTCTTTTTTGACTTTACCTTTCGAACTTTCCAGGCTTTATAAATAATTGATCCAGACTCCATGCATAAATTGTTGTCTACAAGTGATGTATTTAAATGGCCATAATTAAATTAAATGGGAAAGGGAATTTATTATACATATCTCTTTCGATGGTAAGCTTTTTAACTACACCAATTTCTATGCCCAAGGATTTCCTGACCAACAAAAAATTTACAGAACCTTGAACTATGTATAATGGTGTAAATTTTTGTTCTTTTATTTAACCTGATCAGATCTGTATCTGTGCTTCTTACTTTTATTGGATTTCCATTCACATCTTGTATCTTCAGGGATAGTTTGATTTAACTGTGAATTTCTATTATTATTTTAATAATAGATCCCTGATATTATAATTTCCATCAATGATATTCTCACAACCCTGTCAATATCGATAGAATGACAGTGTATTTTGAAAGTAAGCATAATTTGTTTGGGATTTTCAGTTCTTATATTTTTAATATTAATTTTCATATTGTGACTTCTCATTGCTTGAAAGCAAGTGAATTGTTCTTTCTCACTATTTTTTTTTAATTTACAGCATACTCTAATAAGATGCTTAATTGAAATTTTTGCAATATTATTTCTGCCATTTCTATCCACATGCAACGTGGCCCTGAAAAGTAGCCTTTGATTTTCTCTTTTTCTGTACTTGTTTTTTTTTTCTCTACAATTTTGGGACTGTCGATTTGACAAGTTTTTAGGGTACCTGCATTTTGAAACTGTTTAATTACTAGTTCATTCACCTTATAGCCTTATTCTATGTTAGATTGGGTATAGCAAGGATTTAATTAATGAACCATCCAACATTTCTCACCCCTCATGAGTTGTTTTTAAGAGAGTAATCTCTAACATATCTTTGCATGCATAATTTTTTGCCAAAACTCTTAGTGCCACCTGATATTCATGGACCACTCCCCCCATTTTGGTATTTACCTCAGAAATAGAGATCAATTATATATTTTGATTGTTTAGGTTAAAGTAATTGTTTAATCTTTTGATTATGTTTTGGTATGATTTAGTTTCTGGTAGATCAGGTTCATAGAGATGGTTAACATTATCTATTAATTTTTGACCTGTGGTACAAATATAATGCTTATATGGATGGCATCATTAGAACTATTGTTTATTTAGAGATGCTGTCCCAATAAATTTAAATATATTGCTCATTCTGTCATATTCTTGTATATTAATCTGAGTTGTCAATGCCAATTAAACTAATTTTCCTTGACAATTTTAATGTCAGTTTATTGCCATCAATCTTTAAATTGCTACTGAACTGTGACAATATTTTAAGTTATTGTTTTCCATATGTTTATATTTTGAATAATTGCACCCAAATACTAGTATTTACTATACCCAAATTATTACGTGGACAAACAATAATGTAATGATTCAATTACACACACTTGTTAATTAATTGTTTACTAAATGATGTCAGGTTCCACATATATAAACTATTATATGTGATTTGAATAGTGTAATAATATGGGAAATGATATTGACAAACATATATATTGTACCAACCCAAATTTGGTGTAATTAGATTATTTGAGATGAGATCAAGCATAAATTTTTATTTTTTTTAGTTTCCTAATAGTTTCAATAAATAATGCATTAATCTTTAAATATTGAAATGATTGCTATGGCAACAAAATGATTTAAAGCAAAAAATGTATTATTGTTGCTACATAAATTAACAAATTAATTCTATTAATTTAAGATACACATGTAAATAATAAAATTTATAATCTTAATAAAATTATTATTGTTTGTCCATTCTGTGTATTTTCATTTATTACATTCATAAATAGTCAGCTATAAACATTACAAACAAATATTTAATGTTCTAAGTGGATATGTTGTTATGTTTATGTTGTATGTCTAATATTTAAGTTGGAATGATTTATATAGAATATATATTTCCAATGCAATATTGTGAGAATGTAGTGTAAATTATTTTGGTTTGTGTTAAGTTAAAAAAGCATCAGTTGTATTTTTAAAGTGCAAATGTTTTTTTTATATGTAATCATTATGATATTGAAACATAGTGTGTTAAAGGTCTGCACACCCCTCGCATATGTATGCATAAATGATTATTCTGCTGTACATGAGGGGTCAGAATGACTAACATCAACATGGGTAAGATGACAACCTTGGCACTAGTGTGGGCTTTGAATGTTACATCATCAGATTTTCAATGAAATGGATGGCTGAAGAGTTGTGGGTTGGAGTAGTTTGAAGCCTGTCTATTAAAGTATGAAGATTGGCTATCTTAATATAAAGCTGAGCACTGATTGTATATATGTGTGAAGATGATAATCTGGACCAACTGATAAGTGCTGCTTTAGCAAGAAATATGTATATTGGTGATTATTTATCTTTTCAATGTATGTGATCAGGTAGGTCAGCAATGTGAGATGGCATGGAAAGTTGAGGGTTGTGTGAAAGTCTGAGTGTAAATCAATTATATATTACATTATATGTGCAGGTGTGTGTAAGCCTGTACAGTGTATTAAGTTATATATTATTGTTAAAGAAGTTTTAGTTTTGGATTGCAGAATGAATTTAATATTGGAGTGAAGCACAAGTGTAACCTTGGTTTTTGATGATGAATATGATGTCAATTATGCAAGATTATAAATAAGGCTGAATGATTCAAATTCACTCTATAGCTTCCTGACTGTCATTAAAGCAAATTCAAATTCTTTTATATATTGTATTTTTATTTTATAAGTATTTGCTTGATAATTCCACACTAATGGAATAGAAAGGATTGTATTTGTCTGGGAGATGGTGCTTGTTTCCTGAATATTTATTAAAAGAAGAAAGACAATTTTATGGCATTGAAATTCACCTCAATATTTCTTTGCTAAGGTGGATTGACATGTGTAAACAAAATCTTTTAATTGTGAAACATTAAAATCAATAATATATTCCTATATATGAGAATTATTTCTACCTATGGATATCATTTTATAATACTGATGGAGTATTTTAACATAGGATTTGAAACAATTTATTTATATATTGTAAATGGTGGCCCTATCTGCTTATTTATAATACTATTACAATACCAAATGTTTATTAAATAAAGGATATATATATATAGTACTTTGAGAGTGTTGAAATCTGACAAATATATTTTATTTTTGGATAGCTATTATAATCAGTTTTACTTCCTTTGGATTAATGGATATCATTGAATTATATAAAGCTCATGGAATAGACATTTAAACTATTATGTTTCCTTGGAGCACCAGCATAGAAGGACTGTGTCTAGTTCATATATTAATGTGTTTTATTTATATATTTATTTGCATTATATTTTATTACCATTATTGATTACTATATTATAAGTTAGTTAATCATTTGTTTATATACATGAAATAGAAGAAAATTTAAAATTTATATCCAAAATTTTGATGATTAAAATTTTACTTTGAAATATCATGTTTATTCATTGATCATAAATTATTTTAATATACATCTTGTAAGCATTCAAGATTTGAAACAATTGTATTTCAATAATCATTTATTGATATTATATTTCAAAACTGAAGTGAGTGAATAAACATACATATTATTAAATAAATCAATTATTTTATATAACGTGAAGTTTTATAAACTGTAATAGCTAAACAGCATTAAGCTGTTGCACATGCGCTTTGCAGATTTTAACTATAAATGACTGAATACAAACATTTCAAACACATGACTTTATCATGTGTTTGAAGTGTTTGTATTCAGTCATTTATAGTTAAAATCTGCAAAGCGCATGTGCAACAGCTTAATACATATTATTATAATTTATCTTAATAAATCATTATATTACATATAGCATTAAAACAGTGATTACTGTCTGGTATCCTGTTTTGCCTACTATATCTCATAGTAGTATTCTTTTTTTTAATTCAAACCCCTCCAAGTTTGCATATATTATTATATATTAACATGTATTAATGTATAATAAGATATATTAATGTATGTGTGCATATATTTGTATGTGTTTACATACATATAAATAATAATATCTTAATAATCTCCATACTTCCTCTTTCTTTTTTATAATATCTGTATGTGTATAGTTATAATATGTATACTCAATTATAAATTAAATTAATAAATAATTAAGTTATAAAATTCAAGTACAAATTTATTAAAATTCACATATAAATTTCCAATTCTAGAGGTGGCAAGATTTCATATGTAACAGAATGTTTACAGAGCTTAAATCTGTTTTAAAAGATTGCCTGTTTCTTGGAAATTATACCACCACACACTCCTGGTTTAATTTGAGTGGGAACCAAGAACAGATTTTAAAATAAATTCTAAAATAAATTTTAAGACAAAAGAAAGGCAGTCAAGCTGCACTATTTTATGAATTACTTAGATTTTACTTTTGTCTTTTCTAAATTTAATAAAGATGTGTTAAAACTTAAGATTAAGAACTTAAAATTGTAAACAAGTTCATGGTTTTGGCAGGGGGGTGTTAAAGAGTTAATATAAAAAAACAAATTTCATCATGAAAGGTTCATTCTCTTAAATTTTTGAATGTATTGCTATTGGGGGCTATGCCCATTTTGACTATGGAAGCGAGTGGCTAGAATGCTTAACTTTTACCATCTTCCTTCAGAAGATCAGTCTATTGGAGTGGAGTAGTTTAAAACCAACAGTATGACAAGAAGACATCAGAGACAAGCCAGCCCAGCAGAGAATGTCAGTGCCAAACACCATGAAGGATGCTCCGCTAGAAGAAAATTGGTAACACTTCTTCCCACAGAGCTTTTAAAATTAAAACTAAACTAAATCAATAATTCTCTTAAGCTAGCTGTAATGTTGAACATTCATAAATAATATTTATAACTTCTTAATAAATAAACCCTGTAATAAATTTAATGTAATCATAATAAATTTTCTAATGTAATTTTAAATTTAATAATAATAATATTTGTAAGAATCTTGCCTCTATATTAAGGAAATAATTATAAATTAATAAATTCTTCTAAACATAATAACTGTGCCCAATTATTATTTCTATATACTTTCTAATCTGTGGTCATGCCTATTTTATTTTATATTGTTAATTTTAATGATTTATGATATGACTTGATTCAAAGAGAAGATTAGTAATCTTAGTGATTTTGGAGAGATGATTAGATGCTGTCATGTAATTGATTTATGCTGCTCTTTAGCACACATATAAATCTCCATTCTGAAACCTACTTTTATATATGTTAGTTAAGCTATTATGTTTTAGCTTATCATAATGAAGGTTTGCATGATAATGAATTATGTCTAGTTATTTACTCGCAAGAATGATATTATAAAGCATATTATAAACAATTAAGCAAGTCCCAAGTCTTCTTTAGTCAATAAAGGTGCAAATTTGCATTTATCCCTAGACAAATAGACACTAAAAATTGCAATTTGTCTACAGAGAGTGAAATTACTAATACAAAGAAGTTTAAATAAATCTCATTAAACAGGTAAATATAATGTTCTGAAAGCAGACTAACTTTTAGTGAAATATAACTTTCAGGTTAAAATTTCGAATTGCAATCCAACCATGTATTAGTTATATAATAAACCTAATAATGCCCAAGGCTAGATACATATTCAATGTAAATACATGATGGCAGTCAGTCCTTAAACAAAACTAAAACGTTAACAATCAACAATTTCAATCTGTTGCCAAAGTAACCTCCTTTAATCAATAAAGATAGAAATCTATTTTTATCTATGAAGTAATATATATATATATATATATTGTAACAAGCACAGACGACGTTACATTGTTCTTTTATTATTAAACATGTTCGCATTTAAAAATTTTCTTTAAGAATTAAAAATTGAAATTAAATATCATCTTAAACTCGTATATTAAATCGCACAGATAAAAAAAAAAATTATTAAAATAAAACTTTATTAAAAATAGAAAGGTATTTTAAAAACAAAAACCTAAAAAGATTTAGAGATAAAAATATATCTTTAATCTTGGAAAACACATTAATTAATCAGAAATGGAAATGATTGTTTTAATTAGTTAAATGTAAACCAGCCTTGGGCATTTAAATGTAAAAACATCGGTCAGATAGGAAAACAATAGAAATTTTTAGCAAATAAAAAGAAATCCCTATGGAATTGGACCTCATTGAAAGGACCATCACATCGATGACATAATTTAAATTCAATCCTTCAAATAAATATAAAAGGACAAGTTTGAAAATTATTAAGGATAGATTATTTACAATATGACAGATATGTGTTAGTGCGGAAGTGAAGGAGAAGGGATGGAAAAGACGCACTCTTCAATCCCTTCAGTTTTGCCAAAGAAAGAAAGAGAAATGAACTATCGTTTTCTACATTGAGGACCAACTAAACTAAAAAACATCCGAATGAATAAATAAAACAATGGCTAAATGGATACCAATCTTTTTAGGACGGCATGGGAATTCACGTTCAAATGGCAAGGAACATATAAAGATGAACTGTTTAAAAAAAACCGTAAGAACTTTATAATTTATGAACATTAAATTAAAAACTTTCCATATATAAAAAATACAAATAGAATCCTATCTGACCAACGTAAATTAATATTAATAATGTTATTTGATTTTTTTTTATTTAAAATCATTTCCATTTATTTATTTTTTGTTCTTCAAGTTTTATTATGATTTCTGTTTTCAGTTAAGGAAATTATATAAATATTAAACTTAAGTCGGGCGTGAAAGGCTGTATAGATTTGTAAAGTTATATTAGGGGAGAGTAATCTTAGGTTATTTGTGTCATAGTTGAATTGGGTCAATGGATGGGATATATTGGTGTGATTAGTAGATGTAATATCAGATTCGCTACGGGCAGAATCGTTTCATACGCTGCACTCACCCGTTTGCCTATGGAAGGAATTATAAGATGGAGAACGCAGTTCCTTTCTATGGAGTTTTTTTTATTGCTCTTCTTGTCAGATAGCTGTCATATTCCTATCTGATGAGAGGCAATTTCTTCTCTTAACTTTTTAGTGCTGCCGTATTTCGTATTACATTGAATGCATCGATATATCAGATAAATTGACACCAGTTTTGGCTGTGAACCTTTAGCCTAAGGTTAAATAGGGATAGAATGTTTTATTTTCAAATGCAAATCTATGTAGTCTATTCATACTTGACACTAAATAAAAATGCATTAAATTTAAGTTGTTTATAGACACTTGCATGGATTGGTTATCAGTTAAGTATGTTTTGGGTTTTCATATTTGATCAAAATATATAGACATTCGATAAATAATGATACCTAACGGTGAGGTTCTAAAATGTATTTATTCGGATGTCTTTTAAGTTATTGGTGACAATGCAAGTATCTTATGGTGAATACTGTTGGGTTACTTATAAATTTCCCTCTGCAATTGTCGGTATCAATGATTTTATATTTTGATCGTTTATGTTGATTTTGAAATGTTTTTGACCATTGTAATCTATGTAACCGATCTATACTCAACATTTTAAAACAAACTTTTATAAACTTCTCTGTGCAAACTTACAAAAAATTAAAATGTAAAGTTGTAAAAATTAAAATGTAAATTAAAATCAAAGTTAAAAATGTAAGTTAAATTTTAAAAGGTAAACTGATGCTAAAATAATTTTCAATCTTATATATATGTGCATAAATAAATGTTTGTATGCTAATTACTGGCAGTGGCTTATTTTATTCTTTTTTTATATACTTTTAGATTATATTATTTAATCTCTGCTATTCCACTGAGCTAGTGACATGGGCTAATGACCGGAACCAAAATATTTTAAAAAAAAAAAAATTGTTTTTTTTTACTTACGTATCTGCCTACTTTATAAATTTTTCTAGGTTCAAATGCCTAGATGGCGCCCTGTAGTGCAGTTTACTTAAGTCTACCTTCTCTGGATCGTTACAATATATATATATCGCATCTGTGAATGAAAAAGAAAAGAAAGAAAATATATAAAAACAACCACATGCTGTTAAACCGATCCTGCTCATGATCAGGTTTCAACAGCTTGCCCTAGTAATTCATGCCCGAGAACTTAATAAACACTATGACATATTATGAACTAAACATTAAGAGGAAGAGAAACCTCAACTCACTCTTGCAACACTTTAACGATCTCATATTTCCTACCTAAATCACCAGTAGCAAAGATACAATTAATTTCTCTCTTACAATAAATATTTCCACCATACTTTTATAATATACTCATTTTTTGAAATGCTTCTTCATAGTATTATCATGATCACATCTACATGTAATAAATATTTTTTTATAAATCTTATTAATTTACCATGCCAAATTATATTTATCCTGTAATGAATATGAGTTCTTATTTTAAATTCTAATATTAGGATCTCAGGGTTCTTGTAATGGATCTAAAAATGACTAATATCTCTTTTATTAATTTGTTATTGATACATGAATGAAATCCTAGCGATCACTTGAGCAGACATACTAATATCTAATACTTATCAAAAAATAAGAATAACAATAATTTAATAAATGCATAAATCATTTAAGCAGTACAAAATATATCAAATTCTAAATTTTGAATAATATCATTATCAACTAGGAAAATCTTCAAATATCCACAATGGAAAAGGGATTTTATGTTCACTCAAGATATTGTTCAACAAAGTAATAAAATTCATTAAATGGATGTAACAATAACTAATCTTAAAACCATCTTCTTTATTATATTTGCAGTTTAATTATAGTAATCAATATAGCAAATTATCAATATTTGTTTGTGTGCAATTCTCATATTTCTCAATCATTTTTAGTTTAATAATTCAATATTTAATTACGTGTCTGTACGTAAAAGAAACATTAAAATATTTTTGTCATAAATTTGTAAAATATTTAGATTTCTGGATTTATATCACATGATCACCATTTCTTATGTTTGCTCTTAACTGTTATTAAAACAGACAAAACTCTCTATACGTATTGCCACTCAGTGCAAGTCAAAGTAATCAATGGATTCCAGAAGGCTTCTGCATAAAATCCCCATCTAGTGCCTATTCATCCAATATCTCCAGGCTAGTTTCTGGCTTGTGGCCTTCATCAATGATGAGCCTTTGATCTGAGAGCACTGCACCTAGATCTTAGGATCTAATGCAACCCTCCAGCAGCCACCTTTTATCTCTACTTAACTACAAAGCTATATGACCTATATGGCTATATAAGCTGATGAGCTTGGATTGAAAATATTATAATGTTTTTAATTTTAAGTCTCATAGCTTTGGAGTTAAGTAGAGATAAAAGGTGGCTGCTGGAGGGTTGCATTAGATCCTAAGATCTAGGTGCAATGCTCTCAGATCCAAGGCTCCTCACTGATGAAGGCCACAAGCCAGAAACTAGTCTGGGGATATTGGATGAGTAGGTACTAGATGGGGATTTTATGCACAAGCCTTCTGGAATCCATTGATTACTATGGCTTGCACTGAGTGGCAATACGTATAGAGAGTTTTGCCTGTTTTAATTTCTGGATTTAATGAGTATCAAGAACATTAAAACACTACAGCAAATTTAAATAGTAAATAACATTTATTAACAAAGAAAACAGATTTAATATAATATAAAAAAATTCATTAACACAAGTTCTAGAGAATTTAGGATACTTTAAAAACAATATCTGTGGTCTTTCAGGTTTAGGCCGCGAATGATTTCTTGAAGATGTATCACTTCTTGGCATTTTACTGATCAGCTCTTTATTATTGGATTCAAATCTCATGATCAACTTCAGGGTGAGACTAAGTGTCTGAACTGATCTTACATATACATCTTAACTTTTAAATAAAAAAAATTATTAAAATGTCAAGGTTATTTAGATTTGGAGTGTAAGCTTGTGTGCACCAACAATTTTTAATACTATGCTTCCTCTATGATTCTTCCAATATGATGCTCCTTCTATATCTCTTCTTCAATGAAACAATTCCCCTAAAAAGGGTGTGTGCAGGCCTTTTTATAACCTCCTGTTGTTTATCACTCTGATGGACAAGAAACATCTTTCTTACTTGCCCCTCTCTTGAATTAATATTTTATTGGTTATTAATTGTGGTCTGATATTAATTATTCACAACTGACCAGACAGTCATGTAATATTCTTGGAGTTTTCCAAGTTTTAAAATTGTATAATTAAATAAATAAAATAAAAAAGATAAAATGAAAGTAAAATAAAATATCAAATAAATGATTTAAACTAAGTTAATTTTATGAATGAATATTTTTCAATATTACTTTAAACTTGATTAAATGTTTTTACCCATTATGTACACTTAAAATCATTCTCTTTTACTATTAAATTTATAGCCTTCTTTAACTAGTGTAACCCATTGCTATATTTTTAATTAAAGTAATTTAGTTTATGTTTCTAATTTACTAGATTTATTTATTAAATTGACTGTTGAATTATTAGAACTGAGTTTAAATTAAATATTTTATTAAACCTATAATAGCTATTGTCTGAATATAACACACCAATTAATTTAGCCATTACTATCCATTTACTTTAGCACTCGATTGTTTTAATCTAGATCAGGGGTGGCCAACTTTTGTGTTCATAAGTTCTACTTTTTATTTTAAAAATGTTTTGCGATCGACTTGTTGTCATAGGCGATCGACTTGTCATAGGCGTAGTCTAAATGGAGAAAGGTGTGAAATACATACCATTTTCATATATCTAACTACTAAAAAATAACAATTATTTAATGGACCAAAAACCTCATGTCCAGGGGAATTAAAGCAAAATGAGTAATTGTTAACAATATTTATTAATTCAAATTAGCTACATTAAATCAAGATTAAAAATATTATTTTCAATAGATACGACTTAGCGAATGAACTTCACCTATCTAGAATTGAAAATAATTTAGAACAAAAACAAAAATAACAAAAAAACCTTGAAAATCATGACATAATTTGTTTCACTCATTACCCGATTGCTGTTGCCAGATTGACCTCGTGATCGACCGAAAACGTCTTTGTGATCGACCGGTGGATCACAATCAACTTGTTGGCCACCTCTGATCTAGATCAGTCATCTCAACCCCCACAATCAACTACACCTAGATTTATTAATTAACACATGCTTTATAGTAAATTACTAAAAAATTTAAATTTTAGAATGTGTTCTCTTTGTGTAGTAGTGATATTGTATTGATAATAGTTTAAAAGTACAATTTGAAGCTAAATAAAATTATGTAAGGAATAAAATTATGATGAATAACCTTAAAATAGTTAAATAAAGCTAAAAATATTAATTACATATGGTTGGAAAAGCTGGCCATAATAAATAATGCAGCTATAAGTGCTTAAAGTATGTGGAAGAAGTTAAATTTTAATAGTTTAAAACTTATAGTTAAATAAATGCTATATTTAAAATTATAAATTATATATAATAATTATAATTAATATCATATATTCTAAAAGTAAGTTTTATGGTAGTAAAAGTTATATTTAATTCTATATTTTCCAAATTATTATTCCAAATTTTATATAATTGTATTATTTATTCAATATAATAATTGTTGCAATTTATTAGTTATTTTCAGACAGAAAATCGGATACAATCTGTCTCAGCTATTAGCCATGTGACTTCTATAATATAGTAATACACACATGCTTGCTAGTATTTGTATTAACAAAGTTCAAAATATTTTAAAAATTGCATTATAGAATTGAATATATTTATTTGCCTATCATAAGGGAAAATATTTAAGTTAACTATCATATAAAATGTTTTAAATAATATTATAAGACGAGTACAGTTAATAAAAAATTAAATATTTTGTTTTAAAATAAAATAGATAAATTAAATATTAAAGGTGGGATAAATTTGTTGAATATTGTTTTTAAAAGTCATTTTAAATGTTTAATTAATTTTTAGTAAGGTATAATAATTGATTTAAGATTAATATTTTTAAATAATATTTTAAATTATAATGCATCATATTTTATTTTTTAAATTTAATTGTGTAAGACTGTAGCAATATGCAAATTCGGTATCAAATGAAAAGTAAAAATCCACCAATAGGATAAGGTATTTTGTAGGGTATAAATACTCTTACATGATAGGTGATTAGAAGTCAGTGGTAATCGATGTAATAGTAATTTAAAATTTTTATTTTAGTCAATTTTTTAGTGCTCTCATATCATTTATTTGCAAACTAATAGGATATTTATTTTTAAAAGGTATTTGCAAAGAGAGCATAATATAAATATATTTAGTAACTTTATTAAAAATATGCATTGCTAATTTAAAGTTCCCTTTTACCAGGATTACTTGTCAAAGCTTAATATAACTTCACAGTAAAAATATGGAAATGCCAATAAGTAAAACGTATTTAATTAAGGATATTTTAAAAATAAGTATAATAATTGTTAATATAATATTAAAAATATTGACCAAGAGAACTATTCCAGCAAGTAAAGTATTATTTCGGATTTGTACAGAAAACTTAACAGAAAGGCTACTTGCAGATTAAAAATGAAATACACATTTTTTTTATAATAGCGAGATTGTCATGTTGAAGACCAACAAGTGATAATACAAGTTTTATATTAATTTATGGAAATATAATGATATGAAGATAAATTTTTTTATCCTTTATGAAGGAAAACATTGGAAATATTTCAAGAAAAACTATCATAAGCAAAAATTAATGAAAAGTATTTTGGAAAAGCGTATGTTATAAAACCTAAGTCATATAGGGTTATATGCATTTTGCTAAAAAAATTATTTAAAACTGATAATTTTGAACAATAATGAAATGGTCATAAATGGATAATAAATAGTAAAATTATCCTAAGGAATAAACCTATAAAAATGTATTATAAACCAGCAATCAATAAACTTATGGAGATGGAAATATTTTAAATATTGTGCAAAAAGTTTATCCGGATTGCCTGTAGTTAAAATTACCAGGACATGATGCATCACCAAGCCGATACAGAATATTCTAGAATGGAAGCTTCAAGTTATTATTTTTTAATAATATGATTTTACTATTATTTTAATAATCATTGTTCTGGACAATAGAAACCATAAACTAATATTCTATGAACTTTTCCAGAATGGATTGATGATTATTTTTATTAGTTTTCCAAGATTTTTAGACATAATTTAATTGTTTTTATTATTCATTTTAAACTTCGCTCACCGCTGGAAAAGTTTTGTCTTGTTCATCATCAAGAAAAAGAAGCTTAACAACAGGGGAGTTTTGAAAATTGCTCTTGAGGAGAACATTTAAAAAAAAAAAACTCTCGAGAAAATAAAAAACATTTTGAACTGTATAAAGAACATTCGTCAATTGAAGAGTCAGTTGAAGATTTACGTAATTATAGTCTTGAGTTTTATTTATTAATTTTTTAAAGTGTAATATTATTTTTAATTAGAAGAATAAGAACATGAATATTAATTTAGTATTAATGATATAATAATCTTAGAGTAAAATAGTTTGATATTTTTTAAATAAGTTAACATTTTCTAAGTACGGATGTTTTCATATGTGTAATGTTTATGTTAATTAATGGACATGGAGACGTTAATAAGTGATTACGAGTTGATATCACTTAGGTAATAGTTATGAATATTGATATATTTTATGATGTATTTTTTTTGTTTTTCTTTTTTGCAGATTGCCAAATGAATTATAATATATAGGAGTATAAATGTTGAATTATATTTAAACGTATTTGTACAACACTTTTAATTTATGAGATTAGGATTTATTTCTGGGAATATGCATACTTTAATTTCATAATAATAATATAACACAACATGATGATGAATAGTTATATGATTCTTTTAAAAAACTTTAATATTATTGGACATTCAAAGTATTTACATGACTAGTTTTTAATAAGAAAGTAAAGCAGACTTTTCTTGTAGGTTAGTGAGATCGTTTAAATTACAATTGAATTTTGTTTATTATTTGAATATGTGAATTAGTTATTTGTCGGTGTAAGATTTGATAAATCTATTAGGAAATGTTGATAAGATAGTGACTTTTTGTCTTGCATTGGTGGTCGAGAGGTCAGCGCGACAGTCTTGCACTTGCAGGCAGTTGCCCGGGTTGCGGGTTCGCATCCCGGCCGATGCTATGACACTTTTTAAAAAAAAGATAGTGACTTTGGGAGTAAGCTGGAGAACATGAAACCAAAGAGATGATATCAATGTAGGATGTATTTAGGGAAATATGAGTAGTATTTTTATAATCTTAAGTGTACAATACAGTTAACAATGCCCTGTAGTTGTATATTTATTTGTAGGCAGTGTCTATTTTCTTTAAGTATTGGTGTTTCAATAAAGCTGAAGGAATAGCTTTGACATCATGGATAGTAGTGGAGGACATTAGACAGAATAGGTCATGCCTCTATGTTCTTATAAATACACTGTGCTATGGTATTTTTATTCAATATGTACTATGATTTAGACTCTAGTTTTTCTTCCCTAGGCCTACATATCTATTGGCTGTCTCAGATTTCCAATGTAACTACATTGCACAGTATTGAATATTTTGTAAAGAAATAATAAATGATTTAGAGCTTAAGATATGCTATTGTCTGAATAAAATAAGTCCATTTACTTGTAAGAAGGAGTAGAGTTTGTGCAAGTTGGTATTGAAAATCCAATGAACCCAATATAAAAAATAATAAAAAATCATAAAATATGTTTTAAATTTATTTTGGAAATAAAATAAATTGTAGAGATAAAATAAATAAAGCCTAACTTTTAAATATTTTAGTCATTTTTTATGAGTATTGCATATTTTCAAGATATAATGTTATAAAACAGAACGATATAAAATAAGCATAAGTGCGATTTTGTATTTATTTAAATAATAAGGAATACATCAGTGGTTACAGTTATTCAGTATTAGGTTAATGTTAAATGGGATATGTTGTATTTAATAATTATAATGTAGTAAACAATGATGTCCACATAGTCTAGTAATAAATTAACAGTAGATATTTTATATAGTATTTTTTAACATTGCAAAATGAAAATTGTTTTAGTATAAGATCCATACTCGATATTATTATATTTTGTGTTTTCTGTACTATGTTTCAATGGATGTTTTAAAAGGAAGCATAGTTAAATAATATTCAAAAATATAATATGTTAAAATAAGGATAAAGAAATGTGATTTTATCATAAAGATTGATCACAAAGAGATAAATAAAATTGTATTGTTTTATTATCATTAATTTTAAGTCAGAGTGAAGACTTAAAGAGATTTTCTATTGTTTTTTTTTTAAGAACTGATTAATAAGAAATGTATAATGATGCAAATTGAGGATATCCAGCGTAAATATTGTAAATAAACTGTTATTTAATTTTATTTGTTATAAATAAAACTTTGTTAAATTTGTTTTCAAAATTTGTGTGTTCAGACTGTTTTCTTTTCCATTAAAATGCATGATACACCTAGAATAATAGAATCAAACATAATATTTTTGCACAGAAATAAATAAAGTATTGTTTTAAGAATTTTGAATATTTTCTTGGAATTTATTTATTTAAGAAATCACATTTTACATTATCTTATAGTCATAAATTGATTATATAACAGTACATCAAATTATATGCTATCTGTTGCCACACATATATTTGTCAGATTATAAAAATGTTACCACATACTTATTACGTTATTATATGAAGATAAAAGATTATATTATAGTATTTTATTTTTATTATGATAATAAAATTATAGTGAAGAAAAGATACATAAAAA
Source organism: Epiperipatus broadwayi (assembly GCA_028023455.1). Lineage (NCBI taxonomy): Eukaryota > Metazoa > Onychophora > Udeonychophora > Euonychophora > Peripatidae > Epiperipatus > Epiperipatus broadwayi. Next base: position 2,078,948 of record JAQFVV010000095.1, read on the forward strand.
TTAGTTCATCCAATGAAGAATATTATTATTATTTTATTATTATTATTATTAGTTAAGCATAGTAGAGATGACATAAAAATCCCTTATCATGTTTTACTACAGTGATTTTAATTAACTTAGAATACTTTTATGAACCTGAGATTTTATTGAGATAAATTATTGTAGATAAAAAGATTAAGATTTAATTATTAGTGTAATCTTAATGATTAGGTTTTAATAAAGTCGTAAGAATGCTATAAATTTATTTATTTAAGATAATAATAGGGGGGATAGTGTTCTTATGCCATTGAGGTAGTATCCTGTGGGATATTAGCTCAATGGAATCTTTCTTGTCATCTGTATTTCACTTCCAAGTCTCATGATATAATAAATATTTATTTATTTACTTTTATAAACTGAACCTTTTCATTATTTTGTTAGTAGAATATTTAAATATAATAGAGAATATTTTATTTACCAATTATTTGCATTTAACCGAACGTAATCGTTAACTGAGCTAACCCATTTTATTTAATATTATATTTCCCGGAAGTAAATATACACACGGATAAGGTTAGAATATATATATATATGCATAATACAAATAAAATGTCTTAATTAAAAATTATTGTAATTATAACAAAAATAATTAATATAATAATAATTAAATATTATATACAATCTTTGAATCCACAGAACTATTTTCAATTAATTCCTTAACCCTCCTCAACTTTGAATTTAATGGTAGTTAAGAAATTAACTGAAAATACTTTGGGGATTGAAAGACTATATAATAGTAAATTACTGTCATATTTATTTTTATTATACATATATAGTAATGGTATGGACAGAAAAGGAGTAAAATGGGGAGATGATAAATCATCATCATTCCCTTAGAATTAAATAAAATATAGAAGAAATAAATATATAAATTTAATTTCTAATAAAAAAACAAAATGCAGTAAATGGATTTTAAAAGTGTGTCTTTTGCATTACCCAGATTAGTATCTGGATGTCCAAACACCAACACAAATCCCTATATCTATACAACTTAACCATTATTGCTTTCTGGAGCTAGATCAAGATTATTACACTCTAGGGTTTGTAACTATGATCAAAAAAAATTTATAGGTTTAATCTACTATAATTGAAGAACTGTACAGAGGTAATTTAAAAATTTTCAAAACCTTAAGCTGCATTAAAATTAAGACACACAATGTCAATTCATAAAACAGATAGCTGGAAGAATAAAGACATTAACACTATAATATTTTTAATCATTATTTAATAAATTAACTGATTAATAATTAAACAAAATTTTAAAAATGATGTGATAATATAATTCAAACTTATATATTTTTATTGAAAAATATAATTTCATAAAATATGACTAACTAGTTGATTTTTATTCATTAAATTAATTAATTTTTCATTCAGTAAATTATTTCATGTTAAATAACAAAATCTGGAAAACAACCTTTTCATAATTGGAGATAAAAAATTTAAATTAGCTAAAAAAAGCTTTTGTTAAATTTTGGAGGAAAAAATCAAATGAATTTAAAAACATGTTTTAAAAAAATATTACCTTTAAAAATTATTTAACATGACTAAAATTTAGCTAACAATAATAAAAAATTTAATTGATTAAAATCCTTCTAATGTTAAAAAGAAAATATACAAAAAACATGTTTCGATTGAAAAAAAAAATACTAATAAAATTATTATCAATTGCTATGTAATTTAAAAACTTTTTTATAAACTTAAGTGTAACATGCACGTTAAAAGAATACCTTATACTATGGTTTTAATTTCTTTTTGAGTTCTTCTTTGATACTTGTAATTTCCATTTTCTTCATGGGTTTTCTTCTTGAAGGCATCTCAATTTCAGGCTACTAATATACACAGTTAATTTATTCACTTTGACATACAATATTTTCAGGCTAATACACAGAAAGATTTTATCTGTTTTTTGTAATAATTTTTCAGATCTGACTAAACTGCTATCTAAATAAAGATAGAGACACTGATGCTCTTTGGAGACATGGTTTATAGCAAATTACTTCAGAGATATTTTTCTCTTTACATTTTTTCCAATGAAGCAGATTACATAGAGGTAGATGATGTTTAGTTTTTAGCTAAACTTAACATATGGTTGTCTTCATTTTAGAATATCATTGTTTTACAGCTAAACTTAGTAGGCTATTTACATCTAAATTCTCCTACTGTATTCTTCAGCAGTTGGACCAGGAGTAAATGATTTCCTCCATAGCTTGATTACGACTCTCCAACTGTTCTCTTCAACAGCTTGATTAAGAATCTCCTACTATTCTCTTCAATAACTTAATTAAGAATGGCCTCTTCATGCAAGACACTGAGATCTTATGATTTACCCTCATCTTTATTTTTTAGAACAAATCTGTCTCCCCCCAATCACAATCTTGTCTCCTATATGATAAAATTTACTATTAGCCAATTAGATTTATTTTTACAAAAACAATTTTCTGCTAATTCCCTCTTTTTTATTGCAAAGCAAGTCAAAAAATTATTCTGTACTTTGTTCTTCACTTATATCAAAATAAGTTAATTTTTTAATTATTTTTGATTTAGAGAGAGAGAGAGAGAGAGAGGGAGGGAGAGAGAGAGAGAGGGAGGGAGGGAGGGAGAGAGAGAGGGAGGGAGGGAGAGGAGGGAGGGAAGGGAGGAGAGAGAGGGAGGGAGGGAGGGAGGGAGGAAGGGGGAGAGAGGGAGGGGAGGGAGGAAGGGGAGAGAGGAAGGGGAGAGAGGGAGGAGAGGGAGGGAGGGGAGGGAGGGAGGGAGGGGAGGGAGGGAGGGAGGGAGGGAGGGAGGGGAGGGAGGGAGGGAGAGGAGGGAGAGAGGGAGGAGAGGGAGGGAGGGGAGGGAGGGAGGGGAGGGAAGGGAGTGGAGAGAGGGAGGGAGGGGAGGGGAGGGAGGGAGAGGAGGGAGGGAGGGGAGGGAGGGAGAGGAGGGAGGGAGGGGAGGGAGGGGAGGGAGGGAGGGAGGGGAGGGAGGGAGAGGGAGAGGGGGAAAAGAGGGGGAGGGGAGGGGGAGAGGAGGGAGGGAGGGAGAGGGAGAGAGAGCAAAAACAACTCTTAACAAATTAAAATAAAAGTTAACAAAAATGTTAGAACTTTCTTCTTATTTTTCTTTTTTTTTTAAAATGTTATTAAACATAAGACTTTACCTACTTTAATTCTCTCAAAAAGTTAAAATTAAAAATTGTTAAATAATTTATTGAAAGGAATTTTTTTCCCTCTTAGTACTTTTCAAAACTCAAATTAAAACTAGTAAATAGATAAAATTATTGAAGAGAGAGAACAAAAGTTAAACAATGATTTTGAAATAACTATTTTAAGACATCATTGGTCATACATTTTCTCCATCCAATGTTACAATGATGCTCAGAAAGAGACAATATGAAAATAAAGTACAGAGACTTGGGCAATTGCAAAAGATCAGCATTCCAACAAAAAAAAAGGATTCATCATTCCATTGTCTGGAAAATGGAATATCTAATTGCATAAATATGTATACTGGAGATCATCTATTTTTTTTCATGGGTGTAGTCAAGTGTATCAGTTGTATGAAATGGAACAGATAGCTGAAGGAAGCTTGAAAGTCTATGCTTAATCCTCTACATTTGAACTCCATGTATATGTGTTATGCTTGTATTTCAAAAATATTATATAATTGTATTTGTACTGCATAATTTTATTCATCACTATGATTCTGGAAGTGTTTTGCCAGAAGCTAGCTCAGTGCTATTAATTAATTTATATTATTAATTGGTTACTTTTTAAACCAAACTCAAAGTCAATGAGTGTTTAAGAATAACTTAAATATAATAATCAAAAAGCTTATTTGTTACATTATTCCATGATTTTTAATTTGGCATTTAGTCAAAGAGAACTAATTAAATTTCTATAATTAAATAAGTTTTGCCAATTTTAATTACCTATTAATTAGATTTTTTTTACATATGATGATTATACATATCTTTGCCACAAGAAATGGAGCATTCCACTACCTATATTCGTTTATGTCCAAATGCTGGTTTTGTTTTTTATATATCATTCTATTAATCATTTATTATATCATTTTTCATAAATATTATTATTTCTAGTAATTTGCAACATACAAATCTGCCTTTATTTTTTATACATACTTTTTATTATTTGTCTAATTAGTTAACTGACCAGAACTATATATCTAAATATATATTTGATATTTTTGCTCTCATTGGCTATCTGTTGTCAGGTAATAGTAACAGATTTGATGGTTAATGTTTTGTTTAATAGATCACACTAATAATAATTTCTTACTGGTAGTTATAGAGATCTTTTAGGTTAATGGTAAATATATTGCAAGATTTTTTCAGATTGCAAATAGCTTTAGGATATTTCTTTCAGTGGTCCAGTTAACCAGTGCATAGATGGATTAAAGATTAGAGATTAATCTGGATTGGCCAGTTGAGTGTTGATGCAATGTTTGCAAGAGTAAAAAATATGATTGTAATATGACATGACCTTCACTATTAGTAAAGATATGCCACAATTATATGTACATTGAACCCCTGCTAATATTTCATGTTACCAGATTACCTGAAATTTCGCAAATGGTGGTAGCATTATTTGTTGCTTAACATTAACACACTGAATATAAACTAGATATGAGGTAGTTTCATGACGACTGTTTATACAGAGACATCTACAATAGAATTTGTAGATGATATATTGTTGATTATACAAGCTCTCACAAATCTTCAGTTTATTAAAGTATGATTTTTATATTTGAAAAATTAATTAGTTTATATTTTCAGCAGCATCAGACTACAAGTGGTATAACTTTTTTTCTCTAGTACAACATTCCATCTAAATTGCATTGAATCTTATTTGAAATTCAGTAATAATGTCTAACATTGTCATCAATGCTAAATCAAGGAACACTTTGCTGCTGAGATTGTAAAATTTAACACAGATAAATATTATTTAAGAACAAAAACAAAGATATTAAACCAACAAAACATCACATGATCATTATTTTCTATGCCTACACAAGCTGTCTATAACAATAACAAACTCTATACAGGAGTGCCATCTAGTGCAAACCCTAGTAAACAATGGATGCCAGAATATTAGCACATAATATTTCTATCTAGTACCTACTCATCCAATATTCTAGCTTGACTAGATAGGAATCTTATGTACAAACCTTCTAACATCTATTGATTACTATGGCTTACACTAGATGCCATTAACTGTATGGAGAGTTTGCTGTTGTGAAAAACAAAGTTAGTCAACTTATTCCATTCACAAAGATTCACTGGCATTTTATAATAATTGTATAATTTTAATAGATAAATTCATATTTGTGGTTATCAAAGTATTAAAAAATTATTAATGTTTAATTTATTAATAAGTCATGTGACATTAAACATGATAGTGATAGAGATGACCCTTAGTACTTGAAGCTATAAGTCCAACATCATACATTCTTGAATAAAGGCCTTAAGATATGCAAATAAACCCCCTAAATCCAATGTCAAACTAATCTGATTTAAAAGCATGGTTTTAATAGAATATACTAAAATCCTCTTTTCCAATTATCACCCTCAAAAGATCTGTGTAATTATTTGATTTATTTGATATCTTATCTACTAAAATGGAGGGGGAGAGGTTTCAACTAATCGGATGCTTATAATCTAAGTTGGATTATGTATGGCTAATTCTGAGGTGGAAGTTATGGATTCCACCAGTTTTGTTAATTCTGGCTGCTCAAACCTCCAAAGCAATAAAACTTTTTTTTTTTATTAATATAGGAATAAATTTGTTGTCAGGAATACTTTCAACTTTGTTGATTCTCAATTTTTTATATAGATGATTTTTGACAGATTTTCTGTGGTATGAAATCATTTCTACACACACATATATATATGAAAAACAAAAACACAAGTTAAAACTTGCTAATGATTGTATTTATGACAATAGATGGCGTTCTACCAAAAACACCATCAAGCGTAAGTTTGTTTACATAAACGTCAGAGCAAGCATTCACTATCTCTAACTTTAGTTCCACCTTCAGATCATGATTGCAAGCTATTTGCTATCATCAGTGAAGGACAGGAATAAGAAAATAGATCTAAACACAAACTCTGAGTGTTTATGAAACAGTTTCTATTCAACTTGCAAGCGTGAATTTTTTAGACACATAATGTCTTCAAACTCAGCATAGCAAGCCAGATAGCTACATGGGTCTGATATCAGTTCAGCATCACCACATAGTAGAAGCCTCTGCAATATATATCTGCAAGAAAGACCTCAAAGTTACATTTATGAAAAACAAAAACACAAGTTAAAACTTGCTAATGATTGTATTTATGACAATAGATGGCATTCTACCAAAAACACGTCAAGTGTAAGTTTGTTTACATATACGTCAGAGCAAGCATTCACTATCTCTAACTTTAGTTCCACCTTTTGATCATGATTTCAAGCTATTTTCTATCGTCAGTGAAGGGCAGGAATAAGAAAATAGATCTAAACACAAACTCTGAGCGTTTATGAAACAGTTTCTATTCAGCTTGCAAGCGTGAATCCTTTAGACACGTAATGTCTTCAAACTCAGCATAGCAAGCCAGATAGCTACATGTACCTTTGAAGTCTTTCTTGCAATGATATATATTGCAGAGGCTTCTACTATGTGGTGATGTTGAACTGATATCAGACCCATGTAGCTATCTGGCTTGCTATGCTGAGTTTGAAGACATTACGTGTCTAAAAGATTCACGCTTGCAAGCTGAAAAAATAATTTTTAAATCTTGTTATTGTTGAATTTCGGTGCTCTTTTAGTACGTGATCTCTGCCATTTTCCATTTCAAAAACATTGTCTGACGCATCTAAGCGATACAAAAGTGCATGAAAATGCAAACAATTTAGAACTTGGGTCACGTGACTTGGAAAAACCCGCCAAAATGTCCCACAGAAAAAAAAAGTCCTAGATATCAGCAATTCTCTCATTAACAAAAAGTTTAAAGAGTGGTTCTAGAATCTTTTTTTAAAATTAAAACTACTCTTGAAGCTCTTCTAAACAATATTCACGTATCATTTATGAACAACTTCGTTATGATTGTGGTCACATTTCTTGGTTGGCTGAGATAAAAAACTTACTAATCATTTAATATTTAAATATATTCGATTACAAAGATAAGAAACATTATTGCTACCATTACATGTTCTCAAACACAATCTTTAAGTGCACTTAATAATAATATAAAAGGGTATTCCAAAACATTAGTCTAAGCAATCTTTATTCTCTTTAGCTGCTGTTTCTAAGATATTTTGTTTTTAATCTCTTCTCTCCCAAACTTAAATCTATTTATTTAAAACGAATACAATTAAAACTGAAGATCATATTTCTAGCACTACATAATCTTTTCTCAGCCACATTGTGTTAGTAAATTTATGAAGTTTTAAATATATGATGTTAAAATTAAGTATTTGTGGGTTTGCTTATCTTATTTTTAAATGGATATATATATACTGTATATATCTCCATAAAACTGCAAAATATTAATAATTCTTCAATTGTTTTATATAGAGAGAAAAAAGGATTGTAATAATTCTCTATGGTTTCCTTTTTTAACTATATCCATTATCATATAATTCGAATAATATTTTGATTAATAAATATTTTTTATATATTATAAATATAAATCTTTGGATAAATGTAAATGAACGATTAATAAAATTTGCTTTAAACCTACAAATTTGATTGCTTTTACAGTGTTTATTTTTAAACTGATTGAAAAAATACTTATCTTAAAATAATAATCAGAAAATAAATTCTTATAACAGCTATATAAATATTAATTTTTTTTATATACATAATAGATTATTAACATTTGAAAAGGGCATCAAATCATGTGCTAAAAAAGACCGACTTTTTAAATTTGATATTTATAAGAATTTATTATTTTCTGATTATTATCTTATGGAAGAACAGCCTAAAGATATTTATCTTAAGAGTATTTCATTAAAATTGAATTACGTAATAAAGACCTTTATTGAGCTCAAAGTAGTTTTTTTTTTATTTTTAGAACAATAATAAAATAATTAAAACTAAATCCATTTAATTACTAAATAATTCATCTCTTAAAAGGAGTTTTTACTTTCTCTTTTGCTTTGTTCACTTTTTTCTTATAAAGACACAAAGCTGCCATGTCGCGTGAAATTCTTTCAAAAGGTTAATTTGATTAAGTCATTTTGAAAATCTAATTTTAAAGAAGCGTTGATTATTGAACCCTAAAGATTTTGTCTTTGCTATTTGGGTGGGCTACGCCCTCCCCACCAACGTTTCAATAGTCGTCGGTTTCTAAACCGACAAAAGTGTCAGATTTATCTTATTTTAAGATAAAGAGAGCAGAGGAGACATTTGTACTTTGCTATCGAATTTAATTCATTCCACTCAGAGTTTTACATTTCTCTATTTATTACTGTCAAATAATAACGATTTAAATATCTCATATTCTTACACTCACATATATATTTACACATCAACAAATATCTACAATTTTTATTCGCTTCACAATTGAAAATAGTCAAGATGTCGATAAGAAATGTATTAAAAAACCATAATAAGGGATTAGCTATCTTAATATATATCTGAGCACTTATATGTGTAGAAATGATAATCTGGACCAACTGATGATTGCTGGTTTAGCATGAAATACATATATTGGTGATTATTTATCTTTTCGACATATTGTTCAAGTGTATCAGTGATATAAGATAGAATGGTCAGTGATGGGTCGTGTGAAAGTCTGTGCTCATATACCCTATATATTACATTCCAATGAGTAAGCTTGTGGTTAAGACCTGTAGAGATCTCTACCTTCGCATTTTCAACCGCACATACTTTAGGTTTATTGCCTTAGTAAATATAATTAGAAGTAGTAATACCCTACATATTACGTAATAAGAAGTAGTAATTTATTAAATACTATTATTAATTATATACATATATATCCTTTTGAGTTTAGCTGTTGAGGTTCGGCCTTTATATTTATTCACAGAGGGCATTGCTGAAATATTTTAATATTTGGAAGAGTGTTTTAAAATATGAATTATATATATATGTATGTATATTCAGCAGTCATCCGAAAAGCAGATAGAATTTGAAAACCATCTTCCATAGCAGTTTGCTGTTGTTTAACTACTCTCTTAATTTGCCGGGCGTTTGATTTTAAAGCTACCTCACAAACGTTAATGAGCATGACATTGTTATGCTATATAATCTTTAATAACAATATCTAATTGTCAAAAACTTATATAGCTGTAAACATATTTTAATAATGTAATCATGCGTTATAAATTTTAAACATGGACATATAATTTTTAAAAGCAGACAAAAAGCCATGTTAAGCCACCACTAGTGATTATATGTTTGTTCGATAACAGAGATATTTGCCGAAAGTCAATGTGACTCTTAAAAGTTGCCTTTTAACAGATTACTGACATATTTCATGTAAGAATAGCTACTTCCAAATAAAATTAAATCTCATATGGATTTACAGTGTTAAATCACTAAAAGATCATATGATCACCTTTTTTCCTATGCTTACACAAGCTGTTAAAACAGTAGCAAATTTTCTATATAGTGCTGCCACCCAGTGTAAGCCTTAGTAATAAGTAGAACCAAGGGGGTTTGTACATAAAATCTCTATCTAGTGTCTATTCATCCAGTATCCCCAGACTGGTTTCTAGTTTGTGGCCTTCATCAGTGGAGTGCCTTGGTTACTAAGTCTTTCACTTGGTGGCACTACCATATGGAAAGTTTGCTGCTGATTTACAGTATGCTGATAATTGTGCTATTTTTGCCAGTTCAAAAGATGATTTACAGAATGTTCTTAATATTTTAAATGCAAAGATTTGAGTTAATTAATTACTGTTCGGAAAACTCAAGTTCTTTATTAACCAGTAACTAAAGAAAAATCTTTTTGCAACTTTTAACTTGTAGGGTTGTCAATTTGAGATTGTACATCTGTTTAAAAATCTTGGTACATTTATAAAAGGAAAGTGGTCTTAGATGTTGAGGTTCAACACAGACTCCATTGTGCCTCTTCTATTTTTAATTCATTAGGGAAATAATTACTGCAACTAAGTTAACTATATGTAGAGCTGTTATTTTAGCTATATATAGAGTTGAACATGGCATGATTAGCTAACTATAAAGCTTAGCTAACTCAAAGCTTTATAGTTAGCTAATAAGGTAAAAGATGGCTGCTGGAGGGTTGCATTAGATTCTAAGATCTAGGTACATTGCTCTCAGATCCAAAGCTCCTCACTGATGAAAGCCTCAAGCTAGAAACTAGTCTAGAGATATATGATGAGTAGGCACTAGGTAGGGATTTTATGCACAAACCTTTTTGCCTCCATTGATTACTCTGGCTTGTACCGAATAGTGCTACTGTATGGAGAGTTTAGCCTCTGTATATATAGAGTTGTTATTTTATCTAATTTATTGTATGGAAATTTTAATGAACCTTGGACGCTCTATTGGAATAATATAAAGGCATTATAAAAATTTCATGGCTGTTTCATAAAATTATAAAAATACAATAGCAATATTATAAAACCAATAAAAATGTCCTTCAGCTTCCTAGATGTGATACTAGTGAGTCTGCTATTGTGAAATCATACATTTTTTGGATAGGACGTGTAAAATGAATGAACAATAAAAGCCTTCCTTAAAAAAAGTGGTTTTTAGTTTGATTGTAAAATCTTTTCATGTCTAAGACAATCATTTAAACAAGGCTGAATGCGCATTCAGAAGTCCACCAGAATGTTTTGTGGTAAAATTGATGTGATTTTTGTGAAAGAGGTACACCCTGACTATGATGTAAGCAATATATTGTGCCAGGTTCCTCTGAGTAAACCTTATTCTTGCTGGGTTTAAATACTTTTTAAGATCTTTGACTTTAACTCATGTTTTTAATAAGTTTTATTTTATCAAGTCTTTGCTTTGTTATGCTTAATACATAACTTCTTAGTAATTATTATTTATATTTTTAATATGGACCAGCACTTCAAGCAAAGGGGATAATGATATTGATAGCATAGCCATCAATGATACCCATGGTCAAATTGGGCTATACAAAGCATAACATGACCATATTTCCTGACCATGGCCCACCTCAACTGCTGGAACAAAAACCCTGGCATCCAAAGCATTTGATTTATTTAGAGATTAAAACTCAGGTGGCAACCAACTATATACATTATTTATAGCTGGCATGCTTGGACAACAGGCACACCCATCTAGTGTTTGAAATATTCCAGACTAGCTCCTACTCTTAATCCAGGAGTCCTGCTCATTTTATTTAACACATAAAAACTATACAATTAAATTAATGGTAACACAGTGACAAGAGAGAGAGTAAACCAAATAACAATTAAGCAAACATTATTTATTTACACTCACACACACACACATATATATATATAACAAAATATATAATAAATTTTACCTAAAAAATATAAATGATTACTTTCAGGCTAAAATTATGATAATCTTTCATTAAAGTTCATTTCATTTAAAATAACATGTCTAGACTGTTATTTAAAAGTATATTTATCCAGGTTTTCATTTATTTGTATTTTCCATTGGTTTTAATTCCAGCCAGTTGGCCTTTTGGTTCTCCAATGATGGCTTCATGGCTTTCCTTCCAGGTTTCTGTCAAACAATGGAGGGGGGAGTATGCAGCAACATCTATTTACAACCTAGGCATTTATTTCAGGTGTTGGTTTCAGATAAGGACAGTTGATTTTTTTTGCTGAGAACTAGGCACGAAGCCCAATTGAGTTATTAACTGTAGTTTTTGCATTCTTTAGAAAGAATCTGAATGGATCTGATTGTATAGCAAGAATCCAAACTGAATCTGAACTGAACTTGAACTAAACTAAATACTAATGGATGGCTGCAACTTTTTATACCTTTCCTCTCTCATTGTTTTAATACCTTATCATAGTTTTTTTAATTTTGATCATAACTTAAATCTGTTTTTAATTTATTTTTACATTGCACATTATCTAATCTTGTTCTTAGATTGATGTACTATCACTTTTATGAGATAGTTTACGTTTATTTAAATTAATTCAATTATCAGTTTTACCCCCCTCCCTTTATCAGCCAGTAATCTTTTAAACTAATTACATTTTCAAAAGTTTTCTTTTACAAACAAATTTTATTCTAGCTTTCCATATTTACTTATTTTTATACATTTTACTCTTTTAATTTATAAAAATGAGAGAATGAGTTTTAAACCTTTTTATTTTAGATTTTTCTCCCACACGCTTTCAATACTAAAACTTTTCTATTTTAAAAGAGAAAAAAATTATATGACACAATCTTTTGCTTTTGCAAATTTTCATCTATTAAAACCTACTCTAAAAATATATTATACTTTCTTTCTATTTTCATTTTTATTAATAATTTAATCACTTATTTTTAAATTATGTAACACTGATATATATGTGCATCTTACAATATATTTCGCTAGAGTTACAATATATACCTTATCTATGTTATAAGGAATATCTCAATGATATTCTAAAAAAATGCAATGTCAATTGAGGTTGCCTTGACTATAGGTTGAGATTGTGAATAACTTAAAAGTTGATTGACATTATCTAAATTTATAAACCTATTAGTGCCTTGAATTGTCTTAGCAAATGTCAATTGTTTACATTGGGGAGATATAGCAGTAAATAGAATACATTGGAGAGCTACAATTAGACATGATTTTGAAATATTTCAGAAGGAAAAGTTTTCTATTAAGAAGATTAAGAGGTAGCATTGTAAAATATGAAGTAAACAGAAAAGTGGGCCAACATGTTGTACATGTGCATGCATTTGTGGTTCACAGATTGCTTTATATAGTCATCACAAATTCATTTCAAGAGTGGCTTTTTCCCTCTCTCCCTTTTTTTTGGAGTTGGAATAGCCCTACTAATTTACAAGTGGCTGTTTCTTATTATTATCATATGGTTATTTATTTAGAAGGTCGTGCAATATTTGAGCATTCAAGTAGCGGGCTATTCTATGACCAGACTTTAAGCATACTAACTGCAGCAAAACATCATATAATTACTAGCCTGGAAATCTATCTTCTTTGAATTAAAAAAAACAAACAAAATGAGTAACAAAGTTGGTTAATCAAATCACACATAGGCATGTAAATGAATAAATGGCTAATCATCCATCAATACACAGAGAAAACCAACAATAATTGAAATGGGTGACCAACTATTATTAATATATCCATTTATGTGTGGTATCTTAATTATATTTATTCAATCGCATTGGCATATATCTTGGATTTTATGGTGCAAGTTACCTTCAAATAATGGATTTGTCCAGATTCAATCTTAACATGATCAGATTCAGGATTCATTACTAAAGATGGATATATGTATAGCTAAAATATAGCCAGTGGCAAAAACAGGTCAATAGGTGGTAATGTTCAGTGAATTTGATTACTCCCATTAAGGAAGGATCTCTGGCTGTAAATTGGCAGTCCATTCGGAGTTAAAGTTGAACATCAATCAAATAACTGGCAGAGTTGAACCCATTGTCCATGACATCATTAAAGCAGTGAGGCAAATTTACATTAAACAGGGTGCTGCTAGATACAGAATATGACATGAGGCAAACTGTCACAGTACAGCTTGAAGTGTCACCATGCCTACACATGAGACAAACTGTCACAGTACATCTGTAATTGTTAGGCATACTTAGAAAATCATCTAAAGTTCCTTGCTTCAATAGTTGCATAGCAACTAAATGCTACATCTAGACAATGTATCAGATGTAAAATATATATATTATGTTAAATACATTGTGAATATATGAAAATGCTTATATATTGTACATAATTTGGTAGAGTCATCAGGATCTTACTCCCTGGGTTGTTTAGATGCTTACCACTAATTGCATTAAAAATTAACCCATCAAATGGGAGTGTTTGCTTGTTTTCTGTAAAGAAAATTCAAAGAAAAAATGTATTTATTTATTTATTCGTATCTAAATGTATGTTTTATAATTAGAAATGAGAAAAGCCGATTTGTGCAAATCTCTTAACACAGAGTAAATTACAACAGAGAATTTTAGGAAAACAAAAAACTAGGGGATTAACTGTAAATAACTAATAAACAATATTCGAATAAGAGTATCCTTCTTTACCTGATAGGATATAATATTGGTCATCAAAAGTTAGTCTTGCTTTCACTATAATCTATGCTGCCTTGTTGCTGATGTTGAGCCAGCAAAGGTAGTATTTTTTTCTTTGTATTGTGGTGAATTTTTTATTTTTTTACATCATTTTTTTAAATATATATTTTGCAAAAATTCAGATTCTTAGAACTATGCCAAACAATCAGTAAATAGCTGAACAAAAATATATTCTTGACTTATAGAATATAATGTTGGCTCATCAAAACTAGTTTTGCGTTCACTGCCAATCAAATTACTCCACCCAGTCACTGAATTTGGATCAGCAAGGTAATGTTTCCATTACAAATAGTACTTTCTTTCCGTATGTCAAAGCATCGACTGGAAGCGAACCCATGATAACTGTCTGCAAGCAACTGCTTGCTTGCAAGGTAGCTGCGCTGACCTCTCAGCTACCAATGCTTGACAAATAGTACTTTCTTCAATGTAGTTATTTCCCACTTCCCCCCTTTTTTATACATTTTCCCCACTTTTTTTTAACATCTTGCAGTAATTTAGACAATATTACATCATCATGAGCTTTCTGAGACTTCTTGCCATAAACGTAATAGAGGAATTGTATGTTGGTGCATCTATCCTTCACCTTTTGAATATGCTTGCATCTATTCTAACTTCAATGTTATTTTGAATGCTAGTATATATGAATATGTAAAGTGTGTTAAGTTTGAGCTTTTAAGAAAACAAGAATAGGTATAGATACACAGAGAGGCAAAACTCTCAATATAGTAGGACAACTCAGTGCAGAATTATCAATGGATGCAGAAAGGTTTGTATATTAAATATGGTTTTATGCACAAACCTTCCTGCATCCATTGATTACTCTGCTTGCACTGAGTGGCACTACTTTATAGAGTTTTGCCTTGTGAAAACAGTTTGCGTAGCTTAAAAACAGGTGATTACGTGATGTTTAGTAATTAATAGATATAGACTTAACAGAGTGGTGGCCATAAGTTGGGATCTTGCATAGGGCAGCATAAGCAGTAGTGAATCATTTGGAATGGTATTTGATTCAGGAATTTTGATAAGCAAATGATTATAAGTTTGATTATTCCTATTTAGATATGTATTTACCCTCCACAAATGTGAAATTGAGAAAAAAATCTACTACAACTTTGCAAATTTGGATGGTCCACTACAACTGATGGATTACCCATTCAAAAAGTAGAAATAGTTTTTGTATCAGTAAAAATATTGGTAGAAGATAATGATAATTTATTCTAAACATAGGTATATGATATGGAAGAACTTTGTTTAATAAAATGAGACATTTCAATGTTTGAATGAAATAATCAAATGATTTATTGCTTAGGAATTCATAAGAAAAGCTGGGTCACAATTCATGGACCTAGAAATCCAAAACTCACCAGTTTACTATTGCACTAAACTACATGAGCAAAAACAATGAAATAATTTACCGTTTGCATGTCCATATGTAATTTTAGCACTGGAAGTGTAGTAAACTCATCCTAACTCAGCAGAAGCTTACCCTCAAGTAATGAACCTATCCTTACTACAATATTATCTAGATTGGATCCAAGTTACAATAAGGTTGACCAATGAAATATCAATAAAAGGATAAAACAGCTAATAGCATAACTAGGACAATTATAAAACTAGGTTAGTAAATCCTATAATTTACAATAAGATCTGAGATCATATTATATGTAGAGGTTCATTTGTGAGGTAAACCAGATGAAAGTTAAACACCTGTCAGATCTGAACAGCAGAGTGCCCATTCTCATTATTGAATGAGCAGTGAGGCAAGCTCAACTGCAAAACTGAAAACTGCTAGTGATAATCATCATCATACCTGCATGCAAGGCAAGCTACACGTAGACTGGATGTCCGAGGGTTCTATAGGGAAATTCTCTGAAATAGTTGAATGCCATAGCTAAACTTGTATAATTTGCCAACCATAGCTAGAGGCATACATCTGCATTGTATTTATTATATATAATAATTTTTTTTTGTGTACATATGCTTCATGAAGTGTTTTTTATTTCCTTTCTTAATTTAGTCGAGTGTACTTTCGATGATGAGCACCATAATCATGACTTTCATGCTTTAAATTATTACTGCTTTATTTATAATCCATCTTGATTATGCATAATATATAACTCAGTTCATTTAAATATTACAACTGCATGATACTTGAAGGCTGTTTTCACTTATATTTATCACATTTTTGTGGTTGGCTATAAAATTGTTGCTTTCTATGCATGCCAACATGACTGGCTATGGACTACAGATCAAAGCTATGATTGTGGTATCTCTCATGGTTCCAAAATACAGAACTATATTCCAGTTTTTTTTTAGCATGCTTATATAAATATTTGTTCTATGCTACTCTGGTTGTGATATTTATCCTTGGTTCACTAAAATATACAGCTGTGCAACCTGTGTATATTGCCCTGGATGTCATATACTACCTATGGTAATCTCTTTGTAATCTATCTTTTTTACTATTTATCATTCTATTTTGACTCACAGATCTTTTTTACTTTATTTATCAGTTTTGGAATATAAAGCATGCTGACCCATAGCTTTATCTTGTCTTGTGTTTTTACACTATGATTTATTTTTTTATTGAATTTTTAAATTTCTCTCATCAATATTTCTTTGTTATATTCTATGTTGCAGAGATCTTTCAAATATTCAGTACATTATGTTTCCTGTCTGCTTTATATTTACAAAGCATTTGATTTCTATTAGAACCTGATAATTTGACATTGGTATTTTAGATTTGGATGGACAAATATCTTTATTTTTTGACTTACTGGTTATTCCTAAGAGGCTAGCAATACTACACATGATATATGGGATGTAATTTAGGGATCTGTAGCTCCAGAATCAACTTTACTATTGTACTCTACAGAATAAAAATATTTGAATCATTTATTGCTTGAGAATTTATAGGAAGTTTTAATATCAGAAGCAACAGATCTGGAAAGTAATTCATGAAGATTGAACTTAACAATTGGAGACTCAATTACTATACATCTGTGGATTTTGAACTGAAGAGTTTGACTCTCCATCATTGCACCAGTTCATGCCGGGCAGTGCTTGCAACCAATGGCTCAAGTACCAAGAGTAATACTGGAATATTTTAATGAAGTGTATTTTGAAGAAAAAGCAAATTCACTTGAATAACTAAGCATTTATAAATTTTTAAGGAAAGAAGTTTGCTGAATGAAAAAAGTCTGCACATGTTGAATTCAGGGTACAGTCTATTTTGGGGTGTTTCATCCCTTTAATAAAAGTTTCATATACAAAACTGTTTATATAGTGGTACTTATAGACTTTAGATCACTCAAAGAAGTATGGAGAGATGCATCTTAGGAGTAACAAGAAAAGATTGAAAATGCAATATATAGGTAAAAGATCAAACAGGTGTTATTGATCTCACTGAAAAAATTAAAAGAGCAAAATGGAGTTGGGCTGAACATATTTCTAGAAGAGATGATAATAGATAATAGATGGACAATTAAAATCTTAAACTGGATTCCAAGAGATTGTAAAAGACCCAGAAAGAGACCACATGTGAGATGGATGGTTGCAGTAAGAAAGTGTGCAGGGGTGATGTGGAGAAGAAAAGCTAAAGATCAGAGAAGATGGTTTGAACTTGGAGAGACCTTCATCCTGCAATGGATTGATAATGGTTGATGATGATGTCCATTTTATTAGTACTTGTGTCAATATGTCTACAATGTTCAAACAAACAAACTTTTATTTTTGATGAATAGTGTAGGTGTATCAGTAGAATAAAAGGTTCATTGTTTCCTTAAAGACTTTATCAAAGATTTATCAGCTTTATTTATGTTATATACTTGGTGCATTACCTTTTGTTTGCTAGAGATTTGAGTTCACATTAAATAGACATTAATGACTTTTTTGGGAGTTATGTGATGTTCAACCACCAACTGAATAGTTTCCAGCACAATATTTTTAGTCAATTGACTAAGCTAAGATTCTTGCATATTGTCTTCAGCTTGGAACTGATTTAATCCATCACTTATACAAAGCAAAATATTTTGTTACTTGGAAAATTGTGACATTTAAGCACTCACATGTCAGACTGAGTACAATTCAGACTAAAGTGAAGTTTTTTCTTTAACTTTGTTAATAAATAATCGAGAAACTGTTAGAGTTTGAATTCAGCATTATCTCATTTGTATAAACCATCGACTGAATATTAGTTTGATAAAATCAGATATTTTCATCACATCCGAATATCCATTTGGAAAGTTTCAAACTTTCATTAAATTTATTTTTAGCATTACATTTAAAATATAAATAGAATGGGTTTGAACTCAGACTTTCAAGCTCCTTATATCTATCCACTTCATCTTATACAGCTGATACACATGACCACGCACATGTGAAAAAGATAAATGACCTCTAATATATGTATTTCATACTGAACCAGCACTTATCAGTTGGTCCAGATCGTCATCCTCCACACACATATATAATCAGTGCTGAGTTTATGTTAAGATAGAAAAATTTCAACCTTTAATGGACAGGCTTCAATTTTTTCCACCCTCCAACTTCAGTCATGAGGAAGATAATGATTTGGCCCAACTGATGAGTGCTGGTTCAGCACAAAATACATACATTGGAGATTTTTTTTTTTTCACATGTATGTGGTCATGGGCATCAATTGTATAAGATGGAGTGGATAGCTGCAGGGAACTTGAAATTCTGAGTTCAAATCGCTTCTAATTACATTATGCTCAGTAGAGACAATATACTTGTAATTGTAACATTTAATATTAAATTTATTTTTATTTCTTCTTCAGAAATTTTTATTTTTTTTGCTAATGAATATATCATTTGATTTTGAATATGGGTTACTAATTCTTCATTTTGTTGTAAATTTTGTAAACGTTTGGCTGAAATATCGCTCTCTTTGTCAAGCGTTGGTGGCCTAGTGGTTAGCATAGTTTCCTTCCAAGCAGCTGGCCCGGGTTCGCTTCCCGGTCAACGCATTTGACATATGATAAAAAATATTGCTCTCTTTCAGTGAATCTAAAAAAAAATCTGCCTTCTGTTTTAGACTGATGATGCTAAAGTATATGGTATCAGAGTTGCTCCTTCTCAAGATGTATTTTTATTGTTTAGTTCCTCGGTTTTTTTCTCTCTTTCTATTCAAGTCTACACTATCTTTATAAAAGACATCACCGAAAGTGGTTTTTAGTAATTATAAGGTCAGATTCTTATGTTATCAAAATGGATAATAATAAACTGAACACATCAGATTTAGCATACAATACCTGAGCATCCATAGTTGCAAAGTTTTTTTCCAGCGGTGATCTGACCGAACTCTAGATTTACTAACTGACTCTTGGTAGTATGAGGTAATTTGTCTGGGTGAGTTGGCTGCGTTTAATTGGCCTACTTGTGTGTTCACAGTAGACCGGGTATTCAGGTTTACCTCTTGCCCACAATATTACTATCTTACATTTATTTATCCTCAGGTACACATACTAATCCTTTTTTATGTTTGTAATTTTACCTTCCCCTTTTAATTTTGTCATGTATTCATAATTGTCATTGTAAACATTGTACATATTTAATAAATATTTGAAAGAAAAATTTCCCGTGGGATTTAGCACAGTTTTGGAATGATGGCTTCAAATGTTAAATCTTTTTGGATTCGTTTTCAGCTAAGTAAAAAATAAATCATAATATGATCAACTAAAAAAAACCTGATTTACTCAACCTGCCATTACGTACTGCATAATTTTCGAAGTTGGTGTGTTGATGTTCAACTGAGTAAAGTAACAAAAAAAAAAGCCTCAGTATGGTCAACTAAAGCTAGACTAACTTAATCAATCTAACGTTAGCTGCATAAATGTCACATAACATTCTAGTCTTCTTTGGTAAATCTATCCGGCCATACTCAAAAAAGAGAACCCTAGAACATTAAACCATACTGTTAATATTATTAGTAGCCAACAAGTATAGCCAATCAAATTCCAAAAAAAAAAAAAAATAGACAAAGAATATATAAAAATTGAAATCAGAAATTTGCACGCACTTCAAATGTTGTTGCATGTATTCACTGAAGATATATAAAAGAAAGAGTGAAAAAAAAAAATCTTAATCATACACAACATATGTAAATAAAAAATTGTTTTTTTAAAAAAAAAAAACTCGATTATTTTCTAATTATTACTGTAACAACATTTTTTTTCAATTAACTAGTAGATTTCTTTAAAAACATTAAATTAACTAATAATTATAAATTTTGTATACGCTTTAATTAGCAGCTTGGTAATTAACTAAAAACCTGAATGAAGGGCAATTGATTACAAATAGAATTTTTCTCACATTATATTTATATCAAACTGTTGACCTAATATTTTTTTTTTTTTAAAAAAAAATCGACTACTTTTATTCTATAATGTTGGTAAGTAAATTAAAAGTCAGATTTTATGCTCGAAAGTCATTTATCAAATTTAAAAAAAACCCGAAAAGGATCGCTTTGTGGTCTTTAACTTAACTCTTTAACTATAGCTTCTCGTATTTATAATGTATCAATTAGTGCTTTCATATAAGAAAATGCATAATTATATTTAATTAGATTAAAACAATATTTCAAGTAGACGAAAAGTTATTTTATCACATTATATTAATTGTTCAACTATTTATTATGGAGAGACAGAAGCTAGAATGTTTGTCCACTTAGACAACATATCTATCAATATAAAAGATCGTGACGTATTTATTCCTCAACATAATTCCGCATTTATTTTTGTCAAGAGAAACAATTTGAATAATAGTTGCTCTCAGAATATTAGTGTTATGAGTAGAAAATCAAGTGAAAGGAAAAGACAAATTAAGAATCCTTGATAAATTGCTATTTCTGATATTAAATCCGAGCTCCAGTAAGTTATAACTGAGCATGCTCTGGAATTTTGAGAATTATTAAATAGATCATTTCCTGTTTCTGGGTAAAGGGTTGAGAGAAAGAGAGTATGAGTTGAACTATTTCTTGTTATTTCTTCTGAGTACATTGTATTTCTTATTGGAATAAAATCCTTGTTATTGTCAAATATCATGGAGCAGCATGCAAGCCTCATGGGTCTTGAGCTGAGAACAATTACAGATGTGTTATATGGCTAACAGTATTTTATATATTTTTAAACAACTGCTTAAGGTTATATTGTACATTTATGAAACGTAAATAGGCGTAGAGATGAGAAATATGGGCAAGTTTGACACATTTTTTCTGGGTAATTACTGCACAAGACACATGTGAGTTTGAGATTTAGCTTGAATAAATCATTGAGAAACATTTTGACAGGAATTGTACTCTGTAATAAATTAAATAATTGAGAAGTGTGAAGGTTTTGGAGCTTGGTTAAAATTTTAGCAATCGGTAAAGTTGTCCATAGATGTCTTGATGGATAAGTCATCTTGTTTAAATCTCTAATAAGAGATTTGATGTTATACTGATCTAAAACATTAGCATGCCTAATGGCATAGTCTGTGAAAAAGGATCTGACATATGAAAGAAAAACAGACAATGATATTGGAGTGGGGAATGGTATACTAAGTATTGGGTTAATAAGTGTTGTGATATACCTTTTGACTGTAATATATGTTATAAAAGACTTGGGACATATCAAATTGAGCTCTTTTTTGCAAATGGGAAAACTAGCAGTTCTGATTAATAGAGGATGTAAAAATGAGCCCCAGATGAAAGCTTTTATTACAGATATACACTTATCAGGGGGTGGTAATAGCCATATCTATAGGCTATTGTGAGCAAGTATTCCAATAAGAATATCATTCACTATGTAAACTGTCACAATGGGAAAAGATATTTTGGGGCAGAATGCTTTCATTCTTATAAGTGATGGCTCATTTACAATTTAGACATATTAATTAGGATGTCAAGAAAAGATAAGGAATTACACATGAAGAAAGATGATAGTTTCTGGTCTGCAGACTGCTGTTTCATTGATGAATTGCCAACTTGTATTGTAATGAAGGTAATATGAGCTTTATCTCAAATACATTGTAACAAAATAACTATACTAAAAAAAAACATATGAAGAAAAGCTTTAATGAATAGGTTAACTTAATGTGCTTAGCTAGCTTTTGACTGGTATCAGTCATCAGTCATAGATGTAGGAATGGTTGTAATGGGAACAGGAGAGTGTATATATATATATATATATATATATATATATATGTTCATGCTAATTTACATTATATATATATATATATATATTGTTCATGCTAATTTACATTGCATTATGATGAGTGAGTAGACTAGTTTTTGGAAAGGGGAACACAGGATTCTCTCTGATTAATGGTGTATTTGTCTTTAGAAATGTGCCATGTTTCCTTTATTTTTCGCTTGGCATTGTTATACTCAATGCAAGCAATGTTGACAGAAGACTGAACAAAGGTGTGGCCAGTTGTGAAAGCAGTTAATGTTTGGTATTTAAAATATTCAAATTAACAGAAATGTTTTGAATGCATCTGAAGAATATCATGATATCATCAATAAAGGATATGGCCTGGATGGCAGTTCCAAGATGAGAAAGGAAGATACCTTTAGCACCTTGCTCAATTTCCTTAATCAGGGGATCTCTATCAATTGAAAATAGTAAACCCAGTGGAATGCCATGATATGTTTGAAAAATGTTGACAATTACATGTAATTCTTCAGTTTAATTGATCTATTAATAAAGTAGTTATAGATAGCAATCATCAGATTATTGTATTCAGACAGATCTTTGTGCACTGCAGTGAAATGACTAGATTAAAAGCTGCCTTAAAGTTGTCTTGGCATGCAAAATAATCAGTTTGTTTTCTTTGGCAAACAATATTGATTCTTATACTAAAAGATTAGCTTGAGAGAGACAATGAACTTTTATTGCATAATGTGAAATTAATGGTTTTGACAGAATAAGTTAATTCAATTTTTTTGGAATTATTTTTTTTTATATGTCAGAGCATTGACCAGGAAGTAAACCTGGGCCAGCTGCTTGGAAGGCAGCTATGCTAACCGCTAGGCCACCAATGCTTGACTAGAAGTATTTTTGCAAATTTTTTTGATCAATGTTTGTTATTTACAGAGAAGTATACTGCACTTGATTTCTTTTTAAAACAAATATATTGATAAAAAGGTTGGAATATTAAGATTGGTTGAGTAGTTAATTGCAGCATTTTTATAGGATAGAAACAATGATGCAATCAAGCTATCTATAGACAGCTGAAATAAGGTCTGCAGCTAGAGAGAAAATTTTATCTGCAAGGGCAAAATAAATTTCTTTTTTAAAAACTAAATTTTAACTTTATCAAAGATAAAAAAAAAAAATGAAAAGGAATACCTGCTTAAAAATACAGTAAATTGAATTCAATCAACTAGATCAGTGTTTCCCAACCTGTGGTACACTTACCACTGGTGGTACGTGAGTTGCTGGTTGGTGGTACACGAAAAATAATCAATAATGGCAGACAAAAAAAAATTAAATCATAAAAATATCATAGAAACATTTTTTCCTATAATTCATAAAAATTATTTTAATTAATAATATTATACAGTAAAGTTGTTAATATGTACAGTCGATAATGATCTTTAATGTTAATGATAAAACTGAAAGTATGATTAAGAAATTAGATTTTTGGAAACAGTAATATATATAAGTATCAAAAACAATCAACTGGAAGTATTTGAAACTCTACATATTTTTTTGTTTGAAAATAAGATTAATCTGTCTCAAGATATACGAGAAAATATAATAGCACATTTAACAGGATTAAAATTGTCTTTCATGAAATATTTTCCAAAACCCGAAAGCACAAATGATAATTGGATTTCTATGCAGAAAATTTAAAAAAAGCTATATCATTATCAATAAAGAATAAAAAAAATTTAATAGAATTATCATGTGACAGAACTTTACAAGTAGAATTCAAATGACACAATCTAATTAATTTTTGGTTAAATATTAAAGAATATGAACAACTTTCTGAGAAAGATCTTAAATTATTATTACCATTTATTAGTACGGAATTAGTAAAAAGAGCTTTTTCTTCATATATTTTTTTTAAAAATAAGTATCGAAACAGATTGAACGCAGCTGTAGACTTAAGGGTATACCTCACATCTTTTGAACTAAATTTCAAAAAATTATGTTGTTCGAAACAAGCACAAAGATCTCATTAAATTTATTTTATAAAAATATTTGATTATGATAAGAAAATATATTAATTGGTTTTTTATAATTTTGTGGTTTTATTAAAACCATTTATTAGTAAACAAAATATGACAAAATAGTAGATAAATAATGAGTCGGATCAAGGCAAATCAATCAAAATTATTTAATTTGAAAGAATGTATCAGAAAAGGATCATACCCAGAAATTAGACTCTCATTAATTCTTGATCATCTATTGTGGATTACTAGATGTAAGCTAGTATTTAATCATCAAAATTTTAATCCTATTAACTTCATGCTGAATAATATAAAGAAAACAAGAGCAAGAGATATCCTGATAACCCCTGAGGTTATTTTTACCATGACTTGGGACATGCTGAATTTATCCTCTCCATGGCCCAACCAATAGCAAGATGCTCCGAAAAAGAGAAAACAGACTCAAATTTGGGAAAACCAAATGAAGGAATGAGAAAACACTTTGAACAAAATATGTACCAAATAACCTTTAATGTAATAATGTAATCTTTAATAAATTATTTTGGAAAAAATATGAAACTTTGAACAAACACATAGGTATAAATATGTTACAGTGAGTTTATAATTTCAGTGAGTTTATAATCTGGCATGATGTTTAGACGTGTTTCAATGTAATTTGTCTCATTATGAGATGTGAATACATACATGGTCACCCTATAATTTTTATAATGCAAATAAAATAACACACTCGCAATAACAAATTTCATGAAACACAATCATTTTTACGAAGTGGTACAATTTAGCATGATGTACTACCAAGTGGTACACGAGCCAAAAAAGGTTGGGAAACACTGAACTAGATAATAAAATAAAAGAACTGATTATTTTCTTTTCATATGTCATAGCATCTGCCGGGAGGCGAACCCGCAACAACCGTCTGCAACCATCTGCTTGCTTGCAAGGCAGCTGCGCTGACTTCTCGGCTAACAACACTTGACAAGAACTGATTATTTTTAGTGCCTATCAGTTAGATATAAAATTAAATTCGTTAATTTAAAAAAAAGTTTTAATTCGAGTAATGTATTAGAAAATTTAGATAATTTTAAAAAATGTTTTTAAAAAATGTCTAAAAAGTAAAAAAAAAAAGAAATTAAAAGAAAATGTTTTTATTTCACACAAACACACACATTAATTGCTCATGTTAGATGTCTTCTATAATAACACATAAACCATACTTTCTACTTAAATTCTGCGGATTGAAAGACTATATATAATAATTAATTATCGTTATATTTATTATTTTTGTTGTTATTACAATAGTTTTTTAATTAACGGACATTTTATTATATATATACACACAAAATAAACTACATTTATTTTATGATATATCCCCAACTCTTACAAATTAGGGCTTTTGAAAGCAGATTTCACTTTCTCTAATAAGTCAATACGTGCTAGTGCATATGTCACACTTTGGTATTTATTTTTCATTAAATCATGAAACACATATATTTATATTCTATATACATATTTATCAATATTTGATTGAATACAAGAATAATTTATATACTTGGAGATTTAGACGTAACCATGAGGAATTTGAACATACTTTCAAGCTTCTTTCAGATATCCACTATATCTCATATAACTGATACGCATGATCACATACATGTAAAAAAGATAAATGATCTCCAATATATATATATCTCCACAGATGGCGTTCTACCAAAAACACCGATCAAGCGTATGTTTTGTTTACATAAATGTCAGAGTAGTATTCACTATCTCTAACTATAATTCCACTTTCAGATCATGATTTCAAGCTATTTGCTATTATCAGTGAAAGACAGGAATAAAGAAACTAGATCTAAACACAAACTCTGAGCGTTTATGAAACAATTTCTATTCAGCTTGCAAGCGTGAATTTTTTAGACACGTAATGTCTTCAAACTCAGCATAGCAAACCAGACAGCTATATGGGTCTGATATCAGTTCAGCATCTCCACATAGTAGAAGCCTCTGCAATCTATATCATTGCAAGAAAGACCTCAAAGGTACATTTATGAAAAACAAAAATGCAAGTTAAAAAACTTGCTAACGCTTGTATTTATGTTTGAAGACATTACGTGTCTAAAAAATTCACGCTTGCAAGCTGAATAGAAATTGTTTCATAAACGCTCAGAGTTTGTGTTTAGATCTAGTTTCTTTATTCCTGTCTTTCACTGATGATAGCAAATAGCTTGAAATCATGATCTGAAAGTGGAATTATAGTTAGAGATAGTGAATACTACTCTGACGTTTATGTAAACAAAACATACGCTTGATCGGTGTTTTTGGTAGAACGCCATCTGTGGACATAAATACAAGCGTTAGCAAGTTTTTTAACTTGCATTTTTGTTTTTCATAAATGTACCTTTGAGGTCTTTCTTGCAATGATATAGATTGCAGAGGCTTCTACTACATGGAGATGCTGAACTGATATCAGACCCATATAGCTATCTGGTTTGCTATGCTGAGTTTGAAGACATTACGTGTCTAAAAAATTCACGCTTGCAAGCTGAATAGAAATTGTTTCATAAACGCTCAGAGTTTGTGTTTAGATCTAGTTTCTTTATTCCTGTCTTTCACTGATGATAGCAAATAGCTTGAAATCATGATCTGAAAGTGGAATTATAGTTAGAGATAGTGAATACTACTCTGACGTTTATGTAAACAAAACATACGCTTGATCGGTGTTTTTGGTAGAACGCCATCTGTGGACATAAATACAAGCGTTAGCAAGTTTTTTAACTTGCATTTTTGTTTTTCATAAATGTACCTTTGAGGTCTTTCTTGCAATGATATAGATTGCAGAGGCTTCTACTATGTGGAGATGCTGAACTGATATCAGACCCATATAGCTATATGGTTTGCTATGCTGAGTTTGAAGACATTACGTGTCTAAAAAATTCACGCTTGCAAGCTGAATAGAAATTGTTTCATAAACGCTCAGAGTTTGTGTTTAGATCTAGTTTCTTTATTCCTGACTTTCACTGATGATAGCAAATAGCTTGAAATCATGATCTGAAAGTGGAATTATAGTTAGAGATAGTGAATACTACTCTGACGTTTATGTAAACAAAACATACGCTTGATCGGTGTTTTTGGTAGAACGCCATCTGTGGACATAAATACAAGCGTTAGCAAGTTTTTTAACTTGCATTTTTGTTTTTCATATATATATATTCCTTTTGTTTACATCTAACTCTCCAGTTATATAAATAATGTTTGTATTCAATCAAATATTACAGATTCAGTCTGTATTCAGCCAATCCCTCCTCTGTGTATTTAAGTGGATAAAGTCCTATACATGAGGGATTAAAAAGACAATATGAGCATGACAATAATATTGATAACAATAAATATTTGAGCATTCCACCATCAGATTTTCTATGGGAGGGATGGCTGAAGAGTTGGACGGTGGAGAAGATTGAAGCCCATCTATTAAAGTTTGAAGATTTGTTATCTTAATATACACTGAGCATTGATTATACATGTGTGTGGGAGATGATGATCTGAACCAACTGATAAGTGCTGGTTTAGCACAAAATACTTATTCTGAAGATAATTTATCTTTTTCACATGTGTGGTCATGTGTATAGGTTGTACAAGATAGAGAAAATAGCTGAAAGTCTGTGTTCAAATTCCTTATAGTTACATCTTTATTAAATAAAATTCTGAGGGTAATTCATATATAAAAAAGTCAAAATGCTGGTAATTAATAATCTAAATAAAAAACAATAAATTAAGTGTGTTAATAACAGAAAAATGCATATACAATAATATTCCAATATTATATTAATCTGATTTATACTAAATAAAAAAGATTTTGAAAACTACCAACTACTTCTCCTTTTCCTAAGATATCTGAATAGATGAAAACAGTGATTAATTTGTCATGTGAGATATGCATGAAACTTTTTCCTTAACAAAATGAAATTAAACAAAAGAATCTTTAACACTCAAAAACCTCTCCAATTCACTCTGAAGTAACTTATGGCTGTAATTTGAGTATAAATAACACTTTCAACGAGTTGCATATATGTATCAAATTTGAAAGATGAACTGTCTGATTTAGCAGAAAAAATAGTGACAAATTTAGAATTAAAAGATTCTGGATCAATTCTGAGCAGAATAAAATTGAAAAAATCATTAAACCAATCGTTAGACCGAAATTGTTATGCTCAACCTGTTACTTCTGTGTCAAACATCAAAAGATCGCCAAGCAACTAACTATATATTTATTATTAGTAGTAGTAAGATGATTTTTAATCTGATTAGACGTTTGCAACTCTGCTAAATAGTTTGCATTTTAAGTTTTAATCCTGATATGAATTAATATAAATATTTGTCATAATTCCTCTAGTGACATTTGTGTTTTACAGTATCTTAACAATAAATCCCATACTATTAAGAATGTTTCTTATCTAACTTTGAAAATAAATATTAACTCATAACAACTGTAAGGATAGATATTATTAAAGTTATTAATACACTCAATCTGTGTCAGTCTTAATTGTCGATTCTTTGTCAATTTTTTTATATTTATAAATAACTTTAATTTACCATATTACTATTATAAATTGCATTATCAGATATATAAAATATCAAATACACTTTAACCTTGAATTGGCAAGAGCTCATAGCATATGGATAACTTGCTAACCTGTTTCATCATGAATCCAATGAAGTTTTCAATATAGTTCTGTATACTGGTATCTAATTATTCTCGGACAGAAAGTAAATCTTTAAATTCTCACAACCCAGAAATTGTTTAGTAGTGGATTCTTTTTCAATATTTCTCTTAGAGAAGGAATAAAAATGGTAGTAAAAGGGCTTTTACTTTAGAGCGGATTGTTTAAAGTTTTTTTTTTTTTTTACCTTTACTTGAATATTGATTTTTCCTTTTTTGTTATTCAAATTTGTAAACATTTGTTCATCTGTGTAGTGAAATGGTTTCTTTCTTTTTTATAATCTAATGCTAAGTGCACTTTTGGTGAAGTTTACCATAATAATAGAGACCTATGATTATGGCGAACTTCACCAAAAGTGCTCTTAGCATTAAATTCTTAAAGAAAAAAGAAGTCGCTTCATTATGCAGATGAACAAATGTTTGCAAATTTGAATTGCTTTACATGAATATTGTCATAATCTTATCTTTATTTTCAGAAAATATCAATTAACCTAATCTTCCATTAGACAAGTTGCATTCAGTTACTGTGTATGGCACTGATAAGAAAATGTTTGTTGGAATTAAACCAGTAAAGGACCATTCCAAGTTATTGTTTTTACATTAGGAGTATTTACTTTCATACCATTATGGACAGATAGGCCATATAAAATGCATTAAAGGATTTATTAGGTATCACTATTTGATGAAAATTAAATCTGATTTGCTTTGTTTTTAAAAGTAAACTTAAGTGAAATTTTTTAAAATTAATTTATTAAATCTCCAGTCTTTGAAAAAGCATTACATGATCATTTGTTCCTATTACAGACAACACTTGATTATATAATGTTAGTAAAGAACTACAGTTAAAAATGGCATTAGAATTTCTAATAACAATAGCTTTTTTAACAACACAATGCAGAGGGCGCTATTCTTTATAATATACAGACACTAACTTTTTGAATAAAAAGTTAAAAAAATTGTAGAAGAACACCATTTCTTTCATAGCCTGATCTTACATCTGTCTGGAATGTGATGTAATTTTTTATAAATAACTAGCCTCAAATGTATTTTACATATGAATTTACCAATTCAGTCATCCAAATTATTTTAAATTCGCATCTGCGCAAAAAAATCCTTTAATTTATCGTAAGCATCATTACCATTTTTGATGTATCTCTAAATTGTTCCAAAACTAAACAGTTTTCCAAATAAAATACTAGAAAATTACTTAACTTGTGCTATTTTTCTAAGATCATTATACCAAAATCTAATTTAATTACCAAGAGAATAATGCATGATTTATTTGATTGTAACACTTTAAATGATCAAATTTCAAGGTTAAAATTTGTCCATAATGTTGCCTTCTATATAGGAAATTAAAAATAATCAATTTAAAACAAAATTGAAATAAACAATTAATTCACTATAAATATATTATTTAATATATCAATCAGGCTTTCATTTGTAAATGGAACCTTTTCAAGATGTTTCTTTTTTACACAATTACATGGTGAAGGTTCGGTACAATAAGGAAGGAAATGGGATTGTTAGATTATTGGAAACTTTAGAGTTATAATTTTAAAAATAAAAAAAAGGGATTATTATTATAATTGTTTTGTTTTTTTTGTTTTAGATTTGTATATATATATTATGAGAAAAAAAAAGAATTGCAATAAGTTTAATCACTTTTATGTATATATATATATTTTACTAATTATATTTAATATACACCTGGGTCTCATTTTACGTGATAGATAGGTTCCTCAGAAAACACATGCAAAAGAAATCGCACAAAAATAGACATAACTTACCTTGAAAAAGGGGGGATACAGACTGTGATTTTTCAAAAGTCACATAAAAGCAAAGCACCAATGTAAAATTACTTTAAAATTCGCACGCAAAAGAAATAAGGAAATAAAATATGACTAATAAAAAATTTCAAATTTGAAAAAAATTGATACAAGACTAACTTTTTTTAACTATAATATTTAATTTTATTCAATTCAATATATTTTTATGCATAATTTACAGTACAGTAATTTACATTTTTTTATACATGTTTTAATTATTATCGCTATTTGCCGATAAACAGGTTCGTTTGCAAACTGGTAAAAAAACCAGATTCTTCACAAAAGGAAATACAACTAGCGCCAACTTCACTCTCATGTTGTGTTAATGGTTTTCTGGTGATAACATAATTAGTAATTAATCTTTGCAATGATTTTATTAATTGTTTATGAAGCTTACGATATCCAGACATACAACCATTTAGCTCTCGTTGGAATTTAAGAGCATGTTCATGATTAGTGTCATTAATAAGAAAATAAATTGCCAACTGATTAGAAAGTTGAAGACCTTCTCAAATCATTTTTGTAGTGAAAGGAACAGGTTCCACTTCTGTTTCATTATCTTTTTCGACACTGCTGGGAAAAATTTAATTAAAACTAACAACTAAAAATTAAATTCTTATTTTTGTCTTTAATTTTTTAATTTTCAATTCCGTTTAAAAATCAAATTTTGTTTTATATCACATTAATCTCAGGTTGCCTTAAGTAATTTTTAAATTGTTAATTACAATTAAACATCAGATTTTAATTTTTAATTGTCAAATTTAATTGTGCCCACTGCTATTACTCACCTTTTAAAAATAAACTTGTGGACACTAAATTATTAATAATTGATTACGTTCTTTCTTAAAAAGCAAAAACAGAATGTGATTTAAAATGTAAAATTAACACGCACAATGTTTGAACAAATTTACAGTATAAATATACAGGTTATTACTTATTATAATCTTGTAAAATTTAACGTGTGTACATAAAATGTGGAAATCATGATTTTAATTTCATTATTGCATAAAATCTTACTATTACAAAGCACTGAAAATATTGAAATTATTAAGATGAAAGTCGAATTCCAATAATGTGCTATTACTTTCAATATGATGTAAGTGCGTGAAATTTATTATTTAAAGTAATAGCGCATTATCGAAGTTCGACTTCCAAAGAAACATAAATCGCGTAACTTCAAAATCGCGTTAAATAAATCCGCATAAAACGAGACCCAGGTGTATGTATTTTAATAATTATATTTATTGTAATGTATTATAAATAATGCCCATTGGGGGAGTTGCTGTACGATAATTGATCATGTGATTATGTAAAACAAAAACATCTTAAAAAGGTTCTATTAAGGAAGAAAGGTTGAATTGATGTATCAAATAATAGTTTTATTTGTAGTGAGATGTCTATTTCAATTTTGTTTTAAATTGATTATTTTTTATTGTAACACTGCATAAACTTACTTAATTGTTCATGCAGGGTTATTTAAATTTTATAACTTTTGTATTATAGCATGACAGAAATCATTATTATTGATAATGTGAAACTTGAAATGAACACGACTGTGTTCTAATTAGTGATTGGAAGTGTAAGTATCCAAGATGCATACGAAATTGTTTGATTGATAAAAAATATCTATTTTTTTTTGTAGGTGGCTATAGTTTATATAGCCACTAGAGATAGTCAAATTATAATGGAGTGGAACAGTAGCATATATTAATATCTAGTTAAGGATATACAAAGTTTTAAAGAAAAGGGGAAGAGAATAATGATTATAGGGGATATGAATGGACATATTGAAAAAATTGATGATGCAGATAATAAAAATGGACAGCTTTTGAAGAAATTTTGTCAGGAGTGAATTTGAATATTGGAAATTTATCAAATATTTATGAGGGACAATACCCATGGTCTAGAAATAATATATTTCACACAATAGATTATGTATTGGTAGAGAAAGAGTGAATGAATAAAGTACGGAAAATTAAGGTGTTTGATAGTGAAGAAAAAGTATGTACTAGTGATCATAACTTCATTATAATTGAAATGGTTAGTAATGTGATGGAGAATAAAAATAGAAATAATAGTGAAAGATGTGGATGGGGAGTGAATGATAAAAATAAGTTGGAAGAGTATAAAATACAAGTTGAAGAACTCATAGAAAAGTTGGTTGGGGATGAGTATAAGGACTGGTGTAATGAAATAGAAAAAGAAGCAAATAGGATTTTAGGTGAGAATATTCAGAAGAATAAAACTAATAAAAAAATGAAAATTAGTAAAAGTGTAAAAGAGAGGAAAGAAGCATGCAGAGAATATAGGTGTCTATTAAGAACAAAGAAAGTGAAAAAGATATTAATGATAAATGGGAAAAGTACTTAGAAAAGAAGAAGTTGGCTAAAATAGATAATTATAGGGAGAGAATGGAATTGAATAGTAAATTGTTGGAGGATATTAATAAAAATGGAAGAGATAAGAGTAAAAAAATTTGAAATTACATTAAAAGGAGAAATGTAGTGGAGAGAGAGATAGTATTACTAGATGATGAGGGAATAGAGTGTAGATCTAGAGAAGACTTAGAGAGAATCTTAAATAAATATGTAATGTTTATAGAAAAGATGTTAGATGTGAAGGATAGAGTGATAGAAAACATGAAAGCTTAAGTTGTTAGATGTGAAGGTTAGAGTGATAGAAAACATGTAAGCTTATAGTAATGGGAATATTAGGTTTACAAAAAATGAACTGAATGAGGTAGAAAAGAAATTGGAAAAGTGGAAAGGCAAGAGGTTTAGATGGATGGGCAGCAGAAATGGTAATGAATTTAGGGTATAGGGCAAAGGTAAAGTTATTATCCTGTTTTAATAAGATGAAATAGAGTTTTTCCAAATAGTTTGAGCAATGCAAGAGTAAGATTATTATTTAAAGGAAAGGCTAAGGATCATAGAAAGTTAAATAAGTATAGACCGATAGTAGTAACACCAGTTTTATATAAAAAAATCATATGTGGTGGCTAAAAGAGTTGTAAAATGGATGGAAATGTAGTGAGGAGAATGCAAGGAGGTTTTAGATTAAATAGGCATTTGTAGTTACACAACTTATGGATATGAGTAGAAATTCAGGTAGACAGTTATATATGAGTTTTATAGATATAGAGAAGGCATATGATAGAGTAAATAAAAATAGATTATGGGTAAGTTTAGCAAATTTGGGAATGGATGAAGCTTTAGTGGATATTATTAAGAAATTATATGAAAATAATTACTATCCATATCAATTAGGGAATATAGAATCAGTTAAAGTTAAAAATGGGGTGGGACTAAGGCAAGGATGCTCTATGTCACCTATTTTGTTTTTGTTGTATTTGAGTGAAATAGAAAGAGCAATAGAAAGATTAGGAAGAAGGATAGAGATACCGTTAATAGGTGGCAAGGGAGTACATACTTTGTCAGTTCTTTTTTTTTTGCAGATGATATCTTTTTGTGTGCAGAAAGAAAAGAATATATGGAAGTTATGCTGAGGACATGTGCAAGGGTGGGTAAAGAGATGGGGATTAAATTTAGTGAAAAAAATCAAATATAATGATGGTTAATACTAGGGAAAGAGAAGATGTAGAATTTTTATTGGGGGATATAAAGTTAAGTGTGGTGAATAGATATAGTTATTTGGGAATTATCTTAAGTAATCAGAAAAATTGTTTGGATGAATGGGAGAAAAAAATTGATAAATGAAGCAAAGAAAAGAAAGGGATTGATAAAGAAATTAACAGTGTTTTCATATAATAAATATGATGTAGCTAGAATTATATGGAAGGGAGTTGTAGTAGCAGGGTTAACATATGGTAATGATGCATTACATGTTAGTAAAGGGGTATTCAATTACTTAGAAAAAGTACAAAGGGAAGTAGGAAGACATGCATTGGATGCAGATGTATGGACAGCAAGGGAGGCAATTCAAGGAGAAATGGGATGGTCAAGTTTTTATATGAGAGATGCAAAAAATAAAATGAAAATTTTTGGTAGATTGCAGTTTATGGATAATAAAAGAATATCCAAAATAG
Source organism: Epiperipatus broadwayi (assembly GCA_028023455.1). Taxonomy (NCBI): domain Eukaryota; kingdom Metazoa; phylum Onychophora; class Udeonychophora; order Euonychophora; family Peripatidae; genus Epiperipatus; species Epiperipatus broadwayi. The sequence goes on from JAQFVV010000095.1 coordinate 2,113,993, forward strand.
TATTTAATTGGGTTATGAGTAAAGGGCAGGCAACAAGATGGGTGAGAAAGGTAATGCAGTATGCAAAAGATTTGAATAAAGAATTTATATCAGTATATTTGTACAAAAGGTGGAATGATTGTGTTAGGAGGATTGTTGAGTGTTATAGTGGTAAGGAATGGGATAAAAGAATAGATTCATTAATAAAGAATAGGGAGTTAGAGAGATGGAGAACTAGTATGGAGAGTAAAAAAGTTTAAATATATATAGAAGTAAACAGAACATTAGGTGTGAGTTAATGTATGATAATAGTAAGGAAAGTAGTTTATTGCTTAGGGCTCAAAGGGGATCTTTAGTGACAAGAGAGTATACATGTAAATGGAAAAATATGGGTGATTTAGTCTGTAAATTGTGTAAGGAAGGAATAGAAAATATTAGGCATCTGTTAATTGAATGTAAATGCTTGAAAACAGAAAGGGTACACATAATGAAGTTATGGAAGAATAAATATGAAAAAAGTGATTATACAGAAAGTGGGTTATTGGTTTTTATGCTGGGTTTGGGAAAAGATAAGGGGGATTTAGATATAAAGGCCCTAGAGTTGACAAAGATTATGTTGTGGAAATTAGATGGAGCAGAATATGGGAAAACTTAGAGTGGGGAATGGAGTTTAAAGTGGCTAACATGTTTCTCTGGGCATAGTTGCTGAGAGATTCCTGACTCCATTTAAGAAGTCACAGTGTATCACATCACATCACATAGCAGTGATTCTTAGCCTAAAATACATCCTCAAGACATTTAGGGGTACACAAAAAATTGAGTAATAATGGAATTTTGTTTTTAAAATATGCATGGGTGTATGTAATATTTATGAGATCCTAAAATGTTTTCAACAATACCTAACATATTTTTTTGGGAAAAAATAATAGTAATAATAAAAAATAAATTGTACTGAAGATATTTATTCTCAATGCAGCACATATGTTTAATATCCAATAAATGCTAAAACAGTGGTGTGGTGATCTGACACACTATGTCTACTCTTTTCTCAGAGACTGAAATCTCTCAGCCACTATGTCCAGAGAAACCTGTTAGCCACCTTACTTTCCCTTTTCATTACCCACCCTGTTTTTCCATATTCTTCTCTATCCTGCTCCATCCCATTTCTACAACATAATCTTTGTCAACTCTATACCCTCTATATCTAAATTCCCCTTTTCTTTTTCCAAACCCAGGTTGAAAAACAAAAACTCATTTTCTTTATAATCACTTTTTTTTATTCTTCCACAACTTCGTTATTTGCACCCTTTCTACTTGTAAGTATTTACATTCAATTAAAAAATGCCTAATATTTTCTATGTCTTTCTTACATAACTTGCAGAATAAATCACCCACATTTCTTCATTTATGTGTATATTCTCTAGTTGCTAATGATCCTGTTTGAGCCTTAAACAGTAAACTACTTTCCTTACTATTATCATAAATTAACTCACACCCAATATTTTGTTTACTTCTATATATATATTTAAACTGTTTTTATTCTCCATACTAATTCTCCATCTCTCAACTCCCTATTTTTTATTAATGCATCTATTCTTCTATCCCATTCCTTGCCACTATAACACTCAACAATTCTCCTAGCACAATCATGCCATCTTTTGCATAAGTGTACTAACATAAAGTCTTTCTCCAAATCTTCTACACAACATACTACCTTTTTCACCCATATTGTTGCCTGTTCCTTACTTATAACCCAATTAAATACTATTTTGGCTATTCTCTTATTATCCATAAATTGCAATATACTGAACATTTTCATTTTACTTTTTGCATCTCATGTATAAAAACTTGACCATTGCATTTCTCCTTGAATTGACAAATTCTCCATGCAGTAGTGTCCCCTGGTTCAAGACATGCATAAAATCCAAAGTTCCTCACTAATGAAAGTCACACTATAGATATTAGTCTGTGAATATTCGATGATTAGACACTTGATAGGAATTTTATGCACAAACCTTTTACATTCATTGATTACTAAGGCTTGCACAAGGTGGCACTATTTTATGGAGAGTTTGTCACTGTTTTAACAGCTTGTATATGCATAGGAAATGATGATCATATAATGTTTAATGGTTTAATACCATTCCTGCCCATGGCATGATGAGAACTATGGTTATTAAAGAACCAAAGACACCAAAATGCGTAGGCAATGAACTGAGTTTAGATCTATATAATAATATGAAGTGAATGGGCTTAGATTGAAAACTTTATCGTTTTTCATTTTGGACTCACAGCTTTAATGTTAACTGAATAAGGTAAAAGGTGGCTGCTGGAGGATTGCATTAGATCCTAAAATCTAGATGCAGTCCTCTGAGACTCATGGATATTCTTTGATGAAAGCCACAGGCTTGAAACTAATCTGGGACAGGGATTTTATGCAAAAACTTTCTTGCATCCATTGATTACTATGACTGGCACTAGATGGTACTACTGTATGTAGAATTTGTCACTATGAAATTGTGATTATGTCATGTTTAGTTCTCCAATAAATATGATCATAATACACTAATAGAAAAAAAAATCACAAGTGTATTAATGTCATAAGTACATATAAAACATAATTACAATAAATATATTGTATCCAAAATTAACATTGTCTTTTTTGTTCCCATAGCATTAAAAGTGCCTGAATAATCACAATCATTACTTAATATAGTATATAATTGTCAAGCATTGTTAGCCAAGAGGTCAGCACAGCTGCCTTGCAAGTAAGCAATTGGTTACAGATAGTTGTTGTGGGTTCGCCTCCCGGCTGATGCTATGACATGGGAAAAAATATATATAATTATTCCACATATTTTGTTGAATATAATTTTTTAGTTAAATTTTCTAAAAGCATCTTGAATTTGTCTTATCACAGAAAGAAATGTTTTTTTTTTAAAAAAAAAACAGTTAAGATTTGGAAAAAAATATAATTAGCAGTAATTAATAGTTCTTGGGTTGGTAGAAATGAATTCAAGCATCAAGTGGCATAAGAAATGCATAACTTAAAATGGATATTTTTATTGCATAAACATCTCATAAACTTTGTCATTAGCAGTACTTTGTGCACTATACACACACGCACACCCAGTTTGATGTTTATAATTAATAATTCATTTTATAAAATGAAATTAATTTTACCAATTAATTTCATTATAATTTGTCCATTTTTTTGTGAAAGGGTGGGAGCTATTTGCATCCCAGATCAAGTCTTGAACCCATTACACTTCTTCCTCCATATAATAAATTTTACAATTTTATTATTGGGCATGTAAAGACATCTGAAAAAAATATGAATAGCATTTATTAGTCATTCATTAGATTACAGATTATCCACTTAATGAGTAAAATTTCTATAATTTTTGCTAAATCACTCTCACGTAAAGTAGGGCCTGGTTTCTATCCACTTTTAACACCTTGTAGAGGGGTGTAATCATAAACATATGACCAAATATGTGTGAAAAAGATGTATGACACCCAAGATAAATATTTTCTGCTAAACCAGCCACTCATCAGTTGAGAATCTAAACAAGGCAAAACTCTCCATACAGTAGTGCCACCCTGTGCCAACCAGAGTAATCAGTGGATGCCAGAAGGCTTGTGCATAAAATCCCTATCTAATGCCTACTCATTCAATATCCCCAGACTAGTTATTGGTTTAGTGAGAAGTTTTGGAATTGAGAGCACTGCACCTAGATCTTAGGATCTAATGCAACCCTCCAGCAACCGCCTTTTATCTCTACTTAACTATAAAACTATGAGAATGAAATTGAAAACACAAAAATATTTTCGATCTAAGCATTAGATATTAAGATCTAGGTGCAGTGCTCTCAGATCCAAAACTTCTCACTGACAAAGGCCACAAGCCAGAAACTAGTCCGAGGATATTGGATGAGTAGACATTAGGTAGGGATTTTATGCACAAGCCTTCTGACATCCATTGATTACTCTAGTTGGTACAGGGTGGCACTACTGTATGGAGAATTTTCCCTTGTTTATAAACAATTGTGCTAGTATAAGAGATGATGATCATGTGATGCAGTTGGGAATCTTAGACATAATCTTTATCATTGTTTAGTATATATAGATAGAGAATTACTACAGTTTAATTGATGTGTCAAACTTACTGCCTTCACAACTTTGACACAAATCACTTACTGGAATATATTAATCATTTTTATTAGTCATTCATTAGACTACAAATTGTCCATTTAATAAATAATATTTCTGTACTGTGATTTTTGTATCAAACTTGTGAGAACAAAAAGTTTAATACCTATTAATTAAACTGGTGTAATCGACTATCTCTATATACTGAACAATGATAGATATGTGTAAGAGAATGTGACCTGGACTGACTTATGACTGCTGATTCAGCACAAAATGTTTCTTGGGGATCTATACCCTTTTTTCATGTCTTTGGTCATACGTTTTTGATTATACCTCTCCACAACATGTTAAAAGTAGATAAAATCCAGTCTTACCTTACATGAGAGTGATGTAATGAAAATTACACTACAAAAATATTATCTAAAAAATATATATATATTTTTATTAAGTATCTGCTTAAAAGCTGTGTTGTTTCAAAAGACTTTTTTATTAAACAGGCAAAAACTCTCCATATAGAAGTGCCACCTTGTGCTAACCAGAGTAATCAATGGATGCCAGAAGGCTTATACATAAAATCCCTATCTAGTGCCTACTCATCCAATATCCTCAGACTAGTTTCTGGCTTTTGGATATTGGATGTATAGGCACTAGATAGGGATTTTATGCACAAGCCTTCTGGCATCCATTGATTACTCTGGTTAGCACAAGGTGGCACTACTATATGGAGAGTTTTTGCCTGTTTACTAAGTTATGTGCTAGCATGAGATGGTGATCATGTGAGACTTTTTTTATTGTTGTTGTTTTTGAATATTAATACTTTTTGTGAAATATTTCTGTCTTTAACATGTGTTATATATTAATATAAAAATAGATTTTAGAGATATTTGTTAATATGTGAAACAAAACAGTTTATTGCTCATTCAATGAGTTATTGTTTAAGGTTTAACTAATACCTGCGACAATAATAATAATTATCTCTAAAACCTAGCAAGGTAGGTGTGATGTCATTAATTATTTTTGTGCATCCAAACAAGATTGCATTACTAAGAGTCATTTTATAAAAAAACAAATAGGTCGGTATCATTTTTTATTATTAAGCGAAATATGATGAGAAACATCTTGGAACTAGAATGTTATAAATTTTATAAGGAAGTTATTTGAAATGGTGTTTGCTTGGTCGTGATTGCTAAGATTATATCTATCTCAATTAAATAGCAGTTAACTCTTTAAGCATGCTTGTAAATAAATTTATAAATCTAATTTTCGAAAAAATATGTAATCAACTTTATTTTGAAGAACTATTCAATAAAATTAATGACGCAATGTTTATTTTAAAATATATATTTATAAAATAATTTGCAATGATTTATTGAAGATAAAATATATGAATTTAAGGTTTGATAAATAAACAATTTTTTTTCTTTCTCATGTGTCATAGCATCAGCCGGGAAACGAACCCACTAACCCGGGACAACTGCTTTCTTGTAAAGCAGCTATCGTTGACCTCTCGACCACCAATGCTTGACAAATAAACAATAATTACATATTCAACAAAATAAAATAATAAATGATAAGGAAATAAAAGACTGACACGAAAGATAGTTCACACGCACTTACACACACCCTAATAATAAATAACCTTTAGAACCAACAGTGCCAAAAAAAAAAAAAATATTAATAATATATATTTCCAGTGACATTTTTCAAAAAGTAATAAGGGTTAAACAAAATAATAAGATCACCTGGGTTACCTTTATTAATGTGCAGTAATAGTTATATTTGTATAAAAATATGCTTGTTTATAGATTGAGATAGGTTCTTCAGTATATTTTAAGCAATTTATTCAACTTAAAAAAATAAAAATCTCTCACAAAAGTAATTCCTTTAATATATAGGCTACAAAAAGATAAGATAATTTATACCAAAGGAAAGGCTGGAAGTAGATTTCTCAGTAGATTTCTCTGTGCAGCATAAGATTCTGCCCGTCAGCAAATATAATTGCCATTCGAATAAATTTGTGGTTATCTCTTATAATTTGTACATTTATTTTCAAGATATTATCATGTGTGATGATGACCAACTGTGTCACATTGTACACTGGCTAATTGCATTTGCATGTTGTCACAATTGGATATATAACCCTCGCTATTTACTGTGATTGAATTCATTAAAAAAACAGTTTTTATATCTTGTAGTAACAGATGATAGAGTATCTTTAGGGTTATTATTTATTTATTAAATTGGTTATTTTATTTACAAAAACTAAAAACTGTTTACTTTATTGTTCGCTATCTATTTCTTAAATTATAATGAGTTTACAAACTATGTAAGTTTACTCAGTCAGGATAAGATTAATTAAGTAATTAGGAAGGGTTCTTTATATTTCTTATCAGTGGGTTAAAAAGGTACAGGTAATTTATATTCTAATGATTTAACAGACTTCAGTTTGAACTTAGTTCTTTTGGCAGTAATAATGCTGTATTCTTTCCTTGTATCTTAATTATTTTAATGAATATACGGATTAATAATTGTTGACACATTATGTCTGACTTCAGTCAAAATGTAGGTAATTTCCATACTGTGTATAAATTTGATCTTCTAGTGGTTTCATTAGTAGAAAGTGCAGGCACATTCTGGTCCCTATTGTAGATGAAATCCACATTTTCTGGAAACATTAGACATAATAATTTTATCTCCATTTTGAAGTAGTTTTTATTTATTGTTTCATTTTTTAAATGTACACTAGATTTATGATTAGATATTTTAGATCTCAGAGTGCTTTTCATTAAAAGTTCTAACTAGTGATTTCCTGTGCACAAGTGACGTAGTTGTATGAAGTACACATTCCAATCATTTAGTGTTTCTTTCTGGATGTTTTCCTTGATTCCTTACATCCTGAATATTGCTTTCTGGTGGAATAATAGTGTTAATATTTTTGATTTCACTTTTCTACCAGAGGTCTTTAAACTGACAAGATGTAAAGATTATTTCAATATCAGAAACAATAGGCATTAGAAGATAATGTGTAGAACTTATCTATCACATAAAATGAGACCCAGGTGTATAACAATCTGGATTCTCATGCTCCAGTCTTAAATATGAAGAATGGGGTGGCCTTTAAAACCTATACCCATCTGAAAAAGATATAATTGTCTGAGCTAAGAGTAATGGGGTGGCCCTTAAAACCTACACCCATTGGAATATGATATACAGCAACAAGTATATATGCAAATGTGTTTCCTAATGACACATTCGCCTGCTAACTACATCATTATATAATAAAATATGATGCAAAACAATGGTTTCCTTCCATGAAACTACCATAAATCAGTTTATAATCTAGCATCTATAACTATGCTATTAAAGAAAACTTTTGAATCTAATTTACTAAGCCATCTATATACGCATTTATATAACTCTAGGGAGAATTACAGCATATTTTGGATAATTACAATATTAAATTCTAGCTTTATGCTGTATTTCATCACTTCCGCTAAATATTAATCAAATATTTCATTTAAAGCAAACCTATCCTAAAGCGTTTATAAGCTTTTAATTATATATCTTAAATAAAATTTATTTGATCCATTTCAGAAGGGAGTTTTGTTTGTGCATTAATAAATGCGAAATTATATACGTGTGAGAATATCTAATCACTTCTCACTAATCATTTAAATTACAAGTAAACTCCATTCTGAACAAGTATAGCATAAACAAATACATAATTGAAAAGAAAGTAATATTGGCATAGACTTAACTAAAAGAAATATCAATTTAGAAATATGTTTTCACATAAGTGAAATCTGAAATTTGGCTTTATTTGCTTAGTTTAAAAGGGAATAGAATAAAATAACCTAAATTAGATAAACTCAGTTTAATACCAGTTTAATTCATTTACAAAAATTATTAATAAAAGCAAATATTATTAGGTTAAAATATATAAAATAAGTTGGGAACTTATTTAAGATCAGTTAAAATAAATCAGTTAGAATCCGACAAGATTTATAATTTAAATAAAAGAAAATACAAGTAACATTTTAACTTTACAAATTGAAATTCAGAAATTAAGAATGCATTAAATTATTCTGGCCATTGATAATAAATTTAGCTAGTTTTAGGAGTTATGAAGTATAGTCTAAAAGTTAATTTTAGATGGATGGAGATCTGTTACCGCTAAAACTTTTTTGCTATGGCAAGGTGGCTTGGTCTTGAGGGCTTTCTTCAGTTGGCATCGGATTTTGGTTCATTTTTGTCCGCATCCTATAGATGATTTTTCCGAGGTTGAAAGCAAGGAATTGCCTCTTTTACCTCATCATCATTATTATTCACAATTTTACAAAAATTTCGCAAGGCAAGAAAGACTAAGATTGAGTATCTAAGTGTTTGAGTGTCCGAGTTTTTTAATGATGGTTGCAATCAGATTATATACTAGCTCACCCGCTCTCCTCTTTTTTGGTTTTTGCTGGTAGTTTCAGATCTGTTATTCTTGGAAATCTGGGATTCCTGCTGTTATCAATTTTTTTTACAGGTGGGTTTCCCGATCTTGACCAGATTAATTTATTTATAGTTGGTTTTAAAATCTTTTATTCTTAAAATTTTAAGATCAAAATACAGTGAAAATTATTAATTTTATGAAATTACCCTTTTCAAAAAACAAATCTAAAACTCTGTAAACAATTTTATTATATATATAACCCATTTATATAATTTATGATATATGCAGAAATATTATAATTTCTAATATTAATTTTAAAATAATATTTTAAATAAAGAAATTTTCTAATGTTTTAATTCTATAACATTATTTCTTTCCACATATATATGGGTTCTGGTTACACATACATAGCATGTTTACATTTATTTAACTACCAGCAATATATATATATATATGCGTATTTACTGATTTCTTATATATATGCATATGCTTTCTATACTGTATGCTAAAATATGTGCACACATACATAACCAGTATAATTAGATTTAAAATTAGCATAATATATGAGGATTTGGGTATAGGTATACATAAATAAATACTACTATAGTATATAGTAGGTGAAACAGAAGGATAGACAGATCTGACTGTTTCAATGTATAAAACTGAATTTCATTTATAAATTATGACAATTCAAATATTTTATATTAAATAATAAATTACACCACACATCCCGTGTGATGATATGTACAACTTCATATGAGACATTTTTATCATTTAACTTAAAATGATAAGCATTATTGTATTTTAAATGTCAATTGAAATATATTCATGTAATGGTAAAATGTGCATTTGTGCACCTGTATGGACATATATGTAAAGTATAATGTAATAACTTGAATTTTGTATTAATCATGTAAATCACAATGTGATAATTTTTATTTTATGTTAATCAATTCATATATAAAATTTAATCATTTTTTCAAATTTTATTAAATGTCAATTGAAATGTATTCATTGTAAAACATTCATCTGTACACATATCTATATATGTGTTATTTGTCAACCCATTAAGAGGTATTGTAAAATCAAGGAAATAATTTGAATTGTGTAGAGTAATCAAAATCAGAAGACTTATGTATATAGCCATATTATAGAGGACTTAATTTCAATTTTTTATTGTTATTAATAAATTTGATTTCAATTGTCAAAATTATTCCAGTGACTTAACTGTAAGTGTTTAGATTATATGTATCACATCATCTTTTGGTCACAATATAGTAATAGGGCTTATGTTCACTGAGCTAGATTCTAACATAACAGTGTGATATATAAAACAGGATGAAGATTAGTGCTTTTGGGCATTCCATTATGACATTGTCCTGGTTTTGACATGAGGATTATATTTTTTCCAAGTCCACACACTACATTTTATTTTAGTTCAGTCTTATTAGAATTTAAGTTTATAATGACCAATACACTAATGGTACTAAGTCGAAGCATTGATTATCAGCATGTTTTAATACTGTAGCATTATTGTTTCAATTATTATATATTCTATTGATGAGCACTTAGTTGGTGAATCCAAGTTATGATTAAATTGCTCCAAGATGGCAAAGGCTCAATAGTTATCCTGGTGTATAGTAGATCCATTTCAAATCTAACCACAAGATGGACTGTTGATTTATTGTATTGATTTACTTTGATTGTTGACCATTAATGATGATTAATGGTTATTTCTTTTGAGTATTACTAGTATTTACTTATTGATAATGCTGGTGGATTTATAATTAACCATAGTTGCCCTAAGGAATTAACTAGGCTGATCTCTTAATGAGATTTTATGATCTCTTGCACTTTTTAATATTATATCTTATATAATTTTTAATATTTAATATCTCATTTAAATTTTATATTTTATAGTAAATTTCATTAAATTTTATATTTTACATTTTTTAGAAATTGGATTTTGGTGATAATTTACCATCACCCCAGGGGAAAACACCCTTACTTTTCAATCCCATTATGAATGGCCCACAATAAATCCAATCACTAGATTGTCTGTTGATTTATTTTGATAATGTTATTCCCATCAATGATATTGATGGATGATTATTACTTATACTTTTTCTTATTTTTATGCTGTTTGATGTATGGTTAATTATACTTTTAATTGCTCTAAAGGAGTTAGCTGGCTGCTCAGAGTTTTCAAGATCTCATGCTCTCCTTTAATATATAAAATTGCTTATATATTTTGTGATATTGAACATTATTTAAATATTTTATCTCATTATTTAAATTATTTTTAATTGAATTATTTTTCATCACCCCAAGTATGACCACTCTGATATCCCCATTTCATTATAGTATGTTTATATGATGTTTCCAAGACATTTTTTTCATATATTATCATTCCAAGATATATAATATATTTAACCTGTTCTATTTTTGTACAGTTCATCATTACATATTACATTATTGTTATACAAACACTCATGTGAATGCAGATGTATATCAATATTTTTATATTTGAACAATTTCCAAGATGTTTTAAAAAAAATAATTTAACTAATAAAAATTGTCTCAATCTAAATATTTCATAAAATGTCTTTGATAGTATTGATCAGACAGAGTTAGTAATTTCAAAGCAAGGCCAATTATGAAAAAATTTTAAAATTAACAGCATTTTTTCAATAAAGAACTGAAGGATAAACACAAGCAATAATATTTTTTTTAGTAGAAAGTCAGATAGACATTTTAATTAATTGAAATTTTAAACATTTTTCCATCTTTTTATAATAAATTCAATGACTGTTCTCTAGTAACTTATAAAACAAGATGCATTATAGACTACTATATTAATAAAAAGTAATTTGCAAAATGAGATTACAAATCAATAAAGTCATGGCATACAGCCACAAAATAGTGTGTGTGCACATATATATATAAAGTTGAAAGGAAAAATAGAAAAAAACACACACAAAAAATTTTTGTAAATATTTTCTACAGTTTATTGGAATAATAATAAGGGATTAAATAATTTTGAATTTAAAACAAAATTTTATAAAATAAACATTTAAAAAAGGTCTAATTAATATTTTTATTGAATTTTGATTTTGAAATTTATGTATTGAAACAAGCATGTTTAGGTTAAAATAGATAAACTGATAATTATAAAATTTCTTATACTTTAGAGATCTTTTAACTAATGCTATCTAGTTTAATTTTTTTTTTTAAAAATAAAGCTTGTAGATTATACTTTGCTAAAATTCTGAAGCTGCTTTTAAAACAACTAAAATAAATTAAAAAAGGCATTAACTTTCTTCAATAAAGCTAGAAAAAAATGTTACCTTCACTTCCTCTCCAACTATAAAAAGAATTGATAAAAAGATTAGAGGGTTGTTAATTAGTTTTATTAGAGAGTTCCAAGAATTGTCCAGATTAGAATAGAAACTACCATGAAGATATAACTGAAGCAAGTAGAATCCAGAAGCTACTACTTGTTCATGATAGCAGAGTTTGAATTCACCTAGAAGTAAGACCCACTTTTTTGCATTCTCAATAGCCAACATTGTACTAGATAGCCTATCTGATATCTATCAAATCCTAGCCTAAATGGTGTTATTGAATGTCAACAGTTACCCGAACTATGCATTTCTTGACAATGATTATAAGCCAGTCTCACCAAGAGAATCCCTCAGCTTACTGAAGAATTAGTTTATATGTATACTGTTTATCTGTATGCAGAGAAGCACAAATAAATGCATATATATATATATATGAAGCACAACTGGTGAGTAGTGTTATATATATTGAGAATGATATTTTAAATAATTTCTTTAGTGAAAATGACATTTAAAATATAGAATTTAAAAGTAAAATAAGTAAATAATTTTTGGCATGATTTAAATATTTAAAATAAAAAATTAATTCATAGATGATTTCATATTCTATAAAAAAAAAGTAAACTCCTATAGCATTTCTAAATTGGAAAACAAATGAATGTAATGGAGTATTTTCTAAAGATGTTTATAATTAATCAACAATAATCTGTCAAAAATTGATATTACTTTAAAAAAAGAAAACAAGAGAAAAAAAGAAAAAATACTTTTATATTAAAATAATGAATGGATTTTTATATACTTTCAACAAGGAATTAAATGTGAAAATATATTTTTAATAATTTGAAAATATATTTTTAATAATTTTATTATTTTGATAAATTAAAATGATATAAATGTCAGTATGCACATACATTTTCATGTGCATACACATATTTTAAATGAGTCATTAATTATGTATTATAAAAATGAATTTTATTTATAGGTTTATGACAATTCAAATATGTTTATAAATTATTATATGGCACATCTGTGTGTTGGTATATAGATATTTTATGTAAACTCATTATGAAGCATTTGTATCATTAAAATGTGATACTTATACCTTACACATCTGTGTGTTGATATATGTGTTTTATGTAAACCCCTTATGAGGTATTGTAAATCACAAGTTAATACCTTATTTTTAATTGTGTATTACTCAAAATCAGATGATTGAATTTATATATGTATAGCATATTCAGCAGACCTTAATTTCATTTTTTAAAATTGTTATTGATAAATTGATATTTCCTTGTTAAAATTGTTCCAGTGAATTGATTTAATCCTAAAATAGTTTTAAAATATGTGTTGCACTATCTCTTGGTCGCAGTAAGTTATAGAGTCTGTGTTCTCTGAGCTAGATTCACGCATACGTCTATTATATGAAAGGGGTGTATATTAGTGTTCATGGTCATCCTGTTGATGATGATTATCTGGGATTGGCACAAAGAGAATATTCTTTAAAGTCCATGCATTACAGTTTTTTAGATTAGTCTCTATTAGAAATTAAGTTCGTAGATGGCCAGTACATTAATGATACTAAGTGACCAGAACATTGATGATGGTCAGTACATTTTAATACCCCAGCATTATTGTTTTTATTGTTTATTATGGATTAGCACTTAGGTTTTTGCATACAAATTATGTTTAAATAATTGCCCCAAGCTAGCAAGAGCTAAATAGTTAGCCTAGTTTACAGTAGACCCACTCCAAATTAAGTTACAAGATTGATTGTTGATTTATTTTGAATGTTGATCTTTCATGATGATGGATGAGTTATACTTATTTATAATGCTGGTGAACTTATAGTTAATTATGCCTATACTTAAGCTAGTTATCTGGTCTGGTCTCTCAATGATCTCTCAAGATCTCTCATGCTCATTTATTTTATATTAAATACAACATTATATATATATATATTAAATATTGTGTTAAATTTTTTATGCTGACTTCCAGTAGAAGATGATTTCCTTTACACCAGGTTCAACACCCGTATATTTTCCATCCTGTTACACTGTACATCTATCTTTTGCTTCATATATAATTTTTCTAATAAATATTTATTTTTTAATATATCCATTAAGATAAAATGCTTTTTATCAATCTAAATGCACCTTTTGTCTCTCAGTCTTTTCTAGCAGCAAACTGATGTTCAAGTAGGAACATATCTAATTTATTTTGAATCCATGCATACAAGCATGTTAGCCATGTGGAAGATTTACCTAATTGTACAAAGTCCTCATATTTTTCTGATTATGCTTTTTCCTAATGACCTCATAACTGTTAAAAGGATGTCTACTGGTGACTCTTCTGAGTCCTAAATTACATTATAAATTATCAATATTCATAATAAATCAATACTAGTATATAGTAAATACTGAACTTAAAACTCTTAGAATCCCAAGACGCCATCTTTAATTTTAAAAAAATTACAAGAAATATAATTTATAATATACGTTCTATTTTATTATAATAAATATAAACATATATACATTGTTAGAAAGAGCAAGTATGAAAGAATGTAATAAAGCTGATAAAATAATCATTACCTCAAAAGAAAATTAAGAAAAAAGAGATTTTTAACTCTTTTAAACACCTTTATTTTTACATTGGTTCACAAATTCTAAATTTTGAAAGTTAAATGTTAAAACGACAATTTCATAGACAGCTTCATCATATTTGTCATAAATTGCTGAAAAAATGATATATGACTTACAGTGAAAAAATTACAAAACACTGCAATTGGTAACTTCCATTTTTTTTAAACCACTAAACATCACATGATCACTATCTCATGGCACTACTATATGGAGAGTGTTGTTTTGTTTTGAATTGTTTAACTTCCATTTTTACTAGCTGACCCAGATTCTGTCCTTCCATATCAGGGTATCTGCTAGAAATGTTTGGTTGTCTTTCCATGCAGGGTATCCATTAGAAATAAGTTTGGTTTTTATAACAGTAATAGTTTCCAAGATATTATGCAAAAAGAACTTTATTAAATTGTAATATATTATATTATTATATTGAAATAAAATCCTTGTTTTTACTACATTATATATTAATTATTATATTATATTAGTGAAAAATGGGGTGTGACCTAAAATGTGTATTTTTTTCAAGTAAAGTGTACTCAAATACATATCAAACAGTAAGAATAGCTTATGAGATATTATGCAAAGAGAACATTAATAAATTATAATATATTTAAAAATATAATTAATTATTATATTATTGAGGAAGGGGGCACCTAAAATATGTATTCTTTTCAAGTAAATAAAATGTACTCAAAAAATAAATATTAAACAAAAATTTCTCTAAGATAAAATGAATAAAAACTAAGTAAAATCAATAAACATCAAAATAAACAAATTTATGATCACTGATTATATATGTGTGTGGGAGATAATGTATGAGAGTGGATGGCTGAGGGTCTGTGATCAAGTCTGGATGTGTATGCTTTTATATCATAGAAATGTATTGTCTAAAATTCCATAGCATATTTATTGTTTTCTTTATATATTTAATTATATAAAAAAATAAGTAATAAAAAAATAAGTAATAAAAATAGGTAATAAAATTAATTGTATACTCAAGTAAAATCATAATATATCTTGCCTATTGCATTAAATATACGTGTATGATAGAATCTGGATGTGTGTTTTTATATCATTGACATGTATTGTCTAAAATTCTATAGCATATATAAAAAAATAAATAATAAAAAAATAAGTAATAAAAATAATTGAAAACTCACTGATTCCTGGTTAAACATTAGTGTCCGTATCAAATTTGAATCCAGTAGCGATGGCATTAGATGTGGTAACCACGGTTGTCCTTGCAGATAAAAAATAACTCAAATCCTTTTTTTTTTTTTGACATTGCAGCTTCCATATGCCATGAAAATGAGCTTCTAGAGAAAGGGCTTACCAACACACATTGACAATTTTATATTCATATCAAGTAGTGAGAGAATGCAATTCAACCATAAAAAAGTTTTACAGTTAGAAAATCTAAAAAAAATGAGAAAAAAATAAATTAAAAATTGTATTTTAGGAAAAAAATCATAAAAAAAATCAAAATTTCGTTGTAGAAAAAAAAATCATACCTCATTTTAATCATAATAAAATGGTGGATTGAATGGTCCAATACTCGTATGTGTATGATTTACCAATTCCATGCAAACTCAGTTGAAACTCTCAACTTCTAAACAGGGGCTCTTGGGGGTGCTTTGGATTGAAGAGGATTTGAAGACAGACTTTTAAGCTTTCTTCACCTACCATCTTTGTCTTATATAACCAATGCACATGATCACACACATGTGAATAAATAAATGATCTCCAATATAAGTATTTCATGCTGAACCAGCATGCATCAGTTGATCCAGATAATCATTTTCCACATGTATATATATTCAGTGTTCAGTTTATATTAAGATAGCAAATCTTCAAAGTTTAATGGACAGATTTCAATCTCTTCCACTCTTCAGCTTACCATGCAATTGAAAATCTGATCCTGGAATGCTCAAACCCTTGTTGATGCCCATCCCTATGTGTATTTAAATAAACATATTAAGGTCATGTATATGAGGGTCAGAATGACTTAAGGTCAATGTGGGTATGACAATAATAATGGCATTAATAAGGGTTTGAACATCTCACCATCAGATTTTCAATGATATGGATGACTGGAGAGTTGGAGGGTGGAGAATATTGAAGTCTGTTCATTAAAGTTTGAATATTTGCTATTTTAATATAAACTGAACACTGATTATATATATATGAGGGAGATGATGATCTGGACCAACTGATGAGTGCTGGTTCATCATAAAATATGGATATTGGAGATCATTTATCTTAGTCACATATGTGTGGTCATGTGCAGTGGTTATATAAGATGGAGAGGATAGCTAAAGGAAGTTAAAAAGTCTGTGTTCAAATCCCCTTTAATTACAATATTCTTAAATTCTTTTTCCTTAAAGCCTTTAATAGTAGAAACAAAAGCCTTAAAAACTCAGTACGACAGCTTTCATCTCAATTAGTACTTATAAAACTTCATTCTGATCACATGACCTATTTTAAATAAAAGGGATAAAAACTTATTCTTTCTAAAATGTAAACCATTGATAGGCCATTTCCATTTTCTTTGATCTCTTCTATTTTCTTTACTGTAGCATTTTAAAGTTTTCCTTGAATTATTCCAATCTTTCATTTGAACGTACTATTCCTATTTTCATTCCCTCTTCTTTTTTCATTCAAACTGTTTTACGTTACTATAAATTAGGTCAAAACAATGTTATTGTTTTTTTTATATCCCGCAAACTCTCTATCTATTCTCTATGTTCAACTTTGGTTCTAATTTTACCCAGCATGTCAAAGTTATGTAATGCCAGATAATACATGTTTTCAAAATTGTTTGTTTATGGCACTTAAATAAATTATGGTCTATTTTTGTGACTTTTCTTTTTCTGCCACATTGCCCGTTACTGCATGATGCTCATGGGGTCCCGGAGTCGTGTTTTCTGCAGATGATACGCTTATATATATATATTTCTTTAAGGTATTGCAGTTATTTAGCTCGCTTTATTGACTCAAACAATTTTTTTGAAATATAAAATTATCACTGGTATGCACACATCACAACTCTAATTATATATATATTAGAGTTGTTCAGTGAAGGGTAACGTTGTGTTATTATGTCTTGCAGTATTTGAGAGACATGAGGAGAGAAAATAATTGAAAGAATAAAACGAAAACTTTTATTTACAGAACCTGTTCAACATGTCTTCCATTATTCTCAATTCACAAATTTAGACGTTTTTATTCAGTCAACAAACACCCCGATAATGATGCAAGTAGAAAAGGAATTTCCTAACCTTTGCAAGAAGTCGGCTAACACGACTCGGCTGTTATTGGTTCACAGTATGGATACAATCTGTTTAATTTTGCTTCGGCTTCTCTTTGACTTTAATTTTCTAAAAGTAAAAATATTTGAATCCGTTCTTCCTTATTTAGATACTTATCATGGTTTATACAGTATACATTAACTCTATGACGTAAAAAATTGTAGAATATCTATATACATAAAATAACTTTTAAAAATCTTATTTGATATTCAAATTTTATTTTACGAATAATTTTTTTAATGTTTTACAACTTTTTCTTTACTCTTCATTTAAAAACAATAATTTAATTAAAATTCAAAATTAGCCCGGAGCAAGATATCAAGGAGCGATTGTCACTCGTAACAAATCAGGATAAGAGTATTTTTTGAGTGATCTAATAACTTTTATCTGCCTAACAATTTTTTAACTGCAGGAAAAAATAGATAATAATCTCACAAATTATTTAAAAGTTGTTTAAAGTTGTTCTTTTTTAAAAAAGAAAGAATATATAGGAGTTTAAAAGTAAAAGATTAAACATTATTTATTTTAATTAAAATTTTAATCTTGTTTTTTAAAAATTATCTAGTTTTGTTTATCACAATCGACATTAAATTACGAACTACATTATAATTCTATGTTAAATATTATTAAAGTTAATTAGTCAATAAAATTATTAATGTCATTTAAAATTTTTTATTCTATCATTTAATTAAAATGTTAGATGATAAAAAAAAAATGATTTGAAAAGAAACAAATTATTTTTAAGTTGATAAAGGTAAAAGATAAAAAAAAAAGATTTTAAATTCTCTCTGCAGGGCAAAGGCCTCTTCTCTACCCTGCACCACTCAGAGAAAAACTGAATATTTTTATGTATATATAATGAAAATAGTTATGAAATAAAATCTGTAATATCTGTTATTATATACACCCAATGCACAGGAATATATATATAATTTCTGAGATATATTTTTAGATTTATAAAGATTTACTAACTCGGAACACCAGAGGCAGTGATGTGATGTGATGTATTTGGCTTCTCCTTAAACGAAGTCAAGAATATCTCAGCAACTATGCCCAGATAAACCTATTAGCCACTTTATTTTCCATTCCCCACTCTAAGTCTTCCCATATTCTGCCCCATCCCATTTCCACAACATAATCTTTGTCAACTCTATGGCCTTTAAATCTAAATCCCCCTTATCTTTTCGCAAACCCAGCATAAAAACTACTAACTCACTTTCTGTATAGTCACTTTGTTCATACCTATTCTCCCATAACTTCATTATCTGTACCCTTTCTGCTTTCAAGCATTTACATTCAATCAACAGATGCCTAATATTTTCTATACCTTCCTTACACAATTTGCACGCTAAATCACCCATAGTTTTCCATTTACATGTATATTCTCTTGTTGCTAAAGATCCCGTTAGAGCCTTAAACAATAAACTACTTTCCTTACTATTATCATAAATTAACTCGCTTCCAATATTCCGTTTGCTTCTATATATATTTGAATTCTTTTTACCCTCCATACTACTTCTCCATCTCTTCAACTCCCTATTTTTTATTAATGCTTCTATTCTTTTATCCCACTCCTTACCACTATAACACTCAACAATCCTCCTAACACAATCATCCCACTTTTTATACAAGTATACCGATATAAATTCTTTATCCAAATCTTTTGCATACCACATTACCTGTCTCACCCATCTTGTTACCTGCCCTTTACTCATAACCCAATTAAACAATATTTTGGCTATTCTTTTACTATCCATAAACTGCAACCTACCAAACATTTTCATTTTACTTTTTGCTTCTCTCATATAGAAACTTGACCATCCCATTTCTCCTTGAATTGCCTCCTTTGCTGGCCACATCTCTGCATCTAATGCATGTCTTCCTACTTCCCTTTGTCCTTTCTCTAAATAATCTAAAATCCTTTTACTAACACATAATGCATCATTACCATATGTTAACCCTGCTACTGCAACTCCTTCCCATACAATTCTAGCTACATCATATTTATTATATGAAAATACTGTTAGTTTCTTTACCAAACCTTTTCTTTTCTTTGCTTCATTTACCAATTTTTTCTCTCATTCAACCAAGCAATTTTCCTGATTACATAAGATGATTCCCAAATACCTATATCTATCCACCACCCTTAACTTTATATCCCCCAATAAAAAAACTACATCCTCTCTTTCCCCAGTATTAACCATCATTATATTTGATTTTTCTTTACTAAATTTAATCCACATCTCTTTACCCACCCTTGCACATGTCCTCAACATAATATCCATATGTTTTCTTCTTTCTGCACATAAAAAGATATCATCTACAAAAATACCTGACAAAGTATATACTCCTTTGCCACCTATTAATGGTATCTCTATCCTTCTTCCTAGTCTTTCTATTTCTTTTTCCATTTCACTCAAAAACAACAAAAACAAAATCGGTGACATAGGGCATCCTTGCCTTAATTCCACTCCATTTTTAACTTTAACTGATTCTATATCCCCTAATTGGTAAGTATAGTAATTATTTTCATATAATTTCTTAATAATATTTACTAAAGCTTCATCCATTCCCAAATTGGCTAATCTTACCCATAATCTATTTCTATTTACTCTATCATATGCTTTCTCTATATCTATAAAACTCATATATAACGATCTACCTGAATTCCTACTCATCTCCATAAGTTGTGTAACTACAAACAAACTATCTCCTATACGCCTATCTGACCTAAAACCTCCTTGCATTTCCCCCACTACATTATTCTCTTCCATCCATTTTACAACTCTTCCAACTACCATATACGCGAAAACTTTATATAAAACTGATGTTACCGCTATCGGTCTATAATTATTTAACTTTCATGAGCTCTGTCGGGCACACCCTCTGTCGTCTAGTATCTGAAATTAGAAAATTAATGTGTTGAGATTTGGAAAATTCAATAACTAAATATTGGTGAATGCATAAATAAAAAATAAATTAGTTTGTTCAATTGAAAGGAACTAAATATTATTTGGTGCTAACATTATGCAACTTCTTACTTAATGAACCATAGAATTAGACTACTATTTGAAACATAATATTTCAATTAATGGAGTGTAATATAATGAATAATGTGCAGTAATAGTTGGCAATTAATATAGTATATATCTATAAATTTCCTTCGTTCCCCACCCCCAACTTAATTCTGAAGGTTCAGTATAGTAGTAATGTACTACATTCAAGAGTTAAAGGTTTCTGAGGCAAAAATCAACTCTCATTTCCTATGCTGAAACATTACATGATTTTAAAACAGGCAAAACTCTCCATACAGTAGTGCCACTCAGTGCAATCCAGAGTAATCAATGGATACCAGAAAAGGCTTGTGCATAAAATCACTATCTATTGCCTACTCATCCAATATCTCCAGACTATTTTGCTGCTTGTGGTTTTCGTCAGTGAGGAGCCTTGGATATGAGAGCACTGCACCTAGATCTTAGGATGTCAAACTAATCTGGAGATATTGGATGAGTAGGCACTATATAGGGATTTGGTGCACAAGCCTTCTGGCATCCATTGATTACTCTGGCTTGCACTGAGTGGCACTACTGTATGGAGAGTTTTGCCTGTTTTAATAACAGTTATGAGCAAGCATAAGAAATGATGATCATGTGATGTTTAGTCATTTTTATTTTTAAAAAAGTTTGTTTGCAAAGGTATATACTTTCAAAAATGGATACTATTTTTTAAGGTATCTGTGTAATGCTGAAAAGACAATAGATACTAGGTATTAGTACAACCAAATCCACAGTAAAGTTAATAGCTTTTATCAGTGAAAATTTTGGATTGCACATGCATTTCCAAAGCCATTGTTAGCATTTTTATACTCTCAAAACTAGAACGTTGAAAGTTTTAACACTATAAGATTTGTACTCAAACCAACTTGCTTATGGGTAGATGTTAAGATAGAAAATCTGTCATCTGATAACAGTAAACATCCTTGACAAACAAATTGACTTCCATTTACTTTTAAGTCACTAGTTTAGCAAGTGTAAAGAATGTAAAAATAGCTGTTATACAATGTTTCTCATCGATGAAAGTCAATAAATAGCCTCTAAATAAACTGATCACAGTTCTTAATGCAGTTGTTAAATGTAAACTGGAAGAATTATGTAATGCTTCTGTTTAATGATTTTTTATGTTAATTTAGACATCTATAAGAAAGGCTATTCTAAAAACCTTTCAGTCATTTTTGCATTCATTTTAGCTGCTTTAAAATATTGTGGACTATACTACCTCTGGGTAGATGATTTATAATTTATATGTAAATAAATATTCAAAATACAAAGATATCATTTTCAACTATTATCGATCCACTGCAGGATGAATGCCTCTCCATTACTTCAGCACACTTCCTTATTTCATCTATCCATCTCACATGTGGTCTTTTTCTAGGTCTTTTACAATCTCTTGGAGTCCCATATAAAATATGAATTGTCCATATATCATCTCTTCTAGAAATATGTCTAGCCCAATTCCATTTCAGTCTCTTAATTTTTTCAATGTTATATCAAACACCTGTTTGTTTTCCCAACCATGTGTTTTGTTTTTAATCTCTTCTTGTTGCTACTAATATGCATCTTTCCATACTTTGTTGGGTGGTCTGAAATATTTGTATTGCTCTTCCATTAAATGTTCACATCTAAGATCCATAATTAAGAAATGATAAACCTTATTTATTAAAAACTTTCCTTTTCAAATATAAAGACATATATTTGCATATTTAACTTACATTTTAGTCTTTTATTTACTTAAATGTAAAAATGATTTTTATGCCTGAGACCTAAGATTCAAATATGGGCCAAGTGAAATTCTTGTCTAGGAGTTTAAAATTTTATTTTTCAGATAACTGGCCCATAGATACTCCAAAATAAATGTATATCCAATTATTCATTGCCAGAGGTACAACAAAAATAGAACACTGCTCAAACTCTTACTTAGCAATTGGGAAATCTGACGTAAACTGGGGAACCATTGAAGAGAACCTTTGCCCAAAACTTGTGCTCTTATTAAAAAAGATATTTTATTCTAACCTTTTTTAAACAAAGTTCAAAATGCTGATAGCAATAACAAAACACACTGTTTTTTTTAAAGCCTATTATCTTTTGAAGATCATTCTTACCACAAAGGGTTTAATAGATATATTGACATTACATGTTGAATACATTAACTTTTGGTCATTGACTGCATTTTTTCGAAAATTAAATTAACAAAGTAATTAAGTCTGTCATTATATTTTATTTATACTATTTAATAAAAATTGCATTTAATGAATATATGAGTAAAAGAAAAATTAATAAAATACAAAAAGATTCATTTAAAAATTCATATTTCAATATATTTTAATTAAATATCTTTTAAATTATTAATATTATTTTACAAATATAATTTTTTGCCATTGTTAGTTATTTTATTTCAAAGTCATCTTTGTCAAGCATTGGTGGTCGAGAGGTCAGCGACAGCTGCTTTACAAGCAGTTGTCCTGGGTTAGCGGGTTCGCTTCCTGGCTGATGCTATGACACATGAAAAAAAAAGTCATCTTTTTTAGTCGTTCATATTTTTTTGAGCATCCCTATTGACAAGTGTGATTAAATTTAGAGCTTTTTATTTTAAAATTTATCTTTATTTTTGATTACATTTTCAGAAATTTTAAATTATTTGTTAGAAATATATGTTTATAAATGAAAATTATTTTTAAAATATTATTTCAACCTTGCATAAATAGAAAAAAAGTTAAACCAAAATATGTAGTATGATTTGTTAAGAACAATAACTTTTTTCTTAATGGATGTTTACCACTTTGCACATAAAAATATTAAGCTAAAAAACTCAGAAATGTTTTAATTCATTTCATAAAACTGATATAAATTATTGTTCAGACTATTTAAAACTATATAATACAGGGGGTGTACCAACAGTTCTAACAAGCTTTTATTATTAAGTGCTGAAAAGAAAGCATTTAAAATCTCTATCTAGAATTATTCCTATCCTCGTACCGATCGGTTTCGAGCTTTTGGCTCACATCAGTGAGGAGCTGAAATATTCAGACATTAGATCTAAAATACCAATTCAAAAGCCAGCACTTATCTAATACATAACTATTAAGTAGAAAATATAAAATTTTTAGACATATAAATGTCTTTAAATCCAGCTGTCCACCTTAAATAGCTCTATGGGACTCAACCAAATTCAGATCTATCATATATTAATAGTGTTAGCAATATAACATCATCAAAGGCTCAAAAGCAAAATTATAATAATCAATAAAACAAGTCATATATCACATGGCTTTGCTTTTTAAATTTATATTACAGATATGTAATATAGGGAGCGTACCAATAGCTCTAACAAGCTTTTATTGATAAGTGCCAAAGAGAATGCATTTAAAATTCTCTATCTAGAATTATTCCTATCCTCAAACCAATCGGTTTTGAGTTTTTGGCTCATCTCAGTGAGGAGCAAGAACATTCAGACAATAGATCTAACTCAAAAACCATCACTTATCTAATACATAACTATTAAGCAGCAGAAAAATTGAAATTTTTAGACATGTAAATGTCTTTAAATCCAGCTGTCCAACATAGATAGTTACATCTGTAATATAAGCTTAAAAAGCACAGTCATGTGATATATGATTTGCTTTGTTGATTATGATGATTATTTAAAACTAACATTCTACAAAAATACTAGTTATAATATTTAAAAAAATGATAAAAACAAACCTGCTGTGGTCAAAGAAAGGGTTCTTTTCAGCCAATTACAAGTTGCAGCCATATGTTACTGATTCTCTTGTCTTCTTCTGAAAGTAATTGTTTTTGAATAAAATCTACATCTAATCACATTATTCTTCTAAAAATATATTACACAAATATATGGTGAAAAATAATTATAAATATGTAAACAAATTATAGAAAATATATGTTTTCATTTTTGAAATCTAACAAAAGAATGAAGATGCTCATAATTCTTGCAAGTTATGTCATACAGAGAGAATTAGAAACTACCAATCAGAAACATTATATATTGGCTATTGACTCAGTTGTAAAAAAAGTTTTTATAACACTATTAACATATTGAATTTTTTTTTATTTAAAATTAATAAATTAGTATTATTTTAGTTCCAATTTTCACTATAGAAAGAAAATTAAACTGGGGAAAGATCACCAAAAATAGTTGCAAGAGAATGATTTAATACCAAAGCACAACCACATCATCATAATACTCCATAATATCACACAGTGGAGAATTGCTAAACATACATGCACAAACATTCAAAATGTTTAGTTACATCTTACATTGTAATATTTACTAAGGCAATAAACCTTTGAGCATGTGCGCTTGAAAATGCTAAGGTAGGGACATCTACAGGTCTTAACCACAAGCTTATGCATTGGAAATAAAGAGGGGAACCCCCTTCTTTACTTCAACCTACTTTCTATATAAATAGGTGAAGCTGAAGGGGTTATAACTGAGAGCGTAAGCTTGTGGTTAAGACCTGTAGAGGTCCCTACCTTCACATTTTCAAGCACACATGCTCAAAGGTTTTTGCCTTAGTAAATATTACTTACGTAATCAATGTGCATTAAATAAATTTATAATTACATCTTACATTGTAGTGAAAAAGGCTTTTAAAATAAATTTAAACTTAGTACCATCTTTATTAATTTAGCTTCTGCTTATGATTCTTTTTGGAAAATAATCTTCTTCTAAAAGTTTTTAAAATTCTTAAATGCATCAAAATCATTATTTCACAAAATGATCTTCAATAAAAATATTCAAATGACACTAAATTATAATTATAATAGAGACAAAATTTTACAGAATGATCTACCACAGGATTCGATTTCACACCTACTTTATTTAATATATTCCCAGATATAGAATGCAGGAACTGATGATATTGCTTTGACTTGTTACAATTCTTTCCTGAAGTATATACCTTTCAAAAAGAATATAAAAAAGACTGGAAAGATTTTCAAAGATTGAGCACATATTCCTAATCAAATAAAAAATGGTGTATTCAATTTTTTGTCTAAACTACAAAGGATTACTGAATTTAACTTTTGCAATAATGGGCTGAAACATAATCCTATCCCATACTATTTAGCAATAATCTGCCTAACTTATTTTTTTTATTAATCTAAGGTTAGATCAAAATTAATTTCTAGAAATAATGTTTTTGGAAAATTATCTGGCATTATTTGGAGTTGTCTTTCTTAGTACTAACATATCTTGCTGGTGAATACTGTATTCCTCTATACAAAAGTTAAACATGGATAGAAACCAATCCCTGCTTTGCATGAGAGTGGTAAAGTGAAAATTACATTACAGAAATATTATTCATTAAGTGGATAATCTCTAATCTAATGAATGATTAATAAAAAATTATTAATATACTTCCATTAAGTGGTTTGTGTCAAAGTTGTGAGAGCAGTAAGTTTGACACATCAATTAAACTGCAGTAATTGTCTGTCTGTCTGTCTGCCTGCCTGCCTGCCTGCCTGTCTGTCTGTCTGTCTGTCTGTCTGTCTGTCTGTCTGTCTGTCTGTCTGTCTATCTATCTATCTATCTATCTATCTATCTATCTATCTATCTATCTATCTATCTATCTATCTATCTATCTATCTATCTATCTATCTATCTATCTATCTATCTATCTATCTATCTATCTATCTATCTATCTATCTATCTATCTATCTATCTATCTATCTATCTATCTATCTATCTATCTATCTATCTATCTATCTATCTATCTATCTATCTATCTATCTATCTATCTATCTATCTATCTATCTATCTATCTATCTATCTATCTATCTATCTATCTATCTATCTATCTATCTATCTATCTATCTATCTATCTATCTATCTATCTATCTATCTATCTATCTATCTATCTATCTATCTATCTATCTATCTATCTATCTATCTATCTATCTATCTATCTATCTATCTATCTATCTATCTATCTATCTATCTATCTATCTATCTATCTATCTATCTATCTATCTATCTATCTATCTATCTATCTATCTATCTATCTATCTATCTATCTATCTATCTATCTATCTATCTATCTATCTATCTATCTATCTATCTATCTATCTATCTATCTATCTATCTATCTATCTATCTATCTATCTATCTATCTATCTATCTATCTATCTATCTATCTATCTATCTATCTATCTATCTATCTATCTATCTATCTATCTATCTATCTATCTATCTATCTATCTATCTATCTATCTATCTATCTATCTATCTATCTATCTATCTATCTATCTATCTATCTATCTATCTATCTATCTATCTATCTATCTATCTATCTATCTATCTATCTATCTATCTATTAAACAATGATAAAAATATGCATAAGAGATTGTGGTCTGAGCCAACTGGTGGCTGCTGGTTCAGCATAAAATGTGAATCTTGGGGATCATACACCTGTTTCACATCTTTGTTCATATGTTTATAATTACACCTCTCCACAATATGTTAAAAGCGGATAGAAGCCAGCCCCTATCTTGTGTGAGAGTGGTGTAGTAAAAATCACACTACAAAAATATTAAGTGGATAATCTTTAGTTTAATGAATGACTACTAAATATTATTAAATATACTTACGAGTATTTGAAAAGTAGAGCGAGATGAAGAAACAATTAAGAAATGGTCTGAATAGAAATGGGCAAGACCTGCCTCTTGACAGACACTGGTAAGTTATTAGAAAGTGTAAAAAGAGCAAAAATAGAAGAACTAAACAAAGCATATATATATAGTGGATGGATAAAGAGTGATTAAAACAGTTAACAGTTTAATTTATAAAAACTTAAATAATTTTGGAAGATATATTAAGAAAATAAAAAACGTCTGATTATCAAATTATTTTGCGATATAATATACGGTAATTATAATAAGAGTATTATTTTTCTTATTGCTCCATTACTTTCATATTTAAGAAATCGGTTCTGCTTCTTTATTAAATTAACTTTCAAAAGATATTTGATTTTCAAATAAATGAAGTGAAACAAATTCTTTAAACCATGATGATTATCATCCGCAGTGAATGAGATCAGTTTCAATGTTCAGCCAGAACTAGAACAAAACTGAAACGAAACATATTAATTAAATACATTTTCTTTAAATAAATGCATCTAATGATTAAATAAAAAAATATTTTTTCTGTTTAATTAAAAGGCATACATTCCAATATAGATTGCAGTACGTCAATTACTCTAATTATTTGGGAACAAAAAGGGTTCAGAGAAATAACTAGTTTGGAAGATTATCATATGAGACTATCCGGTTTATGTGATATAAAGAACATTCCCCCAGCTTATTACTACCGCATTACTATATTGTGAAGCTTACAGCATTATAAAAATAACTGATTTAAAAAATGCGGGCACACACACACACACCAGTTACAGTTAAGAATAAATTGAAGCAAAGTTTAATAACTTATATTATTATCAGCAACTGCGGAAAGGGAGAGGGAGATGAAGAGAAGGACAAGGAATAAAAAAGTTAAAAAGAAACAAAGACCGCAAATGACTGATCATGTTTTAATTAAAAAAAATGGCATATGGTTGCACAAACACACAATCCCATTGTTACAATTAGTTCAAAAAGATGACTAATAATATAAGAAGATCATAACAAACGAGCCCTAAAGGTAAAAGAAAATGAAAAGAAAGAACAAAAAGGATCAATTTAGTTACAAATATTAGTAACAATCATAACACTTTATTATTGAACACATTCTCTCAAATTCAAATACTCTCCTAACAAGAATATGAAGTCAGCAGGCACAAAGAACTGTCTACTCTCAGAGATGCCCATAACATTTTTTTTTTGTGTGTATATATATAAAGTCTCATATTTATAATCTAACCTTCAAAATGCTTAAGATTTTTTATGGATAGCTGAGCCAAACGTTTAAAGCAAAGGGGTAAAAGGCTCAATCCTCATGGTCCTGCAATTGGAAAATTTGATGAGTATTGATTTCCCTCATCTCCTGCACTGGGATATTTATATATAAAAAAAGAAGTTCATTTTATATTTTGTCTTTATTCATTATATTCATATAAACTTCAAAGCAATATGTTTTTTCTTCAGAAAGTGATCATTTCTTGGTCCTATCAATATGATTAGGTGTCATGCTTTAACACGTTTGGCCATTTAAACTTCAGAAGGAAAAACAAACAAACAATACAAAGATAGAAAATCAAAATAAAGAGGTAAATAAAACATTAAATATAAAATTTAAGACTATTACAAACAAGATCATTTGGTACCTGAATACATCATTCTCTAAATGTTCTTAGAAGAAAATCTATCAAGTAAAAGAATAATCCGAAGAATTACAAAATAATATACATGTAATATTAATTGTCAATAGTAAGAACTTATTTATAATAAGCAAACTAAAGTAGATATTATATAGTTTCGAGGGCCTACGATCTACCAAAGATGTATTAGTTGTTCAATTAAAATAAAATTAATAAATCAATTGTTGGTTTAAAAAAAAAGAAATAAATTCTGATAAATTTCATTAAGAAGTATATTTCAATTTGGAAAACATTAAGAGGATCTTAACATTGTCGTACTTTAGTTCAATTCAGACAACATCTAATTATATCCTACATATCTACAGTAGCTAAAAATTTCAGTAAAATATTACAGAAGAAATTCAAACTTGGATTCAGAACCCCTCCAAACACAAATAGGCTCATCAACAACACCAAAGATAAAAGAAATATAGAAGAAACCCCCCATGTCGTTTATAAAATTGTGTGCCCGCAGACAGGATGTGATTCGGTATATTATGGGGAAACTCGGGCCATAGTGAGCAATAGACTGGCTCAGCATAGATATATACTGTAACGATCCGGAGAATGCGACTCAACGTAATCTGCACTACGAGGCGCCATCTAGGCATTTGAACCTAGAAAAATTTATAAAGTAGGCAGATACGTAAGTAAAAAAAAAACAATTTTTTTTTTTTGCATCCGGTCGTTAGCCCATGTCACTAGCTCAGTGGAATAGCAGAGATTAAATAATATAAGATCTTATCTAATTAGATTTCAACATAAAAAAATAAATAAAATAAGCCACTGCCAGTAATTAACATACAAACATTTATTTATGCACATATATATAAGATTTAAAATTATTTTAGTATTAGTTTACATTTTAACATTTAACATTATTTTTAACTTTGATTTTTGACTTTAATTTACCTTTAATTACTATTATATTCTAATTTTACATTTTAATTAAGTTCGCACAGATGGGATTATAAAAGCTTGTTTTAATATGTTGCTATAGATCGGTTACATAGATTACACGGTTAAAAACATTTTAAAGTAAACATAAACAATCAAAATATAAAATCATTGATTACTGACAATTGCGGAGGGAAATTTATACGTAACCCAATAGTATTCACCATAAGATACTTGCATTGTCACCAATAACTTAAAAGACATCCGAATAAATACATTTTAGATACTCACCGTAAGGTATCATTATTTATCGAATGTCTATATATTTTGATCAAATATGGAAACGCAAAACATAGTTAACCAATAAACAATCCATGCAAGCGTCTATAAACAACTTAAATTTAATGCATTTTTATTTAGGATCGAGTATGAATAGACCACATAAAATTGCTTTTGAAAATAAACATTCTATCCCTATTTAACCTTAGGCTAAAATTCGTAGTCAAACTGGCATCAATTCATCTGATACATCATGTATTCAATGTAATAAAATACGGCAGCACAAAAGGTTAAAAGAAGAAATTGCCTCTTATGAGATAGGAATATTACATCTATCTGCAAAGAAGACAATAAAACAAAAAACTCCATAGAAAGGAACTGCGGTATCCGACTTATAATTCCTTCCATAGGCAAACGGAAGTGTGCGGCTATGAAGCGATTCTGCCCTAGCGAATCAATATTACATCTACTAATCACACCAATATATCCAATCCATTGACCCAATTTAACCACGAAACAAATAACCTAAGATTACCCTCCCCTAATATAACTTTACAAATCTATACAGCCATTCACGCCCGACTTAAGTTTAACATTTATATAATTAATTTAACGAAGAACAAAAAAAAAATCATGATAAAACCTTAAAGAATAAAAAATAAATAAATGGAAATGATTTTACATAAATAAATAAAAAAATACATCAAATAACATTTTAACTACTTTAGTCAGATAGGAAACTAATGCAATTATTTTAAATACGAAAAGTTTTTAACTTAATGTTCATTAATTGTAAAGTTCTTACGGTTTTAAACAGTTCATCTTTATCTGTCGTTTGTAAGTTTGAACGGAAATTCCCACGCCGTCCTGAAGATATTGGTATACATTTAGCCGATGTTTTATTTATTCATTCGGAGGTTTTTTAATTTAGTTGGTCCTCAATGTAGGAAACGATAGTTCATTTCTCCTTTCTTTAACAGCTGAAAGAATTGACAGACGCACGGTCAATTCCTCCAACTCCGTACTACTACATATAGTCACATCGTAATAATCAATTTCCAGTCACTGATTAATAATTTCCAAATTTTCCTTTTATATTAATGTGAAGGATTGAATTTACATTACGTCACCGATGCGATGGTCCTTTCGCTGCGGTCCGATTCCATAGGGATTTCTTCTTATTTGCTAACAGTTTTTATTGTTTTCCTATCTGACTGGTGTTTTTACATTTAAATGCTGAAGGCTGGTTTACATTTAACTAATTAACAATCATTTCCATTTCTGATTAATTAACCTGTTTTCCAAATCAAAAATATATTTAAAGATAAATTTAAAGATATAATTTCATCTCCAAATCTTTTTAAAATTTAGTTTTAAAATACTTTTTCTTTAATAAAGTTTTATTTTAATAATTTTTCATTATATGTGCGATTTAATTATATATAAGAGTTTAAGATGATATTTAATTTCAATTTTTAATTCTTAAAGAAAATTTTTAAATGCGAACTTTTTAATTTACTTTCATGTTTAATAAATTAAAAAACAACAACAATGTAACGAACGTCTATGCTCGTTACATATCAGTAAAGTTGCTTAAAAAAAAAATGATCAAAAAAAAAAAAAACTTTTTACTTAGGGTTAGTAATTACGGTACACGATTGACGAAAACATTTACAAAACATCCGGTTAATAATTTTACAAAAAGACTATATACAAAAAGAAAAAGAAAATGTTGACTATCGCTTACCTAAGGACCATTTACGTTTACACCCCTCCCCACAAGAGTTCTATTTTATTTTATATATTTTATTTTTACATACGGCATGACAAGCAAGTTATTTTATAAATAATTTATTTAGGAGGTTGCATTGAGATAAATATGTTTTAAAAGATAATGGGTTTATGCGTGTATATTTGCAGCACAATTATAAATACCACCAACTTATTTATGACTGATTAAAATGCTTAAATAGGGTTACACTGAAGTAATTCCCAAAGGTACTCATCGTAAGGCACCACATTTCGATCATAAACTTACGGGGCTGTGCGCCTATACACGTTAAAGCGTAATATATATCAACAACAAAAAAAAAACATATTTATTGCAACCTTTTGACTTTTTTTTTTTTTTTTAAACAAAAATTAGTTTTAAAATTTTTTATATTTTTCTGTTGGTTTTTAATATATGTGCTATTTCTTTCTGGCAGTGCTTTTATCAGATTTAAAGTATACGACTTTATGTAAACAGATAAAAATATTTCATTTTGACAAAATTTGCTCAGGGTATTTGTGGTTTATTAAAGATCGGCCCGAGTTGGTTCGCCATTGTAACGATCCAGAGAATGCGACTTAACGTAAACTGCACTACGAGGCGCCATCTAGGCATTTGAACCTAGAAAAA
Source organism: Epiperipatus broadwayi (assembly GCA_028023455.1). NCBI lineage: Eukaryota > Metazoa > Onychophora > Udeonychophora > Euonychophora > Peripatidae > Epiperipatus > Epiperipatus broadwayi. The sequence continues at coordinate 2,146,786 of JAQFVV010000095.1, forward strand.
TTTATAAAGTAGGCAGATACGTAAGTCAAAAAAAAAAATTTTTTTTTTTTTTTAAATTTTGATTCCGGTCGTTAGCCCATGTCACTAGCTCAGTGGAATAGCAGAGATTAAATAATATAAGATCTTATCTAATTAGATTTCAACATTAAAAAATAAATAAAATAAGCCACTGCCAGTAATTAACATACAAACATTTATTTATGCACATATATATAAGATTTAAAATTATTTTAGTATTAGTTTTACATTTTAACATTTAACATTATTTTTAACTTTGATTTTTGACTTTAATTTACATTTAATTACTATTATATTCTAATTTTACATTTTTAATTAAGTTCGCACAGATGGGATTATAAAAGCTTGTTTTAATATGTTGCTATAGATCGGTTACATAGATTTCACGGTCAAAAACATTTCAAAGTAAACATAAACGATCAAAATACAAAATCATTGATTACTGACAATTGCGGAGGGAAATTTATACGTAACCCAATAGTATTCACCATAAGATACTTGCATTGTCACCAATAACTTAAAAGACATCCGAATAAATACATTTTAGATACTCACCGTAAGGTATCATTATTTATCGAATGTCTATATATTTTGATCAAATATGGAAACGCAAAACATAGTTAACCAATAAACAATCCATGCAAGCGTCTATAAACAACTTAAATTTAATGCATTTTTATTTAGGATCGAGTATGAATAGACCACATAAATTTGCTTTTGAAAATAAACATTCTATCCCTATTTAACCTTAGGCTAAAATTCGTAGTCAAACTGGCATCAATTCATCTGATACATCGATGTATTCAATGTAATAAAATACGGCAGCACAAAAGGTTAAAAGAAGAAATTGCCTCTTATGAGATAGGAATATTACATCTATCTGCAAAGAAGAGCAATAAAACAAAAAACTCCATAGAAAGGAACTGCGGTATCCGACTTATAATTCCTTCCATAGGCAAACGGAAGTGTGCGGGTATGAAGCGATTCTGCCCGTAGCGAATCAATATTACATCTACTAATCACACCAATATATCCAATCCATTGACCCAATTTAACCACGAAACAAATAACCTAAGATTACCCTCCCCTAATATAACTTTACAAATCTATACAGCCATTCACGCCCGACTTAAGTTTAACATTTATATAATTAATTTAACGAAGAACAAAAAAAAATCATGATAAAAACTTAAAGAATAAAAAATAAATAAATGGAAATGATTTTACATAAATAAATAAAAAAAATACATCAAATAACATTTTAACTACTTTAGTCAGATAGGAAACTAATGCAATTATTTTAAATACGAAAAGTTTTTAACTTAATGTTCATTAATTGTAAAGTTCTTACGGTTTTAAACAGTTCATCTTTATCTGTCGTTTGTAAGTTTGAACGGGAATTCCCACGCCGTCCTGAAGATATTGGTATACATTTAGCCGATGTTTTATTTATTCATTCGGAGGTTTTTTAATTTAGTTGGTCCTCAATGTAGGAAACGATAGTTCATTTCTCCTTTCTTTAACAGCTGAAAGAATTGACCGTGCGTCTGTCAATTCCTCCAACTCCGTACTACTACATATAGTCACATCGTAATAATCAATTTCCAGTCACTGATTAATAATTTCCAAATTTTCCTTTTATATTAATGTGAAGGATTGAATTTACATTACGTCACCGATGCGATGGTCCTTTCGCTGCGGTCCGATTCCATAGGGATTTCTTCTTATTTGCTAACAGTTTCTATTGTTTTCCTATCTGACTGGTGTTTTTACATTTAAATGCCGAAGGCTGGTTTACATTTAACTAATTAACAATCATTTCCATTTCTGATTAATTAACCTGTTTTCCAAATCAAAAATATATTTAAAGATAAATTTAAAGATATAATTTCATCTCCAAATCTTTTTAAAATTTAGTTTTAAAATACTTTTTCTTTAATAAAGTTTTATTTTAATAATTTTTCATTATATGTGCGATTTAATATATAAGAGTTTAAGATGATATTTAATTTCAATTTTTAATTCTTAAAGAAAATTTTTAAATGCAAACTTTTTAATTTACTTTCATGTTTAATAAATTTAAAAAAAAAAACAATGTAACGAACGTCTATGCTCGTTACAATACAAAAGCCACAACTAAAGGAGAGGGCAGCTCAGTATTTGCTGAGAATCAGCAGGAGCAAAGCCATAGATTTGAGCCATCTAAAGCTGACATCATGTGCACAGAGAGGAACGATGTTAAGAGGAAGATTAAGGAGGCATGTTACATCACCAGCAATGCCATGTCAATCAATAGAAAAGACACGTGCTTCGCGATCTCGAAAAGATGGATGTTATAATTTGCATGCATTTGCATAGAATCAACAGCATGTAAAAAGGACTATGATTATGGAGCTGTAGGTGCTCCGAAAGCGCTAAGTCCATAAATAGAGGCTCACTAATAACAAACTTATAGCTTCACCTTAGCTATTAATCTTAGCTTAACAGTAATTCAATTCAGTATGTTTCTTTTTGTCAAAGTTCTTTCTGGTAAATTATCATAATGATAAAAATTTGGAACCTTTCTGTCACAGAACACGGTATAGTGGTCTATTTCCAAAGATACAGGATGCCACCCTCTCAAAAAGTGTGCACTAATGGTCATGATATAATTGCATGCCACTGATATGAATAAAGTGTAAATATTGTATATATATATTTTTTCATTTTTCTGTTAATAAGTTACTTCCAAAATAAAAAAAATACTTATAGATAATCCCAAAACCAAAGTTGATTATAGATAATCCCAAACACCAATGTTGGCAACCATGTTTTTTTTTAAACTATACATTTTCAGTGGCGTAGTTATCCCTAAACCCTAATGTATATGTTTGTTTGTTAATATTAAAAAATATATTAAATCAATTATAAATTTTTGCTAACTTTAAAAATAGCAGTAAATATATAATAAATTTCATTCACAAAATTAACACCAGGGTATGACAGTGAATTTTAAATAAAATAAAATTAATAATTCAAGCTGCAGGGATTTTTTTTAAAAAACAAAAAGTGATGGTGGGTTATTCATGTCAGCATCTACCATTTAGATAATTTTTCTCTCAAACATATCAACCAACTACATCCAAGTTTTAAAAAAGTTTTAAGAAGCATTTGCTATATTATGTGTATTTTATTATGTGTAAAGCTTTTATTTTTATATATTTTGATTCAAAATATTATTTAACTTAATATATTTGTGATTTAACTAATAATCATTTTATATCATTGGTATAATCTCCAAAATTCACTTAAACCTTTAAATTTTGCAGATATAAAATTATCTCAGCAATGACTTAAGAATTTTCAAATGTAGGCTTTGGTTTATTAAGTAATTGGACACAGCCTGCAACATGCATTAAGATTTGAAAAGCATAATATTAACTAGATAAAATATATGCTTAATAAAACACCGATGGAAGTTTTATTGAAAAATTACTTATCAAGTATGGGTGTCCAAATATTAAGTTCTCTATTTGAAAACATGTAGAGTAACTAGATAACATGCTGTAAGAGTTTAGCTAATTAATACATTTTATTTTCACATCTCAACTTTGGAACTACATTATAGACTTTCATGATATCTTATATCATAAAACCACAAAAAGATTGCAAGATCACTATTTACTATGCGGTATAAAACTCTCCATATAGTAGTGCCACTCAGTGAAAGGTCCCCACTAATCTCACAAGCTAGAAATTAGTCTGGGAATATTGGATTAGTAGGCACTAGATGGGGATTTTATGCACAAACCTTCCTGTATCCACTGATTATGAAGGCTTGCATTGGGTAGTACTACTGTATGAAGAGTATGTTTCTGTTTTATGTATTTCTTGCAGGAATTCTTCTGCATTAATCTACCAAGTGATATCACTGTGTGAAATTGTGGTTTTGTAAAGTGCATTTTGCTTATTTATCAATTTTTATAATGCCTGAAAAATTAGAGCTATATGAAATTCTATTTTTGTTTACAGAAAACAGCAAGGAAAAAGATCATAATGTTTGAAGCAGAATACAAAGAAGATGGTTTAATTGAAGTGTTAAATTCTCCACATCCCTAAAAAACATAGCATGTGAAGTCCAAAGTCAAACAATGCTGATTTATTTAACACAAAGTGAACATTTTTTCTCTCAAATTTAGTTTGTAATAATCAGACATTTTATATACAAGTTCTGAAACACATGATGTGGTAAAATGTAAATGTCTCATTTTGTGGCAAAGAGAAGAGTGTAAGCTTCATCCCAACAAAGTGTCATCTCTCGAAACCTTGGGCGTGATACATTTTTAAATTAAATTCAGCATGAACAGAGCTTATCCATCAGCCATATTCACTTGATCTTACTCTGCATAATTTTTTTTTTATTCTCTTGAATAAAAAATGCCTCAAAAATTTTTTTCGCCACTTTTGAAGTTGTGAAAAAAACACCACAGTTGTTAAAAGGCATCACTTTGCAAATATTTTTCCGACTACTTTGAAATATGAAAAACACATTTAGACCAATGATTGCATCAAATGGGCAGTAATTTGGAGATTAAATGTATAACACTTAAAAAGAAATAAATAATTATTTATTATAAAATTCTGGTTACTTTGGGGTACCCCCCCTCATATATGATAAGACATTTTGTAAATATAAAAACTGTAACTTAATCGTAGCAATTTTATAAAATAAATCTATAGTTTGCATTTTTAAATTTTAGATAAAGAATAGATGGGGTTACACTCTCCCTGTTTTATGAAAATAAAAAATTATTATATGATCTTTAAAAAAAGATGTGCTCAAGAAAAAGGCCATGACCGTAAAAATGTTTTGTTTTTTTTTTTATTTAAAAAAAAGGAACAGGAAGTTCATTATATTTTCAGTACAGAATGTTTTAAAGTTCCACTTTATTAATAACAAAATTGGTTAATCAAAGAAAACATAAGTATGTAAACACATTAAACAAATTAATATCTAATAAACCATATCCATATATATAGAGAAACCAATACTATATTAACTCTGTATTGTTTTATTCCATTAGTGGAAATTTCTCAGCTGGTCCAGGAGATATAATATCAGTCTCACTCCACATATACAAAAATTCTTGAAAAATGCATTTACAAATGTTATATCTTCTATATGTAATATGTTGGACTTTTTCTACCATCTATCATTAAATGTTAAATGTCTAGAAAATTTTGAACTTTATTTAAACTTTTCAAAATACAAACAACTGTTAGTAATAGCCCGCAACTTAACATCACATGATCACTATTCTTTATAGCTACACAAGCTGTTTACACAGAGGCAAAGTTCTCCATACAGTAGCACCAATCAGTGCAAACTTTCCAGAATTCATTGATTACTTTGGTTTGCACTGAGTGTCACCACTATATGGAGAGTTTTGCCTCTGTATAATAACACGTTAGTAGGTAATACAGGTTAGTAGATTATGTAATGTTTCAAGTGGTATTTTTCTTTTCTTAAGATGTTGCTGGCCTGGTCAGTGACAATGCTAGCATAGAAGGCCATTGGTCAGGTCAGCAATATCTGAAGAATGGAAAAATAATACCACTCGAAACATTGTGTAGTCTACAAACAAGTATGTGTGTTATTACTAACTGTTGTTTGTATTTGGAAAAATTTAAATAATGCTAAAAAATTTCTAGATATTCAGCATTTAATGATAGATGAAGAAAATAGTCCATGTTATCATATCTAAAATACAATCTTCACAAACCAAATCTTATAGCTTCTAACTTACAAATGGCATGGAAATAATTAAATTCTAGGAAGATAAATACTATATATATATATATGATTATTATATGTAATTATTAAATGGTATTGAGAGAAGTTATAGAAAGGACAAATGAATATGAGTGGCCATTATGCTTTGGATTTGTAGATTATGAAAAGGTATTTGATTCTATAAACATTTCTTGAGTGATTAAAGCATTGGATCATCAAGTATAGATCCAGGATATTGGTACATTTTAAGGAATTTTTATAAAAATGCAACAGCAACAATTAGATTACATAATGATACTGGGAAGGTCAACATTGACAAGGGGGTAAAACAGGGTGACTTCATATCTCCAAAACGTTTTACAGCAGTGCTGCAAGAAGTAGTTTGTGGATTAAAATGAGAAGCTAAAGGAATGAAAGTAAATGGAGATTATTTAAATCATTTAGATTTTGCAGATGATGTCATTGTTTTGGCAAATAATACTTTAGAGCTGCAGGAAATGTTGCAGGAGTTACCAAATGAAAGTAGGACTAAAGATAAATGTTAAAAAGACTAAAGGAATGTTTAATGGATTTTCTCAAAATATGAAAATAAAGATTGATTATGATGAGTTAAAACAAGTTAACAGTTACAAATATCTTGGTCAGATTATTAATACAGATGGAAACATAATGGATGAAATTAATCATAGAATTAAACTTGGTTGGAGTGCTTTTGGTAGAAATAACTTGATATTGAAAGTAAATATGCCTATGTGTTTAAAAAGGAAGGTTTTTAATAAGTGTGTTTTATCATTTCTTATTTATGGATCTGAGACTTGGACACTTAGTAGAAGAGCAATAAATAAACTTTGATCACTCGAAAAAGTATGGAGAGATGCATGTTGAGAGTAACAAGAAGAGATCGAAAACATAATATAAGGGGAAGAGAACAAACAGGTGTTACTGACCTCATTGAAAAAATTAAAAGACTGAAGTGGAGTTGGGCTGCATATATTGTTAGAAGAGATGATAATAGATGGACAATTGAAATCTTAAATTGGATTACAAGAGATTGTAAAAGACCCAGAAAGTGACCACATGTGAAATGGATGGATGAAATAAGAAAGTGTGCAGGGGTATTGTGGAGAAGAGAAGCTAAAGAATGGAGAAGATGGATTAAACTTGGAGAGACCTTCAACCTGCAGTGGATTGATAATGGTTGATGATGATGATACTGTATATTCATATCCAAATACTTTAAAATTCCATCATACTCAAATTCCATAGTCCATGATAAACCAGAACTCACAATTAACTTATCAAACATATTTTCTATTATATCATTTGATCCAGGCATAAAAACATCATCAACATATATTTTATACACTAAATCACAATTACTCTTTATAAATGGCTCTACAATATATTTCTCCATTTCCAAAATGTACAAACTACACACTATACCACTTATTGCCAATTCCATTGGCTAATCATTCTTCATTTAATATTAATACTTTCCATATCTTGCAGTAATATACCATTACTCCATTCTAACACTTGTATAATAATTTTCGCTTTATAAATGTCTATACTATATAATCTAACAAAAGGTCCACCAATCCATATAACTCACATACATCCAATGAGACCATATAAAAATTACTAACAACCTCGGAATACTTCAATATCTGAACAAACTCAAATGCAGATTTAATTGTAAATTTGCCAAATTTTATCTGTAACCACTATGAAACAATTGCAATGCTTTCTGATAATAACAACCCTCAAAATCTATCATTAATCTTAATATCTCTCTTTATGAATTTTCACATTGCACAATGGCAGCTGATGGATAAATCCTAGATATTCATCTCTCCTAAATATTTTACTAACATACAGATGCCACATTTGTTTGCTGTGAAAATTCATAAAGAGAATGCTCCATTAAGGTTAATGATGGATTTTGGGGGCTGTAACTATCGGAAAGCATCACAATTGGTTGCAAAATAGTTACAGGAGTTGATAGGATTTGGCAGATTTACAACTTAAATCTACATTTGAATTTGTTAAGATATTGAAATCTTCCAAAGTTGTTAATAATTTTTATGTCTCATTGGATATATATGAGTTATATGGATCAGTGGACAATGATAAATTGGATAAATATAATTAAAAAACTTTTGTTCTTATAATCTAGACATTTATAAAGTTAGATTTATTATAGAAGTATTAGAATAGATTACTGGTGATATTACTGCAAGATATGAAAAGGATTATTATCAAATGAAGAATGATTGGCAATGGGGTTGGGAATAAGTGATATAATGTGTAGTTTGTATATTTCAGAAAAGAAGAAATATATGGTAAAGCTACTTATAAAGAGTAATTGTGATTTAGTGCATAAAAAGACTCCAATTTAGACTCAAATCTCAATTCCATGTTGGCCATATTTGTTCCCAGAGCAGTCATCTTCAGCATCATCTCCCGCAGGATCTGTAGTGTGATGGATTTGCTTTCATTAGACAGCATCAATTGATCCCCTAACATAGAAATCACTTCTTGGTAAGGTATCTCTGGGAGTTGAGTCATTGTTCGGTCCTCCTCTAATGATTGAATATGTTGCCGCATCTCTTCCATAGGTTCCTCAAATGCTTGTTGGCACACCAACCTGTCTTCTATACTTGTGTCTGTATCTAAAATTTCACTGTCTTAATTTACCTGTGTATGGATCAAAAGATATAATAGAAAATATGTTTGATAAGTTAAATGTGAATTCTGGTTTATCATGGACTATTTTGAGTATGACGAAGATTTAAAATATTTGGATGTGAATATAGATTCTATAATATCTTTTGGTATAATATGATTGTTAAATCATTGAATGTAAATGGTTTTATACATCCATCACTGCATATGCCTTTAAATTAGAAAATGGCTCGATTAAAATGTTTTTTGTATCGCAATTTGTATCTTTGTAAATTTGAAGCAGATAGGAAAAGGAATATTTAGAGATATATCGATGACTTAATAAGTATGGAGTACAGGGACAATGATATTATACAGGCAATTGAAATTGTTTCATAGTAAAATGAAATTTAAACATAAAGTGGATGTAAGAAAACAGACAAAAAATGAATTTTTTTAGCACATCTGCCATCTGTAAGTATGAAGTTAAAAAGTATAATTGGTAAAGATTATAATATAGGCTTCCATTCACCTTTGTGTTTAAATAAATTAATAGAATAATTCAAAGGATAGTGTGGAAGAAATGAAAAAGTATAAAGTGGTTTATTCAATTGCCTGCAGCGAAATTGTTTGTAAAGCTAATTATTATGATGAAAGAAGACTAATGTATCAATGTGATTACAACAATGTGTGTATCAATATAAAAATCTAAAATTGATACACAAGTTAATTCTGTTTTTCCCAGTTATGAAAGTATTTGTGGGTATGAGTTTTATCCTCAAACTATTAGTACTATTTGCACTGAATTGAATGATAGGAAGAGGAAGTTGAAAAAGGCTTGGTTTATTGCTAAGTCAAATAGTGTTATCAATCAGCGTAACACTAGTGCTCTACTGAGCATGCACTGGAATATTAACCATTTAGTTCCAATATGTCGCCATGAGTCTGGTACATGGAACCAAAAGTACTTGGCAAAATAATAATTATTGTTTAATATTTTTTGAATATTTTCTACTCTTATTGTCACATTTTATACATATGCAGTAGTTTACATTATTTGACAGAGTTTTTGTATTATTTATTTGTATTATTTAATTTAATTTTATTTTAAATACAAACAAAATTCATATATTTGGAGCTTAAATGTAATATAGGGGATTTGAACACAGACTTTCGAGTACATTTCAACTATTTAGTCTATCTCATATAACCAATAATGACCACATGTGAAAAAGTAAATGATCTTCAATGCACATATTTTGTGCTAAACCAGCACTCACCAGTTGGTCCAGATTATTATCTCCCACACATATATGTAATCAGTGCTCTGTTTATATTAAGATAGTAAATCCTCAAACTTTACTCCACCCTCCAACTCTTCTACCATTCATACCATTGAAAATCCGATGGTGGTATGCCCAAATCCTTAGTTGATGTTATTATTGTCATGCCCATGTTGACTTTAAGTCATTCTGATCCCCCATGCATAGGACCTCATCCATTCAAATACACAGAAGAGAGATGGGCAGGACACAGACTGAATAATATTTTTTTTAAATACAAGCATAGCATACTTGGAGTTTAAATGTAATATAGGGGATTTGAACATAGACTTTTGAGTTCCCTTGAGATATACACTCTATCTCTTATAATTGATGCACATTATCACAAATATAAAAAAGATAAATGTTCTCCAATATACTTATTCATGCTAAACCAGCACTCATCACTTGGTCCAGATCATATTCTTCCACACACATTTATAATCAGTACTTCATTTGTATTAAGATAGCAAATCTTCAAACTTCAATGGACTGGCTTCAATCTAGTCCACACTCCAATTCTTCAATCATCCATACCATTGAAAATCTGATGATGGTATGCCCAAATCCCTAGATGCCATTATTATTGTCATGCTCATGTTGACTTTAAGTCATTCGGATCCTCCATATATATGACCTTGATCCTCCATATATATGACCTTGTGCATTCAAATACACAGAAGAGGGATAGCCAGACACAGGCTAAATCTGTAATATTATTTTTAAATACAGGCATAATTCATATTTATTCAAAGTAATACCCCTTTTCCAAGCAATTTTCTTATTTCCAAACAAATTACTATTTTTACATACAATTCTATAAGAAGACAATTTAAATGACAAAGAAATAAAATCATATTTTTCTTTATCCTTTACATAATTACAGATATTATTACTATTAAATAAAATACTTTTAATAAATTTTATCAGAGTAACCTAACACTCCAATAATCTTTATAAAATTGACCTTTTTGAAACAAAGCTACACACCATTAGAATTATTTAATCTCTTATTTCTATAACAATAATTTCTTAAGGCAGCTACTTTATGAGATACGGATTGATAGACATCAGCTTTAATTATAGACCTTAACTCTTTACTTTTAACATAGTGACTATATACAAAACAATTTTGATTATTTTATTGACTAGTTTAGTTTTAGCCTTTTAATGTTTGTATATATAAATAATAAAGAATATGCTAATAGCTCTGATCAAGCTTTTTTTTTTAATGATAAATGCTACGAGAGAATGCATTTGAAATCTTTAGCTAGGATTATCCCCAGACCAGTTTCAAGCTATGGCTTTCTTTAATGAGAAGCTAGGACACCAGATTCAAAATACCAACTCAAGCTAAGCATTTATCTAAAACTTAACTTTTTAAGAAGAAGATCTGAGTTGGTATTTTGAATCTGATGCTCTAGCTCCTCACTGAAGATAGCAATAGCTTGAAACCAGTCTGGGGATGGGGACAATCGTAGATAAAGATTTCGAATGTGTTCTCTTGTAGCATTTATCATTTTAAAAAAAAGCTTGTGTAGAGCCATTAGCACGTTCTTTATTTTACATATTTGTAAATGCAAGCTGTATAAGTCATGTGATATATGACTTGATTTTATTACTATATATATAAAAGCATTCAACACTTAAACAATAACAAAATTAACCAACAATCTCAATCTGTAGTCATGGCAACCTCTTTAAACAATATGTAAAGAAAGAGATAGAGTAAAAGGTGCTTTAAATCCCAGATTGCAGGGCAAAGACCCTTTAACAATCCTTCATACAGAAATAGTAAAGAATTATTTGTCAAGTTTATCAAACTCAGGAAGTTTCAAGTGTTTTATATTTACCCTCTTTCCAGACATTTATTTGGGTTTGTTATACATTACTATCTGAAAGAAAAGTTCTAAGCTTGATTGAAAGTTAATCCAGATTTGAACCTATACCAAACATAAGCAATGGATGTGCTATCATTACACCATAAAATCCATTATGCATGTATGTAGATATAATATACAAATGAAAGATAGTTACAATTTAAAAGTTCGTATTAACACAGATATGGAAGTGTAGTGTATATTTAACAGTATTTATATATTTTGTTGGATACATATATTTACATTTTAGTATAAAACTTTGTTATATGTATAATAAATATAAGATTATATTTATATATTTGTAAATTTAATGGACAAAAAAACACAAACAAATGACAAAAGATATTTTAAAAAGTTACTGATTCCCAAAATGCATTGCTGTGCGGAACTAATTTCACCCCCCTCCCCTTCCACCAATGTTGATCCATTATATATATATGTTTTTGTCAATGTCATCTTTGGAAAATTATACCAATGTTATTAAAAACTATTAACTAGACTAAAGTTTGTTACATTTAATATTATCCCACATATAGATTTTAAATTAAGTTAAAAATCATTATATCTATTATATAAACTCCAATCAAGCATGGCATTATTATTATTTTCATGTGTCATAGCATCGGCCGGGATGCGAACCCGCTAACCCGGGACAACTGCTTGTAAGGCAGCGTGCTGACCTCTCGACCACCAATGCTTGACAGCATGGCATTATTTTAACATTGCCTTATTTTCCTTTAGACAACTAACTAAAGCCATCAGAAAATAATTTTTAAAAAAGGATGACATATTTATCTAAAAGATAGTAAATTATCATTAAGATTGTACATTAAATCGTAATAAAAGTGAATTTTATGGCAAAAGAATTTAAATTATAGTATTATCGATGTTACCAGTCGAAAAATCTGAAATAGAAATTAACATTGAGTGTATCGTGAATTTGTTAAAATAACAACAACAACAACAAAAGGTACACACACAGAGGTTTAACACAAGGTACTCAATATAGAAATCGAATAAAATGAATGAAAAGCAATTTCGGTGAAAAAAGTGCCATCTAGTGAGAGGATTATAAAATATTATTTATTTATCGAAATTAAAGATTTTAGGCTGAAGTAATCAAAATCCGTTATCGTTGTAAAAATATTTTTCATAAAAGATATATTTCAAAAAACATTCCTTTAGATTTTAGTTTTAAAAGTTATAATTCTATTATCACGCATACTAGCCGGGTTTAGCCTTTTGATTTAGGTTTCTTTCAATATTGTCTATTTTTTTAAATTAAAAAAAAAAACCCTGATTGGTTTCTTATTTGATAAATATATTTCGTAATTTTATGTATATTCAATAGAATATTATATGTTGTCTGTTTTTGACAATATGTAATTATAATTATTATATTGCAATGGCTATAAAAAGGAGTTGGCTTAACGATATGAGATTCTGTGATTCCTCTATGGGGCCTTAAAGAAACCGAATAGGACAAATTTCTCATGTCCTCTAATACACTCTCATGATTATTTTTGTTATTATTATATGTTAATTACATAGCAAAAGAACCTAAACTAGATTGATTTCAAAAACAGATCAGTCACCTTGATGAGTTTACTGGCTTTCCACCTCTAAGTTTAAAATCAAGAAGGACAATAGTCGTTCTTCACAGTTACATGATATTTCTTAATTAAAATATCAATTGGGTTTGTTTAAAGGCAGAAGAAATATATCTGTGAATGATCTTTCTATTATTATTTAACAGATATTTACAATTGTGACATTAAACTGAATTATATTTCTTATTCTCAAGATGTTATAATGTTGCCAGACAGCTGTGATTGACACAAAAGATAAAGGATTCTAAGAATCTCCCGATTGCAAATCTAGATAGCCATTCAATGATAAACTTTTATTTAGGTACTTATAACTGCCAGTCACAACTGCACAAATTGGAGACTATCTAATATTAATGGATTTTTAATGTTCTTTGAGAACATTTAAAAAGTGATCATATACTTTATTACAAAGGAACAAATATTAGAAGATACAATTGTAGTGAGATTCGTTATAAATAGAAAGGGAAAGCAACAATATGAAGCTTAATGATATATCTGAAAAAAAAAATGGTGATTAGTTATTCAACTTAATGAAAGACGTCAAATGTAAATAATTCAAATTTATGCCCCAACAACTTTTCATTGTGATGAAGTAGTTCATTTTTGTATGTATACATAAATGCCTTTGATGAAACTAAATAACATTTTAAAATTATCATGAGAGACTTTAAAGCTAGATTGGTTGTGGAACTAATATATCTTAACTTACCTTCAAGTAATGACCTAGTTCAGACTCCATCTTATCTTGTTCAGACTGAACCTTCATCACCACATATATATATATTTAACATATAGCCAATGGTAGTTACAGGTCAATGGATGATGATGCTCTGTGAATTGGAGTTAATCCATTAATTGAAGGTAAGTTGAGATATAACATAAACAGAAATGAGAGAGGACCCAGACTTGGAAGGTGAGTACAAAAAGAAAAACTATATATTACAATATTTTTTTTTTAGAAAAATCCTAACTGAAAATAAACATGGAAGCATCCAATTAAAGGGACAGTAGAGTTGGATTATATTTTGACTAATAGAAAAAACATATTTTAAGATTTTAATATTCACAATAGAATCAATAAAGAATATTACCACTATCAATTAGTGAAATGTAAGATATGTGTTAATATAAAACCAGAGACAAAGACCATTAAGAAAGACAGTATTAATAATTAATATTCCTAACTTTCAGGAAAACTCTAATGAATTTAAATTAGAACTGTAAAATTGTTAATAGGTTTTGAAACTGATTCAGAGTTGAATAAGAAAATAACTAAGACTCTATTAAGAATGAGAGAAAGATAATTGGTACAAAAAGTGGCCATTTAGCAATCATTTTGCCAATGAATTAAAATTGTAATATATAAAAAAAGAAGAAAAATAAAAAAAAATTAAAAAATGATCCATTAAGAAGAAAATCTGGAATTCTGTAAAATAGTAGGAAAAGAATGAATAATTATATAACAAATCATATCCGTGAATTAATTTAAAAAGCTATAGAAGAGATTAAAAGTTTCAAAAGTATAAAACAGCATATTGATATTGGAGGGACAATTGTTTTTACAATAATAATAAAAAAGATGATAAAATGATTACTAAAAAAGGGATGACATCTCATAGCATGTGGAGGAGTTAGAATTATATATTAATAAAGAAATGATACGAGATGCAATTAAATCTATGAAAAGGAAAAGGCCAAGCGATGATGAAATTGTCATTGATATCTTAAAAGAAGTAAGTAAAGAAATAGAAAATTTGTTGATTAAGTTATGTAATAAATACCTAAATGTTAAAGATGTACCAGAAGATTGGAAAAATGCAATAATAATACTGAAAGTTAAGAAAAGTGATAAAAAAGATTAGAAATTACAGACATAGCAGTTCTATACAAAATACCAAGATAATCATAAATTGTCTAGCGTGAATTTTGAATTCTAACCAACAAAAGAAAAATGCCAGATTTAAAAATAGATCTAGTACCACAGATCATATCTATATATTGAGGGAAATTATAGAAAGAACCAAAAATATGGGGTGCTGTATGTTTTGGATCTATAAATTATAAAAAGGCATTTGACTATAAGCATTTCAATCATGATTAAAGCATTGGATCAAGAGAGAAATCCAGAATATTATCATATTCTGAAGAACATTTATCAAAAAGTAATATCAGAGATTGTATTTTATGGTGATAATAAGAAAGTTAAAACTGTGAAGAGTGAGTGACATAATAAATCCATATTCTCAAAACTTTTGGGAAGAAATATTTTATAAATTAAAATAGGAAACTAAAATAATAAAAATAAATGGAGAATGTTTAAGTTGTCTAGATTTTACAGATGATGTAATTGCTTTTACAAATAATACTTTCAGAGTGTGTGGCAAGAGTTATAGGGTGAAATCAAGAATATAGGAGTAAAGAGAAATGCCAAAAAGACTAAAGTAATGTTCAATGGAATTTCTCAGAAGAAAATAAAGATTGATGAAAATGAGATAAAAGTTAGCAACTACAAATATCTTGGTATGATTTTAATACAGATGGAACATAATGAATGAAGTTATTAATAGAATTATAATGAAATATTAAAAAAAAATATGCTCTTGTGTTTGAAATGGAACATGTTCAATAAATGTGTTTACCAATTCTTACTTATGGATCTGAGACTTGGACACTTAATAAAGAGTGATACAGAGATTTCAAACTATCCAATGAAATAGAGAAATATATCTGTTAGTGAGAGAACAAACTGATGTCACTGTCATTATTGAAAGAATTAAGAGACTGGAGTTGAGCTGAACATATTGCTAGAAGAGATGACACTAGATAAACAGCTGAAATCTAGAAATTGTAAAAGACCTAGAAAGAGACAACATGTGATATTGATAAGTAAAATAAGAAAGTTTGCTCATCTGCTGTGGAGAGAAAGGTTAGGATTGAAGAAGCTGAATTAAACTTGGAGTAACTTTCATATCAGACAGGATCAAAACTGTTTAAAATGATATAAGAATGCACATAGGTTAAACTCTCAAACCAGTAGCACCACTCAGTACAAGCTAGATTAATAAATGGATGCAAGATGGTTCTAGCTTGTGGCTTTCATTAGTAAAGAGCCTTGGATCTGAGAGCACTGCAACCAGATCTTAGAATTTAATGCAACACTCCAACAGCCACCTTTTACCTTATTAGCTCTTGAGTCCAAAATTAAAAACAATAATGTTGTCAATTTAAGCTCATTAGCTTGTATAGTAATATAGATCTAAACTCAGTTCGGCACTCATACTTTTTGGTGTTTTTGGTTCTTTAATAACCATAGTCATTATATTCTTATTGAACAGGATTAATATTAATCCACTAAACAACACATGAACACCATTCTTCATGCTTACGCAAGCTGTTTACACAGTGGTTAAACTATCCATACAGTAACACCACTCAGTACAAGCCAGAGTAATCAATGGATACAGAAGAGTTTGTACACAAAATCCTTATCTTGTACCTACTCATCTATATTCAGTGCCCTCAGATCCAAGGCTTCCCACTGAAAAGAAGCCACAAGCTAGAAACTAGTCTGGGAATATTGGATGAGTGTTTTATGCACAGCTCCACTGAATCCATTGATTACTCTGGCTTGCATTGACTGACACTAATGTATGAAGAGTTTAGCCTCTGTGGAAACAGCTCATGTAGGTATAAAGAATGGTGATCATGTGATGTTTAGTAGTTTAATACTAATTCTGCCCATTACGATTATCATGAATGTGGCTATTAAAGAATCAAAAACACTAAAAAGCATGAATGCTGAAGAGAGTTCAGATCTATATGACTATACAAGATAATGAGCTTGAATTGAAAACATTATTGTGTTTTCATTTTGGAATCAAAACTTTATAGTTAGCTAATAAGGTAAAAGGTGACTGCCGGAGGTTTGCATTAAATTTCAAACCTCAGCGCAGTGCTCTCATATCCAAGGCTTCACACTGCAAGCTAGAAACTTGTCTGGGGATATTAGATAAGTAGGTACTAGATAGGGATTTTATGTACAAACCTTCCTGCAACCATTGATTACTCTGGTTGCCACAGGGTGGCACTACTGTAGGGAGAGTTTACCATCTATGTAAACAGCTTGTGTAAGCATAAAGAATAGTGATCATGTGATGTTTAGTGATATGATGATGATTAGGTTAAAAATATTAGTTTTTATTTGATTTAGAATAAATTAAAAAATATATAAAATATAGTATGCATTTTCTTTTTATGTTTCCTGTTTTAATCTATTTTCAAATAAACAAGTATTAAATTTTGGTTGCATGTTTTATCTCCCACAATTCTTTGTTTCTGTGTCAGAAGATATGAGATCCATATGATGCACAATTTTTTTATTTTTTTTATCCATTGGGTTTTAGAATAATTTATTCTCTTTAGACCCAATCTTGTTTAATCCATCAACAGCTTGTTCATTGATCTTCCATCATTCTAGATAAGTAGTCACACTATTTTAAGAGTTTATTTTCACAAATTTTCCAAAAGGTAATGGGTAATACTCACCTAAATTTTTATATATTCACTCCTAACTTTCAATGTCCTGCATAACTGGTTGATCTTCAAAGTTTCATATCTTTTAGTAATAGTTGTTTTACTTCTCCACTTAACACCCACATCTGGTATCCATAGGTCTCATTGTAATAGACTTATAAATATGTCAAATTAGGTCAAAAGGGAATATTCTTACTTCACAATTTCCTGTGCTTACACAAGCTGTTATCAACAGTAATGTGATGTGATGTGTGATGTGATGTATTATGGCTTCTCCTTAAACGAAGTCAAGAATATCTCAGCAATTATGCCCAGATAAACCTGTTAGCCACTTTCTTTTACATTCCCCACTCTAAATTTACCCATAATCTGCTCTATCCCATTTCCACAACATAATTTTTGTCAACTCTATAACCTTTATATCTAAATCCCCCTTATCTTTTCCCAAACCCAGCATAAAAACCAATAATTCACTTTCTGTATAATCACTCTTTTCATATTTATTTTTCCACAACTTCATTATATGTACCCTTTCTGTTTTCAAACATTTACATTCAATTAACAAATGCCTAATATTTTCAATTCCTTCCTTACATAATTTACAAAATAAATCACCCATATTTTTCAATTTACATGTATATTCTTTTGTAGCTAAAGATCCCGTTCGAGCCTTAAACAATAAACTACTTTCCTTACTATTATCATAAATTAACTCACACCTAATATCCTGTTTATTTCTATATATATTTAAACTCTTTTTACTCTCCATACTATTTCTCCATCTCTCTAACTCCCTAGTCTTTATTAATAAATTTATTCTTTTATCCCATTCCTTACTACTATAACACTCAATAATCCTCTTAACACAATCATCCCATCTTTTGTACAAATATACTGATATAAATTCTTTATTCAAATCTTTTGCATAGCGCATTACCTTTCTCACCCATCTTGTTACCTGCCCTTTACTCATAACCCAATTAAATACTATTTTAGCTATTCTTTTATTATCCATAAACTGCAATCTACCAAACATTTTCATTTTACTTTTTGCATCTCTCATATGAAAACTTGACCATCCCATTTCTCCTTGAATTGCCTCCCTTGCTGTCCATACTTCTGCATCCAATGCATGTCTTCCTACTTCCCTTTGAGCTTTTTCTAAATAATCTAATATCTTTTTACTAACATATAATGCATCATTACCATATGTTAACCCTGCTACTGCAACTCCTTTCCATATAATTCTAGCTACATCATATTTATTATATGAAAATACTGTTAATTTCTTTATCAATCCCTTTCTTTTCTTTGCTTCATTTATCAATTTTTTCTCCCATTCATCCAAATAATTTTTCTGATTACTTAAAATAATTCCCAAATAACTATATCTATTCACCACACTTAACTTAATATCTCCCAATAAAAATTCTACATCTTCTCTTTCCTCAGTATTAACCATCATTATATTTGATTTTTCTTCACTAAATTTAATCCCCATCTCTTTACCCACCCTTGCACATGTCCTCAACATAACTTCCATATCTTCTCTTTTTTCTGCACACAAAAATATATCATCTGCAAAAAAAAGACCTGACAAAATATATACTCCCTTACTACCTATTAATGGTATCTCTATCCCTCTTCCTAATCTTTCTATTGCTCTTTCCATTTCACTCAAATACAACACAAACAAAATAGGTGACATAGGGCATCCTTGCCTTAGTCCCACACCATTTTTAACTTTAATTGATTCTATATTCTCTAATTGATATATATAATAATTATTTTCATATAATTTCTTAATAATATCTATTAAAGCTTCATCCATTCCCAAATTTGCTAAACTTATCCATAATCTATTTCTATTTACTCTATCATATGCCTTCTCTATATCTATAAAACTCATATATAACTGTTTATCTGCATTCCTACTCATATCCATAAGTTGTGTAACTACAAATAAACTATCTCCTATACGCCTATCTAATCTAAAACCTCCTTGCATTTCACCCACTACATTATTCCCTTCCATCCATTTTACAACTTTACTAGCCACCATATATGAGAAAACTTTATATAAAACTGATGTTACCGCTATCGGTCTATAATTATTCAACTTTCTATGATCCTTACCCTTTCCTTTAAATAATAACCTTACTCTTGTATTACTCCAACTACTTGGGAAAACTCTATTCTGTGCCATTTTATTAAAACAGGATAATAACTTTACTTTTGCCCTATATCCTAAATCGGAAGAGCATCTCTGCTGCCCATCCATCTAAACCTCTTGCCTTCCCACTTTTCAATTTCTTCTCTACCTCATTTAGTTCATTTTCTGAAAAACTAATATTCCCATTACTATATTCTTTCATATTTTCTAATATTCTATCATTCACATCTAACATCTTTTCTATATTCATTACATAACTATTTAAGATTCTCTCTAAATCTTCTCTAGAACTACACTCAGTTCCCTCATCATCTAGTAATACTAACTCTCTCTCCCCTACATTTCTCCTTTTAATATAATTCCAAAATTTTTTACTTCCATCTCTTCCACTTTTATTAATATCCTCCAACAATTTACTATTCAATTTCATTCTCTCTCTATAAATATCTATTTTAGCCAACTTCTTCTTTTCTAAGTACTTTTCCCATTTAGCATTAATATCTTTTTCACTTTCCTTATTCTTAATAGCACACTTATATTCTCTACATGCTTCTTTCCTTTCTTTTACACTTTTACTAATTTTAATTTTTTTATTACTTTTATTCTTTTCAATATTCTCACCTAAAACCCTATTTGCAACTTTTTCTACTTCCTTACACCAATCCTTATACTCATCCCCAACCCACTCTTCCATTATTTCTTCAACTTGTATTTTATACTCTTCCAACTTATTCTTATCATTTACTCTCCATCCACATCTTTCACTATTATGTCTACTTTTATTTCTATTCTCCATCACATTACTAACCATTTCAATTACAATGAAATTATGATCACTAGTGCATACTTTTTCTTCATTATCAAATACCTTAATTTTCCGTATTTTATTTATTCCCTCTTTCTCTACCAATACATAATCTATTGTGTGAAATATATTATTTCTGGACCATGTGTATTGTCCCTCATAAATATTTAATAAATTTCCAATACTCAAATTCACTTTCTGACAAAAATTCTTCAAAAGCTGTCCATTTTTATTATCTACATCATCAATTTCTTCAATATGTCCATTCATATCCCCTATAACCATTATTCTCTTCCCCTTTTCTTTAAAACTTTGTATATCCTTAACTAAACATTCGTATATGTTACTATTCCACTCCAATATAATTTGACTATCTCCAGTAGCTATATAAACTATAGCCACCATCCATTCTTGTCTACCCAACCTTATTTCAAACCACAAGTGTTCTTGACATTTAACAATATTTAAATATTTTTTTGATATAACACCTATACCACCACCCCTTTTTTCTTTTCTATTTATACCCTGCCATACCAACTGTTCCAAAATAGGTTCTTCTTCTTCTCTTAAATGTGTTTCCACTACTGCTAATACCTCAAGCTCTTCATTTTCAATTGTTTTATTTAATTCCATCCACTTTTCTGGTTTCCTACCACCTTGCATATTCAAAAACCCAATTTTAACAATTTCTTCTTTCCTAACTACTCTTTTATAAATTCTTTTAATTCTTTCTTCTCCATTACATTTATAAATTACTTTCTTACCATTAATTTTACAAACCCATTCCTTCTCCATATCTATATTTATATCAAAATCAAATTCCTTTTGCTTACTTCTTATATTCCATCCATTCTTTTTAATAATATTACAATTTAAAAACCCACCCCCCTTTATAAGTTTCCCGAAAAAAATTCTTTATAAATCAAACTCCCTAAAACTTCACTTCCTTGTTTTCCTAAATGCAACCCATCTTTACTATATAACTCTCTCTTTCCAATAAAACAATCCCACACATCCACAAACATAACATTATTTCTCTCACACAATTTTTTCAATCTCTCATTTATAGAACATGCCCTATCTAACAAATAACTCTTGTCAAACCTTGGTAATAATCCAACTATTCCTACTCTTCCTTTAATCATAATCAAATTCCTAATCAAATCTACATACTCATCCATTATTCTCTCTGATGATTCTAATAAATTATTAGTCCCCACCATAACATATACATCTCTACTACCTTGTTTTTTAACTTTATCTGCTACATCCCTAATTCTAGCTCCAGGCAAACATACTCTTACATACCTACTTCTATTTTCCCTTGCAATTATATCTCCACATTCTCTAATTAGTGAATTTCCTATCAATACTGTTTCATAATCTATTTTTTCTGCCCTATCCATAACATTTTCTAATGCCTTCTGGTCCTCCTTATCTATTTCTTCCTTATCATTCCTACTCAATAATTCCTTTATCTCCTCACATTTTATCTCTAATGGTTTTAATTTTACTTCTACATCCTTCAATTCTTCCTCTATCTTATTTATTCTTTGACTAATCAGCTCCATTACACTATTACTTTCTCCACCCACTATTCTTCGACTATCTACACTTTGAAAACACTTTCTCACCTCTTTTATCATATTAATACACTGACTGCATAACCATAAACCTTTTACATCCTTCCTAGTCTTATTTAAACATTTCAAGTGATATACCCCATCACATATAGTACATTCTACAACAGCACGCTTAATTTCCTTTTCCCGATTATATAAACATTTTGAAATACAAATATAATCCATTTTTTTTATTTTACGTTTTTCGAACGTTATATTTTTTAATAAATCTTTTAATACAATTACAAAAAACTAATCAACAAAATAACTTTTAAAAATAAAAATAATAATAATTCTATATAAAATAACAATATATAAATAAAACAAAACAAAAAATAAATAATAACTTTTTAAAATTTCTATATATAATAACAAACTAAAAACTTTAAAACAAATAAACACAATTTTCAATCTTCAAATACTCTTAACCATAATACACTTTCACACACAATAATAATTAATTCTCAATAAACAAATTAAAAATTTTTAATGTGATGTGATGTGATGTATTATGGCTTCTCCTTAAACGAAGTCAAGAATATCTCAGCAATTAAGCCCAGATAAACCTGTTAGCCACTTTCTTTTACATTCCCCACTCTAAATTTACCCATAATCTGCTCTATCCCATTTCCACAACATAATTTTTGTCAACTCTATAACCTTTATATCTAAATCCCCCTTATCTTTTCCCAAACCTAGCATAAAAACCAATAATTCACTTTCTGTATAATCACTCTTTTCATATTTATTTTTCCACAACTTCATTATATGTACCCTTTCTGTTTTCAAACATTTACATTCAATTAACAAATGCCTAATATTTTCAATTCCTTCCTTACATAATTTACAAAATAAATCACCCATATTTTTCCATTTACATGTATATTCTTTTGTAGCTAAAGATCCCGTTCGAGCCTTAAACAATAAACTACTTTCCTTACTATTATCATATATTAACTCACACCTAATATTCTGTTTATTTCTATATATATTTAAACTCTTTTTACTCTCCATACTATTTCTCCATCTCTCTAACTCCCTAGTCTTTATTAATAAATTTATTCTTTTATCCCATTCCTTACTACTATAACACTCAATAATCCTCTTAACACAATCATCCCATCTTTTGTACAAATATACTGATATAAATTCTTTATCCAAATCTTTTGCATACCGCATTACCTTTCTCACCCATCTTGTTACCTGCCCTTTACTCATAACCCAATTAAATACTATTTTAGCTATTCTTTTATTATCCATAAACTGCAATCTACCAAACATTTTCATTTTACTTTTTGCATCTCTCATATGAAAACTTGACCATCCCATTTCTCCTTGAATTGCCTCCCTTGCTGTCCATACTTCTGCATCCAATGCATGTCTTCCTACTTCCCTTTGAGTTTTTTCTAAATAATCTAATATCTTTTTACTAACATATAATGCATCATTACCATATGTTAACCCTGCTACTGCAACTCCTTTCCATATAATTCTAGCTACATCATATTTATTATATGAAAATACTGTTAATTTCTTTATCAATCCCTTTCTTTTCTTTGCTTCATTTATCAATTTTTTCTCCCATTCATCCAAATAATTTTTCTGATTACTTAAAATAATTCCCAAATAACTATATCTATTCACCACACTTAACTTAATATCTCCCAATAAAAATTCTACATCTTCTCTTTCCTCAGTATTAACCATCATTATATTTGATTTTTCTTCACTAAATTTAATCCCCATCTCTTTACCCACCCTTGCACATGTCCTCAACATAACTTCCATATCTTCTCTTTTTTCTGCACACAAAAATATATCATCTGCAAAAAAAAGACCTGACAAAATATATACTCCCTTACTACCTATTAATGGTATCTCTATCCCTCTTCCTAATCTTTCTATTGCTCTTTCCATTTCACTCAAATACAACACAAACAAAATAGGTGACATAGGGCATCCTTGCCTTAGTCCCACACCATTTTTAACTTTAATTGATTCTATATTCTCTAATTGATATATATAATAATTATTTTCATATAATTTCTTAATAATATCTATTAAAGCTTCATCCATTCCCAAATTTGCTAAACTTATCCATAATCTATTTCTATTTACTCTATCATATGCCTTCTCTATATCTATAAAACTCATATATAGCTGTTTATCTGCATTCCTACTCATATCCATAAGTTGTGTAACTACAAATAAACTATCTCCTATATGCCTATCTAATCTAAAACCTCCTTGCATTTCACCCACTACATTATTCCCTTCCATCCATTTTACAACTTTACTAGCCACCATATAAGAGAAAACTTTATATAAAACTGATGTAACCGCTATCGGTCTATAATTATTCAACTTTCTATGATCCTTACCCTTTCCTTTAAATAATAACCTTACTCTTGTATTACTACAACTACTTGGGAAAACTCTATTCTGTGCCATTTTATTAAAACAGGATAATAACTTTACTTTTGCCCTATATCCTAAATTCATTACCATCTCTGCTGCCCATCCATCTAAACCTCTTGCCTTCCCACTTTTCAATTTCTTCTCTACCTCATTTAGTTCATTTTCTGAAAAACTAATATTCCCATTACTATATTCTTTCATATTTTCTAATATTCTATCATTCACATTTAACATCTTTTCTATATTCATTACATAACTATTTAAGATTCTCTCTAAATCTTCTCTAGAACTACACTCAATTCCCTCATCATCTAGTAATACTAACTCTCTCTCCCCTACATTTCTCCTTTTAATATAATTCCAAAATTTTTTACTTCCATCTCTTCCACTTTTATTAATATCCTCCAACAATTTACTATTCAATTTCATTCTCTCTCTATAAATATCTATTTTAGCCAACTTCTTCTTTTCTAAGTACTTTTCCCATTTAGCATTAATATCTTTTTCACTTTCCTTATTCTTAATAGCACACTTATATTCTCTACATGCTTCTTTCCTTTCTTTTACACTTTTACTAATTTTAATTTTTTTATTACTTTTATTCTTTTCAATATTCTCACCTAAAACCCTATTTGCAACTTTTTCTACTTCCTTACACCAATCCTTATACTCATCCCCAACCCACTCTTCCATTATTTCTTCCACTTGTATTTTATACTCTTCCAACTTATTCTTATCATTTACTCTCCATCCACATCTTTCACTATTATTTCTACTTTTATTTCTATTCTCCATCACATTACTAACCATTTCAATTACAATGAAATTATGATTTTCTTCATTATCAAATACCTTAATTTTCCGTATTTTATTTATTCCCTCTTTCTCTACCAATACATAATCTATTGTGTGAAATATATTATTTCTGGACCATGTGTATTGTCCCTCATAAATATTTAATAAATTTCCAATACTCAAATTCACTTTCTGACAAAAATTCTTCAAAAGCTGTCCATTTTTATTATCTACATCATCAATTTCTTCAATATGTCCATTCATATCCCCTATAACCATTATTCTCTTCCCCTTTTCTTTAAAACTTTGTATATCCTTAACTAAACATTCGTATATGTTACTATTCCACTCCAATATAATTTGACTATCTCCAGTAGCTATATAAACTATAGCCACCATCCATTCTTGTCTACCCAACCTTATTTCAAACCACAAGTGTTCTTGACATTTAACAATATTTAAATATTTTTTTGATATAACACCTATACCACCACCCCTTTTTTCTTTTTCTTTTCTATTTATACCCTGCCATACCAACTGTTCCAAAATAGGTTCTTCTTCTTCTCTTAAATGTGTTTCCACTACTGCTAATACCTCAAGCTCTTCATTTTCAATTGTTTTATTTAATTCCATCCACTTTTCTGGTTTCCTACCACCTTGCATATTCAAAAACCAAATTTTAACAATTTCTTCTTTCCTAACTACTCTTTTATAAATTCTTTTAATTCTTTCTTCTCCATTACATTTATAAATTACTTTCTTACCATTAATTTTACAAACCCATTCCTTCTCCATATCTATATTTATATCAAAATCAAATTCCTTTTGCTTACTTCTTATATTCCATCCATTCTTTTTAATAATATTACAATTTAAAAACCCACCCCCCTTTATAAGTTTCCCGAAAAAAATTCTTTATAAATCAAACTCCCTAAAACTTCACTTCCTTGTTTTCCTAAATGCAACCCATCTTTACTATATAACTCTCTCTTTCCAATAAAACAATCCCACACATCCACAAACATATCATTATTTCTCTCACACAATTTTTTCAATCTCTCATTTATAGAACATGACCTATCTAACAAATAACTCTTGTCAAACCTTGGTAATAATCCAACTATTCCTACTCTTCCTTTAATCATAATCAAATTCCTAATCAAATCTACATAATCATCCATTATTCTCTCTGATGATTCTAATAAATTATTAGTCCCCACCATAACATATACATCTCTACTACCTTGTTTTTTAACTTTATCTGCTACATCCCTAATTCTAGCTCCAGGCAAACATACTCTTACATACCTACTTCTATTTTCCCTTGCAATTATATCCCCACATTCTCTAATTAGTGAATCTCCTATCAATACTGTTTCATAATCTACTTTTTCTGCTCTATCTATAACATTTTCTAATACCTTGTGGTTCTCCTTATCTATTTCTTCCTTATCATTCCTACTCAATAATTCCTTTATCTCCTCACATTTTATCTCTAATGATTTTAATTTTACTTCTACATCCTTCAATTCTTCCTCTATCTTATTTATTCTTTGACTAATCATCTCCATTACACTATTACTTTCTCCACCCACTATTCTTCGACTATCTACACTTTGAAAACACTTTCTCACCTCTTTTATCATATTAATACACTGACTGCATAACCATAAACCATTTACATCCTTCCTAGTCTTATTTAAACATTTCAAGTGATATACCCCATCACATATAGTACATTCTACAACAGCACGCTTAATTTCCTTTTCCCGATTATATAAACATTTTGAAATACAAATATAATCCATTTTTTTTATTTTACGTTTTTCGAACGTTATATTTTTCTTAAAAGTAAATCTTTTAATAACAAATTTACAAAAAAACTAATCAACAAAATAACTTTTAAAAATAAAAAAATAATAATAATTCTATATATAAAATAACAATATATAAATAAAACAAAACAAAAAATAAATAATAACTTTTTAAAAAAATTTCTATATATAAATAACGTTTTTCGAACGTTATATTTTTCTTAAAAGTAAATCTTTTAATAACAAATTTACAAAAAACTAATCAACAAAATAACTTTTTAAAAATAAAAAAATAATAATAATTCTATATATAAAATAACAATATATAAATAATAAAACAAAGCAAACTCTCCATACATTAGTGCCACCTAGTGTAGTCCTTAGTAATCAGTGGATTCATATCCAAATTTTCTCACTGATGAAAGCCATGAGCTAGAAAATAGTCTGAGGATATTGGCTCAGTAGGCAATAGATAGGGATTTTATACACAAACTTTCCTGCATCCATTGACTACTATGGCTTGTACTACTATATGGATTTGTAATTAAAAAGGTGCTTGTAACTCTCTTTCTCAAAAGATTACAAAACACATAATTAATATGCATATATATATAGCCTCAAGTAATATAAAGATAATCCAGGGATTCAGATAAAGATATTCTTATCATCTACACCAGT
The DNA here is from genome assembly GCA_028023455.1 of Epiperipatus broadwayi. NCBI lineage: Eukaryota > Metazoa > Onychophora > Udeonychophora > Euonychophora > Peripatidae > Epiperipatus > Epiperipatus broadwayi. The sequence goes on from JAQFVV010000095.1 coordinate 2,174,891, forward strand.
GTTTCCCAAAGAGGACAGTACCACCTCCCAGAGACCAGAGAGCAGTGAAGACTTCTAAAAGGGTGAAAGCAGGTTCATAAGCATTTGGGGGGCATTCAGGTGGTCTAGCCTTTTCTCCAGACGAACATTGGTTTTAACTTGCTCTCAAATTTTTACGTTATCTTGCCGATTTTATGATTATTGTATAAATTGTTTATGTGCAAGAATATATAAAAAAAGGGGATAGTCAGAGTAATTGTAAATGTTTTGAACATTTTTGATGGTTTTTTCTCTATTAACAAGTTAAAAGGAATGCAGGTTATTATTGTATGGCTAATTTTAAATTTTACTAATAGATAGAAGTGGTCATCCTGTGCATTATATTTTTTATTAAATAAATAAAGTAATTTAAGGCCAATATCAGCTGAAACAATCTAAAAATTTGTCATATCTCAGATTTGTTATTTTTTGTTTTGAATATTTTGTGAAGATGGAAAAAAGCTATTTCCATTGTATTAAAATTAGAAACTATATGTAAACTGGAATTCCTTGAGGAATTAAGACTGAGTGGAAAATGAAAGAAGTGAAAGATAAAAAGATGTAAAAAGTTATATCAATTGTGTTATGATCAATTATCCAAGAAATTGGAGATAATGGCTGTAATAGTAAAACAGGGGTACTCAATTTGTATTGCTATACGTGTGCTATAAAAGGTTTTCAGCAGGTCATGGGGGGTCTTTATTGAGTTCATTGTTTTCCTTGCTAAAGGTTTGCAGAACTAAGAGAAATATTCTAGTTGTAAAGCAATGGAGAACTTTTATGAAAGAATGCACAGCTGATCCTAAACTTCTAATTATAGTCTGTCCAAAATTGCATGATCGACTCTTGGTTGGCTGCTGTCATTGTTATGAAAATTTTAAGAGAAAGCTGAGAAATATAAAAATGCCTAAATTTTATCATTAAAATACTAATGAAATAAACTCCCAAGGTCAGTGCACCAGCCAGACTCCTACACTGCTCTCATGTAGCCACAGATGCTAGCTGCTGATAGTGAACATCTTAATGCCTATGTTTTGTTGTGAAGAAGGGAAGCCTTCACTGCTCTGATGTCATGGTTTATAACACACTTAAAAGTTACGAAAGTCCAGAGATGATTAATGGAAAGAAATCAGATGGGAAACGGATGGTAGAATTTTTATTTATTATTATTATTATGATTTGCTGCTATAAATTTTATTGTATTTTTTTTCTCTATAAATTATTATTTGATTTTCCTACTTTAAAACAGTTCTACCAAATTAATTTTTGGAATGCTTGTGTGTATGCTAAGGCATATATATATATTTATTTGTTTGTTTGTTGTTGTTTGATTTTAACATCTTGTTCTATTTGAGAAAAGAGAAACTTCCTTTGCATGAAATTATTATTACTATTTTTGTAATCTCTGTATATGATTATTGAAATTTATTGACATACTGATTTGGTTATTTTTTGTTTTATTGGCAGTAGTATTTCCTTTTTGAAAGTGTTTTTTTCTTTTCAAAATTAGTATATAAAGGTGAGGTTTAGGTTCATCTTTCAAAGATATACTGCCTAAAACTTTGTGGTCCAAATAGCAAGGTATTAGAGTTTTTGGATGTGGAGAAATCAGGAGATATAATCGATTTTGTTTTGATTTCACTCATTTAAACTTAAATTTAATAACTTGAATTTTTTTTTTTTTGTTATTGATATTGAGTTTATGTTGACGCCTTATTCCAATGCATGACATTGGTATTATGTTATATCTTGTGTGTATCATATAAATTATGGGATAGGCATCATCCATTACAGTATTATTAGTTGTTATTTAGATCGAAAATATCAGATTGAATGCAGAAAACTGTTATACTTGGGGGGAGGGGTTTACAAAACTTATGTCTTGCAAAGTGCAGTGGCCTGAAAAAGTTTGGAAACCTATGATCTACACTATCTACAATATATCTAGAATACATTCTTAAAATATAGTAAATGAGTATGAGAAAATGGAATTTCTTCTACATAATAATAAAAGACATTATCTACTTTGTTCTGTGCTGACAATGATTTGAATTATATGGCTCAAAAATTAATAAAGGCATATAATAAATGTTTTTGGAAATAAATATAATAAAAATCAATAACATATATAATGGAATAGCACAATAAGATATAGTACTGGAAGTTGAATAATGGATTAGAAAATGTGAAGAATATAAGTATTTATGCATGAAGATCAAACAAGAGAGAATGAAATATAAAAAAAAAATGGGTAAAAAAGCTATAGCAATGGTAAATGAGATATTGCAGGATTAGAATATGTGAAAGTGAATACATGAATATATGACATCATAATACAAGATGCCTTTTTATATATTGAAGGGAGGATTGCCCATTTAAAAAAAGAAAAGAGAATTGATACAGAAATAATCTACCAGTGAAGATCTACTGGAAGTCAAGGAAAGTTGGATAAATAATAAAAATATCTGAAAAATAATAACACCATATAATGAATTTAATCAGAAAAAATAATTGGGATATTATGAAAATGAACATTAAAGTGTACACCACTAATAAAAAGGAAAAAAAACATGTAAAAAGAAGTTGGAAAAAATAGAGAAATTAGGAAACAAAATTCAGAAGGAATTTATTGAGACATGGTAAAAAGAAATTAAAAGGTTTAATAAAGTGTTAATTTAGCATTAGACCTGTTGTACTGAAACTCAAACTGCAACCCTTATTCTAACCCTAAACCTAATCCCTAAACAGGTACCACTGTGATATTTTACAGCAGGTGTAATACTAAAGTACCAATAAAGTGTTATAGGCAGATAAAAAATATATATATATATAATATAATTAAACTTGAAAATAGTCTAAAGAAACTTTCAGATAAATAGTGGTTTAAAAAATAACTACTTTTCATTCCTCTCATTACAATAAAAAATAGATAATGAAATGTAAAATAATTTTTTCTTAACACTTCCATGCCACCTACTGTAATAGTTAGTAACTAATAGATGCCTAGTGATAGGTTAATAAATACTTATCCAATGCTGTTCTATCCTACATCCCCAGAGTAATTTTTTGAATGGCATAAGCTTGGAAGTATTTTGGAGATATTGGATAGAACCCTGGATAAGGATTTATTAAACACTATCATCTGGCATCGATGAGTTATTAGAGCTAACAATAGGTGGCATGGAAGTGTGACAAAAATAAGTATGCTGCTAAAACAGCAGTAAGCATGCTGAAATGTTGTAATATAAACTTCTTCAAAAAATGTTAAAGACTATATCATAACTAAAATAAGTATTAGATTATGATTCTAAAAATGCCTGTTGTTACTGAATGAATGGATACTCCAAAATCTAAAAAGCTGTTTGTGACAAAAGAATAATTGTGTCAAATTGTTGTATAAACCATGAGTGACTTAGGGGGGCATACAACAACAAAGTAACTCTGATATTTTTATAGTAAATCCAGATTCAGATTTATACATATAAATGAGCTATAACTTAGGGTCATCCTGTTTTAGGAGCCTCAATGATTCAATAGTTTTTAAAAACTTATATATATATATATATATATTGTACCATCTTGGTAGGACCTTCAATAGATATTAATAAATATATAATAAAAATTTCTCTATTGTCAAGATTTTATAGGGCATCAATTGTTTAAGGTCATTAAGCAATATTTTGTCTTAAATTTAAAATTATTGTAGGCGCTCTAAAATACAAAGCAATTAGTGATTGATTTTTTTATGATCTTTTAAAATAATATGCAGTAAATATAACATCCAATTTTAAACATTATTTATAAATTTGAAACATATATTTTAGTAAGATATTATAGGGTTGTGTCTATCTACATGTTTTAAAGTCAATAGATTTAGATAGATAAATTTCAAATTATATTCCCACATGTGTGTGTGAATAGGTATGCATGTTTAGGTTATTGTAAATTTGAGATTGTATTAATTTAAAGTGTTTTGAAATAATAATATTATTGAAGATATAAAATAATGTAATCTTTTCTTAAAACAAATAAATATATTGAAACAGTCAGCTTTATCAATCAAACTGTTTCACCTACTATATACTATAGTAGTATTTCTATATATGTAACTAATACCAAATTCTCGTATATCAGGTTAATATTATATCCAAATCAGGCTGGATTTAAATATAAAGGTATTAGTTATGTATGTGTGCATATATCTTAAGCCTACAGGATAAAAGGTGTATCTGTATATGTAAAAACCCATATATATACACACATATATTTTTAGGAATAAATTAATGAAAACTGCATTGTATGTGTAACAAGAGACTACATATATGCAGGAAAGAATAATGTTAACAGATTTAATAACATTATAAATTTCTTTATTTAAAATATTTATTCTAAAGAAAATTAATATTTGAAAGTATTGTATATTTCTGCATATATTGCTTAATTAAATAATCAAGTTACATATATAACCAGATGTTTTCCATTTATAGATTTGTTTTTGAAAAATTGGTATTATAAAATTTTATCTTTCTCGCTGTAGTGTGACTTAATTACAAAACTAAAATAACACTAAGTTGTAGAATAAATTTTCCTTGAGTAATTAAAAAGAAATCATGAATGACCAGCTGTAAAACTTCGCTATAAAAAATAAAAACAGCGTAATTATACGATTCTAGGAATACAGCGAGAAAATTAGCAAAACAAATCTAAAAACTTACTATGACTGAGAAGAGGGGGGTAAGCTGATAATATAAGCCTCTGCAGCCATTTTGGATTTAGTTGGACATTATTTCAGTCAACAACTTATATTTTAAAATTGTTAATTATAACGCAATTTGAGTAGAAGGCATTTTTCTTGTCTTTCTGACCCATGAAGTCTACCATGCGGAGATTAGCAAAAGGAGAAGCTGTGAGAAGGAGCAGTTGCCTGAACCTTTCAATATGGAACAAGTACAATTAGCAGAGAAGAGCCCAGTAAAACCCTTCCTCTACTTAAAGATTAATAACTCAACTAAAATGCGATAATTCCTAAAGCTAGCTAAATTTAAACTCTATCGCCATAGCAATAATGTAATTTTAAATCCACTACTAAATGTAATTTTGATTTCTTAATTTTAATCTTAAAATCACTACTAAAATGTAATTTTGATTTCTTTTGTTTTCATCTTAAAATCTTGCCTGATTTAAATTTAATAACTGATTTACTTTAATAACTGATTTGATTTTCATACTGAGTTAATATCATATTTATTGATTTATGTACTCTATGTATTTATTAATTTATATGTTGGTTTGCTAAGTTATTTCCGATTGATCTAGTTCAACGTATTTACCTTTCTAAGTTATTAAAAGTTAGTTAAAGCATTTGATTTTAAATTATCATAAATTTTGTTACGTATAGTTTTAAATGCTTTATTCTAAAATGATAATTAAGTTTCTAGATTATTTTACATACTTTAACTTTCTGATATTTAATTTTATATATTTTAAATAGAATAATAATATTTGTCTTAATTAATTCTTGTCACTACTTAAAATTGGCTTGAACTGGGTCAATCAGATATAAACTAATTGCGTTGCAATTTCATTTTAAACTATGTTAAAACAACAAATTTTAGATTTCACTTACGTGATATCTGCTCATTAAACTTACATTTCTTTCTAAGTAAATCTATGCCAAGTTTTATGATTTTCCATTGCTTAGTAGTTTATGCTGTATTTTTTTTAAAATGGGGTTTTCTTAATGATTAAATGCTTAGTGAGGAGCCATCACAGATTCACACCTAGAGATAATATAATGTCTACGATGCAAAAGAAACCCATTTTAAAAGGGGTAAAATATCTTGTTTAACAGTTAATTAAAAAGCTTACAGCTGTTTTAAGCTAGATTCTCTTTTGAGATATTTAACTAATGTTTAGCCAGAGTGATTGAAATATGGCAGAAAGCTATAACTTTATATCTTAATGCCCAATAATATGCTGTACTTTTTTTTAAAGTTATAAATTCCTATATAAACATTACAAGCATAAAGCTAAACTAGTCAATATAAAATCAAAATTACCCCAAATCCAAAATTAAACCAGACCAGCATAAAAATAATATAAAAAACACAACCTAAGGTTTCACTGCTACAAGCAGACTTCTCAAGTGTAAAGAACTACAAAAACTACACAATATATATAATATTAAAAACTACCCACAAATCCATTCACTTCCCATCCACCCTTAATATTAAAAGAACTCTTAAATAAGTTAATTGCTTCAGAATAATAAATTTTCAATAATAAAGACTCTTTAATTCTTCTTTTGATTTCATTTCTCTCAAAGAAGACAACCTTAGCTTCATCAAAATCAATAGTGTGGCCTGTATCTTTTTCATGGACATACAAAGCAGAACTAAGATATCTATTTTTAACTCTACTTTTATGAACCTTTATTCTTTCATTTAAACTCAAACTACTCTGACCTATGTAAACCTTCTTACAAAATAAACAAGGAATAAAATATACTACACCAGGAATAGTCTTTCTATCAAAAACTTCTTTTGTATTATTTAATAAATTATTCAATGTAACACCGCTTTTCCAAGCAATTTTCTTATTTCCAAACAATATACTATTTCTACACACAATTTTATAAGAAGACAATTTAAATGGCAAAGAAATAAAATCATATTTTTTTTTAACCTTTACATCCTTACAAATATTACTATTAAATAAAATACTTTTAACAAATTTATCAGAGTATCCAACACTCAAGTAATCTTTATAAAATTGATATTTCTGAAAGAAAGCAACCCCACTAGAATTATTTAATTTAATATTTCTATGACAATAATTCCTTAAAGCAGCTACTTTATGAGATACAGACTGATAGCTATCAGGTTTAATTATAGATCTTAATTCTTTACTTTTAACTAAATGACTGCACAATAAACAATTAGTTTCTACATTTCTAATCACCAAAAGATCTAAAAATTTTAACTTACCAAAATATAACCCCCCTCCTTCTAACACAAATTTTATAGAAGGATCAAAACAATTAAATTCCTATATAGATAGCTTTACAAATTAGATTCCTAGTTTTTCCTTAAATAGCATAATTATACATGCTACCTAATGAACTGATATATGGTAGTTTCATTAAGGAAACTAGTGTTTAGTGTCATAAAATTTTATTATATAATGTGGTCAGCGGTGCGAGTGTTTTTAAAAAATGCTATGGCGTATATATATATATATTTGTTGCTGTGCTTATTTTAGTGGTTGTATGTGTAAGTGCTATGCCATTACTCTCTTAGTTCGGACAACTATCTCTTCAGATACAGGTTGGATATCCCACTCCATTCTGCATTTTCAGAAATGGAGCATGAGACTCCCATAGTTTAATTAGTTGTTCGATCGCTGGACTAAAAAGGTCTCTTATTTCCACAGCAATGAATACGGTGAAAAGGGAACCGTTACTTGGTAAAAATCCTGTAAAAAGGCACTCTTGAGATGCAAGGGCTATATCAGACTTTATATTTTCTATACGCCATGGTATCTGAAGTCTGACTGCCAATCATCAGTTCATCCTGCCATAATAATTGTATTTTCAGCTTTGATCTGAATTCGAATCTAATTTTATAGGCACATAAGCTATATAGAGAATATTAAGTATTCACACTTAATAAAATGTCATATTCTTTATCAATATGTATAATCACTTCTGCTAGCTCTAGACCCTGTTATATAGCATAAACTAGGCACAGATGGTCATGAGAAAATTAACCTTGATCTATAAAGTAATCTTAAGGCTCTGAAAAATATAAATTTATACGTATAATTTCTTCATCACCTGCGAGTGATATCTATATGTAGCAAACTAAATTGAATGATTTGTAATCCAAACTACAATCACCTGCACGTGATTGGTATTGCTATATAAACAGTAAAATCATCACCTACGAGTGATATATGTATCTGTAATAAATCTAGCAATGTAACTAACCAAAATAATTAATGTCACCTGTGAGTGATTTACATTGTCTCAAAGGTATATGTAAATTAAAGCCATATGTAACTAGGCAAACCATAAATGATTATAACTCCAGTCATCACTTGCGTGTGAATCCCAAACTCAAATATGAAATTGTATCCCCAACTTAGTCACCTGCGTGTGAGACAACCTATATAGCCACGTTATGATCATTATTTTCATTTATTAATTTTGATATTTAGTTCATTAAATTAGTTTTGAATTTAACTTTGGTGTCATGTCTCAATGTTGCTCATTGGTAAGTCTTTATTGATTAGATAATCATTAGTTAAGAATCACAATCCATATTTTATAATTATGTTCTGCCACACACATCGTCTATATAGCTATACTAGTTAACATCAATTTCTCATAGTCTTGTGCTTTACCGATGTGTTACTGCTGGCATGTGATGAGGGAAAATGCTGCTGTGGCTTCATATGTGTCATCTGCAAGGTGGTAAATCTTTGAGTGTTAGTAAAGGAATTGGGGCTATATTAGACAGCGTGATTTGTACCACTCTATGCTGGTCAGCCTTGGTATGATTTACTAAAGTTCTAGATTTTGTTGCATGAATGTACAGATTTGACTGTTACAATATCTTGTTTTTTAAAAGGAAGAGGTTTAAAATTATTGTGATTATTTTATTTAAAAATATTCTTGTTTATTGTTATTTTTCTTCTTCTCCTTCCTATTATTTTTCTTTTTTATTCTTCAGCTTCTTATTATTATCACTGTTTTTTTATTTTTATTCTTCATTTCCTTTTGTTATTCTTTGTTCTCTTATTATTATTCTTCTTTCCCCCTTATTTTTCAGCTCATCTTCTTCTTTTTATTTTTCTTATTCTTCTACTTATTTTTTTTTCCTCTTACTCTTTTTCTTATTATTATTAATGCTTAAAAAATCACTTCTAAATTTCAGATCTTCTCTAAAATAGCTTAATGTTCTGCTATTACTTTTTACTTATTAACTTACTAATTATCAAATTTGTATTTAGAAAGCTCTTACCCATCTATTAATGCTATTTTTTTGTGTGTTACTTTTTGGATTATTAAAAAATTAAGGCATTTATTATTTATATTTTAATGAAAATTTCCAAAGTAGGTGATGGGAGAATCAACATGTGTTCATTGTGACAAGTTGATATTTGGATTGCAACAAAGGATTTGTTGTGAATTTTGTAACAAAAAAAATTCATACTATGTACTAAAAAACAATCCTGCTGTGATCACTCTGCTTCTTTTAATTATAAAATATCTTTATTTAACAGTAGCGTAAACAAAGAAGACAAAATGGAGTCTTTATCAACTGAATCTATTGAAAATAATTTAAAAGAAATATATGGAATATGCAAAAATGTTTTTCATAAAAATCCACTGTATATTGAATATATTGGCATTAGTAATAATAGATTTAATCTTAAATGTGTTATCTTAAAAAAAGATTTACAATTGTTAACAGATAAAAATTATTACTAATGCTTAAACTGTTCTTATAGTAATCTACTAGTACAACAAGATTTAACAAATTTGTCTAATGATTCAAATCAAAGGTACTTACATATTGGACTTGCTGCCCATGTTAGTGATGGTGGAAAGCTGTACCTTTTTGAATGGGAGGGGTCTACTTGTGACAGCAGAATGCCCTATTAACAAAGTCAAATTTTTAACAATGCAAAAAGAATAAATGTGTCACAAAAATAATAAACACATTAAAACATTAAGCATCACATGATCACCATTCTTTATGCTTACACAAGCTCTTTATACAGAGGCAAAACTCTCATACAGTGGTGCCACTCAGTGCAAGACAGAATAATCAGTGGATAAAGAAAGGTTTCTGCATTAAAACTAGGCTGAAGATATTGGATGAGTAAGCACTAATTAGGATTTTATGCACAAAACTTTCTGCAACCATTGATTACTCTGGTTTGCACTGAGTGGTGCTACTGTATGGAAAGTTTTGCCTCTGTGTAATAAACACATTATGATACTAAATAAAAACAAGTAGATGTGACTTTCAAATACAGCATCCTGTCAATGCAAACAGGGACAGCAGATCTAATATGTAAGTATCTGAATAAACTTTCTGAGTCATTAAACAATTCTAAGTACACCTGGGTCTCGTTTTACGCGATAGATAGGTTCCTCAGAAAACACGCGCAAACGAAATCGCGCAAAAATAGACGTAACTTACATTGAAAAAGGGGGGTGCGGTCTGTGATTTTTCAAAATTCGCATAAAAGCAAAGCACCAACATAAAATTATTTTAAAATTCGTGCAAAAAAAAAAAAATAAGGAAATAAAATATGACTAATAAAAAATTTCAAATTTGAAAAAAATTGATACAAGACAAACTTTTTTTAACTATAATATTATTATGATTTTCTGGTGACAATGTAATTAGTAATTAACCTTTGAGACGATGATTTTATAATTGTTTACAAAGCTCGCGATATCCAGACATACAACCATTTAGCTCTCGTTGAAATTTAAGAGCACGTTAATGATTAGTGTCATTAATAAGAAAATAATAATTGATTACGTTCTTTTTTAAAAAGCAAAAACAGAATGTGATTTAAAATGCACAATGTTTGAACAAATTTACATTATAATCTTGTAAAATTTAATATGTGTATACATAAAATGTGGAAATCATGATTTTAATTTCATTATTGCATAAAATCTTACTATTATAAAGCACTGAAAATACTGAAATTATTAAGATGAAAGTCGAATTCCAATAATGTGCTATTACTTTCAATATAACATAAGTACACGAATTTATTATTTAAAGTAATAGCGCATTATCGGAAATCGACTTCCGGTGAAACACGAATCGCGTAACTTCAAAATCATGTTAAATAAGTCCGCGTAAAAAGAGTCCCAGGTGTATTTAGTTTCAAAGATTGGAATAATAACTACTAACAATAACAAGAAAACTAAGAGAGAAAAAAACAACAACAGAAAATTGAAGTTTAATTATAAAAAATCATGTAGATTCTGCAGATAGCAAATTTATGTGAAAAAAAAATCTAAATTTAAAAGATATTAATAACTCTTTAATACAAATTAAAGCAGAAAATATTATTTTGAAATCATTTGTTTTGCAATGTTTTGATGAAACAAAATCAAGAATGTATATATTTTTTAATTTATAATAAAAACTTTATTAATAAAATGAATATTTACAATTTATACAAGTAATTAAACAAATGATAAATATATGTTACAGTTTTGTATACCAAAACCTAAAGAATTTGAAATATTCCACTATTAAGACAAAACGGCTCTAGGCTATTAAACAGTTAGTTATCTTCAACTCAAGGAGGTTGACCTGTAACAATGTAATAGAAGGAGATTCTAGGATATCAAGCAAATGCAACTTAAAAGAGCAAAGCACATAACAAAAAGTTTGATTAGCCTAATGAATAAGCCACCCAAAAGAATTTCAACTTTTACTCAAAACAAATGTTTATCTGATAATCTCACATAGAGTTATTCAGGGACCACCCCAGATTCGATTCATCATCTTCCTTAGCTAGTATCTCAGACATTGATGGAAATAAGTTTCCCAATCACTATAGAGTTTTCTCAGTCAGTTGAATTTCTTGTTATCGAATATCATAGTACATCTTATATATCATATTGTCTTAAGAGTACACACAATTACCATTGCATTATGGGGGTTAAATTTATCAATGTATTGACTAAGTAAAAGTTTTAATTTGATGATTGGCCTGTGGAACACCCTAGCTCTTATCTGACCAAATACCGAACATTCTTCAAATAGATGCTGAAAAGTTTCATCACCAGATTTGCTTAGTAAACAGATTGGATTCAAATTCATGTGTGGTCTTTCACTTAGAACCTTAGCTGTTGGAAACAAGCCATTTATCAATTTGAAAACAAATTTCAAGTAGGATTGGAGTGCATATATAGAGTGGAACTTTTTCAACACATTTTATTTTGATATATCCAACTATGTATTTTCATGACTTTTAAAATGATTCATTAAGTCTTTATATTTAATACTTTCCAAACTGGGCACATTCAGATCATCCTGAAGATCCCTATAAGCAATGAACAGGTCGATTATAAAGGATCTTCACTTACATTGCCAGCATGATCAACCAAAGGCCCAAGAAATTTACTTTTAATTAAGTTAATAAATGTACTTGCTTTGATGTAAGACACATATAGCCCTGGATCAATCAGGCCAAGACCTTTTTCTATTGGCATCTGAAAATCAAGAATATTGGTTTCACTTCTGATTATGATTAAATTTCTTTGGAAATTAAAAATTATATTTTATCTAAAGAAAAAAAAATGAGATAGCCCAAATATTAATTCACAATCAAGATAAGAAACATGATGGTTTCTCTATAATTAGAAAAATTATTCAGCCTTTTTATAAGGATGTATTGCTTAAAAATAAAGGGAAAAAAGATCTATTAATAAAAGCCAAGTGCAAAAAATAAAATTAAATCTACTACTTCTCTTCCTTCTGAAAAATAATATAAATGCTAAAAATAGTATGAAGGAAAAATTGAATAATTCTAAAAATTTGAATTTTGAAGATTTTATTACTGTATCCTACAAAGATAAAAAACTTCAGTTAAGGAGAAATGAAAAGCCAGTGATTGGTATTAATTCTAATCACACACTTATAATAGTTGATTCTAAAATCCATATTAAAAATATTTTATAATTAGATTTTCCCCAATGGCTTCATTAGAGGAGATTAAATACTTAGAAAGTGAATTAAAACTCTCAGTAATGTGTCAGAGAATTTTGACATCTGATACAAAATATAACTCATTTTACATATCTGTTTTGAATCCTTTAGTGATATAATGAATGATAGTAAAGTATATCCAGAAAATGCAGATAGATATATTACCTTACTTCAGAAAGCTAAATAAAGGCACAAGTGATAAACTGAATGAGTCACATACTGTTTTAAAAGTTAATCCATCTGCAATTCAAAATAATGAATAGAAATAATACACAATTGTTATTTTCAAAATTCCAAAAATTTGGCATAATTTTAAAATTCATGGACCATTTACAAAGATTATTAAAAAGAAGAATTTTCAGGCTTATTTAAAGAGGACTGAAAATAATTTGACAAAACCCCCAAAAGATTTCTGGGAATGTATTAAATTCCTCAGACCCAAAACAAATACCTTACAGAACGAAGATATAGGAATAGCAGTCAATGATTTTTTCTGACCATTCAATCTAAAGTTGGAAGATGATATTTAACTATGAAACATTAAATCATGTTAACAATAAAGCTTGAAATGCCAGTAAGATATCTATAGAAACAATTATTATATCAATTGCACAACTTAAAATTTAAAAAAAGTGTAGGAATGGATGACAAACTCTCATTTAACTACAATGGATATATATAATATATTAAGTTTGATGTCCGTATTCTTTCCAAATATATATATATATATATGTGTGTGTGTGTGTGTGTGTGTGTGTAATATTTCCTCCATTATGTTTCCATCTGTATTAATAATCTGACCTAGGTATTTGTAACTGTTAACTTCTTCTAATTCTTCATAATCAATCTTTATTTTCATATTTTGAGCAAATCGATTAAACATTACTTTAGTCTTTTTAACATTTATCTTTAGTCCTACTTTTCTACTTTCATCTGCTAACTCCTGCAACATTTCCTGCAGCTCTGAAGCATTATTTGCAAAAACAACTACATCATCTGCAAAATCTAAATGACTAATCATAGAATTAAACTTGGTTGGAGTGCTTTTGGTAGAAATAACTTGATACTAAAAGGAAATATGCCTATGTGTTTGAAAAGAATGGTTTTTAACAAATGTGTTTTACCAGTTCTTACTTATGGATCTGAGACTTGGACACTTAATAGAAGAGCAATACAGAGACTTCAGACCACTCAAAGGAGTATGGAGAGATGTATGTTGGGAGTAACAAGAAGAGATCGAAAACGCAATGTATGGGTAAGACAACAAACAGGTGTTACTGACCTTATTGAAAAAATTAAAAGATTGAAATGGAGTTGGGCTGGACATATTGCTAGAAGAAATGATAATAGATGGACAATTGAAATTTTAAACTGGATTCCAAGAGATTGTAAAAGACCCAGAAAGAGACCACATGTGAGATGGATGGATGAAATAAGAAAGTGTGCAGGAGTGTTGTGGAAAAGGGAGGCTAAAGATCGGAGAAGATGGATTAAACTTGGAGAGACCTTCATCCTGCAGTGGATTGATAATGGTTGATGATGATGATGATGATGTAATATTTAAATTGATATATATTAAATACAGTAATTTTCATATAATTTAACTTATTCTATTAGAAGTACTTTCAACTATTATTTCTTTTAGTCTTTGTCAATTATATAATGTTGAATAATCAAAATGAGACATCATTTTATAACTCCCATAATTCCATCCAGTTTTCCCACAATTCTGTTATTTGAATGTTTAATGATTCATTAACATTTGACAATTTATTGAAATTAATATTGCCTCTTTTATTTTAGTTTATTATAGCGATGTTCAATTTGTATAATTTTTATGCTTTTATAATCAAAATTAAACATGGTATTTACAAGTTTTATTATGATCAAATATAACATTTGGGATGGTGCTGTATCTATTGTACACTAGTGATATACCCACATTTAGAGATAGTACTGTTGCTACATTCACAGATGATACTGTGATCCTGGTGGTTGCGGGAAACTGTGTGGAATCAACAAAAAAACTACAAATTGCTACTACCGAGATACACCACTGGACCAAGAAATGGCGAATAAAACTTAATGAAAATAAATCTAGGCATGTAGATTTCACCAACAAGAAGGATGAACACAGTCCTGTATACATAGGTCAACAAGTTATTCCTCTTGGGAATGCAGCCAAATATCTGGGCATGACACTAGACGCCAAATTCCGGTGGAAACAACATGTCAAAAATAAACAAGTAGAGCTAAATATAAAGTATAGGAAGATGTACTGGCTAATGAATCAACATTCAGTGTTGTCAATACACAATAAAATATTGCTCTACAAACAAGTCCTCAAACCAGTATGGACTTATGATATACATCTATGTGGCTGTACCTGCCAGAGCAACAAAAACATCATACAGAGATTTCAAAATAAAATACTACATGGTATCGTTGGTGCCCCCGGTACATACAAAATGACAATTTACACAAGGACATTGGGATGGAAACAGTAAATCAAGTAATTGAAAAAATAGCTCAAAAACATGAAAATAGACTTCACAAGCATGTTAATGCCGAGGCTCGTAAACTTCTAAACAAAGAAGGCATGGTTAGAAGACTGAAAAGAGTCAAGCCTCTTGATCTGATGAAATCTAGCTAAACATAATAATGCTTAAGTACACAATAATAAAGTGTACTAGTTGACAAATAAAACTAGTTAATTATCACTGGATAATTACTAGCATTTAGAACTCTGATCTTACAGTTAGAGATAAATTGCTAATTGGTTACGACCAGATCGCAATAGCCTTTAATAATTTAAATATATATATATATATATATATATATAACATATGATGAATTATGGGAGTTATAAATTGACATCTTGTTTTGATTATTCAATGTTATATAGATGACAAAGTCTAAAAGGAATATAATCAAAAGTACTTCTAATAGAATAAGTTAAATTATATGAATATTACTGTATTTAATATATATCAATTTCAATATATATATATATATAATATTCATTGGCTTTCATATTAACATATGTATTCGATTTATCTCTGCAATATAAGTATTATTTTTGTTTATGGAAATAAACAAAAGTAGTATGTGTATAGAAAAAAGGATCTAAACAGAAGGTAAATCTTTATCCCTTCTTTGTATTCCAGCTAAAATTTTTGACAAATGTCTTCCTAAACATTTATCAACTCATCTTTCCAGGTAAACCAATCACAACCAATGATGTAATAGTACAAAGCTTTATTAGCAGGAACAAGATATCATTTATGTTGATTTAAGTAAATCCTCTGGCAGTGTGTACCATAGTACATTATTACTTAAATTCACCACATATGGATTATGTAAAAGTCTGATTGAGATTTTTAAATCTTATCATTACATAAGTCCCATTTCATCTTTTCTAATAATTTAATAATCTGATTGCATTTACCTCTCTGTTGAGTACCATAAGATAGTGGGTTAAGTTTTTACCTATTTGCAATGTTTTATGTTCGATTTGCATTATTTTGAAAATAGTAAAAATATTGTTTGCTATGCTGATGACATAAAAATATTTAAAGCAATTTCTAATTTCTCAAACTAATTAGATTTGTGGAATATGCTAAAAGGTCTCATATTAAGCAAAAGTATATATAATTACACTTTACATAGTCAATCCATTTCTAAGATATTATTTACAAAGACTTGAGAACAATTTTCTCTAGTAATAGATCATTTACAGCACATACTTCTTATAGAGTGATAAATAGACTTTGGACAACTTCTTACTTATTAACATTATCTAGAATGTTTAGCATAAATTCCAAAAACTCATAATAATTATAAAGAAGTCAGGAAATCTACATAATAATTTATTAACATAGAGTCAAAACTCTGCACCACTCAATGTATGCCAGAGTAGTCAATGGATGCAGGATTACTCTGGCTTGCTTTGAGTTGTGCTACTGTAAGGAGAGTTAAAGAATATAAAATAAAAGTTGAAGAAACCATGGAGTAGTTGTTTGGAACTGAATATAAAGAGTGGGGTGGTGAAGTAGAAAAATCAATTAGGGTTTTAAGTGAGAAAATTCAGAAGAATAATAGAAAAGTGAGAGTTAGTAAAAGTGAGGGGAAAAGCATGTAGAGAATATAAGTGTGCTATTAATTAAAAACAAAAAAAAGTGAAAAAGATATTAATGTTAAATGGGAAAAACATTTAAAAAAAGTAGTTGGCTAAAATAGATAATTATAGAAAGAGAATGAAATTGAATAGTAAATTTTTGGAGAATATTAATAAAAGTGGAAGAAATGGGAATAAAAAATTTTGGGAAATACATTAAAAAAAGTAATGAAGGTGAGATGATGAGGGAATAGATTGTAGCTCTAGAGTAGAAATAGAATCAATCTTAAATAAGTACATAATGGATATAGAAAATATGTTAGATGTGAAGGATAGAGTGATAACAGCATGAATGCATCTAGTAATGGAAATATTAGATTTACAGAAAATGTACTGGATGAGGCAGGAAAGAAATTGAAAAGTGGAAAGGCAAGAGGTTTAGATGGATGAACAGCAAAGATGGTAATGAATTTAGGACATAGGGCAAAATTAAAGCTATTATCATGTTTTAGTAAGATGGCACAAAAAAGAGATTTTCCAGATAGTTGAAGTAATACAAGAGTAATGCTACTATTTAAAGGAATGGTAAAGATTACAGAAAGTTAAGCAATTACAGATTGGTAGCAGGATCATCAGTGTTATATAAAGTTTTCACATATATGATGGCTGAAAGAGTTGCAAAATGGTTGGAGGAAAATAATATAATGATAGAAATGCAAGGAGGTTTCTGATCAAATAGGTATATAGTAGATAGTTTATTTGTAGTTACACAACTTAAAGATATGAATAGACATACAGGAAGATAGTTATATATGGTTTTTATAGATATAGAGAAAGCATATGATAGAGTAAATAGAAATAGATTATGGGCAAGTTTATTAAATTTGGGAATGGGTGGACCTTTAGTGGATATTTTTAAAAATTATATGAAAATAATTACTATATGTATCAATTAAGGAATATACAATCAGTTAAGGTTAAAAATGAGGTGGGACTAAGGCAAGGATGACCTATGTCACCTATTTTGTTTTTGTCGTATTTAAGAGAAATGGAGAGAGCAATAGAAAGACTAGGAAGAGGGGCAGAAATACCATTAATTGATGGTAAGGGAGTATATACTGAAACAGTAAGGTCTGCTTTGCAGATCTTCGTTTCACCTTTTCTCACCTATTTCCTACCTCATATCTTAGTTTGAACCCCAATCTATCATAGTGTGTCTGCAATATGCTTATATACCGAAAATCCTGCCTAATTTTAAACCATGAGTACAATGCTCGTGTTATATATATAAGTCATTCCCAAATAAATAAAAGATTATAGATTATGTATATGTTCACATAATTTTGATTTATTAAAAAGTAAGTTATATAAGTCGTAATTGCGCACACACTATGATATCCATTTTAAAACATATCAAAATTATAAATTGTTAAAGTTATTTTGTTTGAATCTATTTACAAATATATTACCGTCGTAATATATTTTGATTTAAAATAAAATTCATTTAGTAAATATTTGTTTAGTAAATAGATTCAAATATTGCAAGTTAAAAGTAAAATAATTTTCGTTTAATTTAATAAAAGTCATTCTAAATATTTCTTTAAAATAAATGATGGACAGTAGTTTAATTAGTTAATGTTCTATAAGTTTATTTAAAAACAGCAGATGTCCACTTAAGGTTTTCTTTAATTAGTAAAAGTAATTTTTAATTAAATCTAGTTTGTAATCCGAATGTCAACAGGGAAATTAACAAAAGAAATTAATTAATGTTGAATTTCTTTAGACATTCGGATAGATTTAATTACAGCTGATAAGTCCGATATATTTTGTAATGCTCCAGGGCAGTTCTATTGTTAATGTCTACTATAAAAAGAAGGGTTTTCTTTTGTTCCCAAGTTTTATTATAATGTTTCTAAGAGAAATCATTCTATTCTAATAATTTGCTAACCTTGACATGATAGAGTAGAGGCGTTAAGATGGCTATGTCCCCTCGGAATAGCCGGCCGCTGCTCCAGACCATCGGAAGCTATCGCATAAGGAACCCCGGAACTGCTGCTGCTGCAAAAATATGAACATTTCCAGATTTTGCTGTTAAATTATATAAAAACCTGCCGGCCATCAATCTATCTAAAATGCTTCTCCAGAGGTAACCCTAAATTAACCCAAGAGCTCTTGTGATAACTAACATGCTATAGTTATTTAAAATTGTTTTTCTTATATTTCACATAACTTCATTATGTATTTCTTTAACGTGTTTAAATATACTCAACATTTTGCTCTCTATCCTTGGGTTAATATTTTCTATTTATTAAGCTTTCTGTTATTTTATTATGATAATGTGTCAGAATCGTCTTTGACCGAGTGAATTATTCCCTTTGTTGAAAATAAGATGCCGCTATGAAGGCATATTTTAAATTTCTAAATAATTTCCAATTTTATTATCTTGCAAATCACTTGTTCAAGGGCGATTCTTTTCTTTAATATATAATATAATCACATAGTTTAAAATATACATGTTATTGATTTTAATCTAATATGAGAGTATGTGCGAGGTCAATGATTAAATGTGTCCCCTAATGCATGATTGCGTATATAAATCTATACTTACTTTTCAAACCCACAAGCATGCATTTTCCTATTTTAACTACCGTGTTCTACTTTAATTACAAAGTTCATCATTGACATCGAGAATGTGCGGACCCTTTTAAATGAATTTCAGGGAATTTGATTGGGCATTTCTCTTAATCCAAGTAAAACCCATTCAGTATGTTTTATATACACTCGTCTCATATTGCTGGTAAATGAATTGGTTGTTGAGACTGCTTTGTTTTATTTTTCCAAGGATTCTTTACATGACTAAGGCTGTTCTCTTCACCTTTTTGCGGTCTCCAGGCTGAGTGTGTCCCCAAATGACACACCTGGGAATTAAACGCAATCGTCACCCAGTCGCTAAGTTTGGGCTGTTCATCAAAATACTTTTCTACGGGTTAGCGGCGAGATGCCCTCTGTAATTATTCTGGATCTTCAATATTGTTTTATTTTATATTTATTTTACAAAGCATCCGTGACTTAAACGTGTCACACCCTCCAACTTTAATAAATTCATTATCAGCAATACTGACCTCCCAATGCAACTCTATTATTATTATTCTCAAACAAATGCTTTGATCACATTCCCACTTTGTTGCTTAGTAAGCTTTAGTCCGTGCTATTCTCAAAATCAATAAATATTTTAGAACACTTAATTTTCAAATATTTTCTTAAACTTGTATAATTACTCATAGCACATCGCACATGTTCCTATCTCGTCAAGCACATTATCGTAATGCTATTAGCCCGAGGACTAAAATATATCACTTTGTTTTAAAGTCTTTTTGCCAGTTGTGGGAATATAATGCCAACAATTATTTAATACGTGTCCCTGTCTCATATAAGCAGACAGTGGCATTATATATATAATTTATATGAATAAATTTTGTGAAATTATTTAAAACTAAATTTGATCTCTTATTTTATTTGATTCCTATCACTGTCTCGGTCTATATATATATTTTCTGCATTTCTTTTGTAAATCCATAGACATTAATTAGCCACCCAAACTTCTTTTAGTATAGAGTCTTTTGTGTCTCCCTGACCACCAGACACCGGTCAAAGGTCATACTAATAGTGGCATCAGATACATTGTCACGTAGATGGCGCTGTGAAATTTGGGCTTTAGATTTGAACTTAGTATATCTAGAAGGCAACCCCTCCTAGAATGTTCAGTTTCGTGACTGGGGTTTGAATTCTGCAGTGTGTTAGCGAGATAGATGATTCTGACTGTTACAATACATTATTGGATCTTTTATTTGTGGATGATGTCTCTTTATGCATAGAAAAAAGAGAAGATATGGATGTTATGTTGAGGACATGTTCAAGGATAGGTAAAGAGATGAGAGGGGGGTAAATTTAGTGAGGAAAAATCAAAAATAATGATGATTAATACAGAGGAAAGAGAAGACAAAGAATTTTTATTATGGGATATAAAGTTAAGAGTGGTGAATAGGCATAACTATTTGGAAATCATCTTAAGTAATCAGAGAAATTGCTTATGATAAAGGGGAGAAAAAAATTGATAAATGAAGCAGAGAAAAGAAAGAGATTGATAAAGAAATAACAGTGTTTTCATATAATAAATATGATGTAGCTAGAATTATATGAAAGGCAGTGGTATCAGGGTTAACATATGGTAACAATAACACATGTTAGTAAAGGGGTATTAGATTACTTAGAGAAAGTACAAAGAGAAGTAGTAAGACATGCATTAGATGCAGATGTGTGGATGGCAAAGTAGGAAATTCAAGAAGAAATGGGATGATCAAGTTTTTATATGAAAGATGCTAAAAGCAAAATGAAAATGTTCAATAGATTGCAGTTTATGGATGAGAGAATAGCCAAAATAGTATTTAATTGGGTTATGAGTAAAGGAAAGACAACAAGACAGGTAAGAAAGGTAGTACAGTATGCAGAAGATTTAGATAAAGAATTTATGTCAACATTCTTATACAAAAGGTGGGATGATTGTGTTAGGAAAATCGTTGAGGGTTATAGTGGTAAGGAATGAGATAAAAGAATAGCTGTATTAACAAAGAATATGGAGAGTAAAAAGAATCTAAATATATACAGAAATAAATGGAATATTGGATGTGAGTTAATTTATGATAATAGCAAGGAAAGTAGTTTACTATTTAAGGCTCAAACAACATCTTCAGCAGCAATGGAATATAGACATAAATGGAAAAATGTGAGTGATTTAGTTGGCAAGTTATGTAAGAAAGGCATAGAAAATATTAGACATCTGTTAATTGAATGTAAATGCATGAGGGCAGAAAGAATACAAATAATGAGGTTATGGAAGAATAAATATAAACAAAATGATTATACAAAAAGTGGGTTATTAGTTTTTATACTGGATTTGGGAAAAAATAAGGATGATTTAGGTATAAGGTCATGGAGTTGAAAAAGATTATGTTGTATAAATGGGATGAAGCAGAATAGAGAAGAATATGGGAAAACATAGGGTGGAGAATGGAAAGGGAAGGTAAAGTGGGTAACAGGTTTTTCTGGGCACAGTGGCTGAGAAATTCCCAACCCTGTATAAGGAGAAAACACAGTGCACTGCATCCTCTGTGTAAACAGCTTGTGTAAACATAAAGAATGGTAGTCATGTGATGTTTAGTGGTTTAATAATTTATTTAATAATAGACTTATAAATGACATCTTAATATTCCAAAAAATAGAAATCTAAGAGGAAATAGTCATTTCTGAATTGCAAACAAAAATATTATACACAATCCCCAAAATGAATAGCAAAAATAAAAAAAATGTTTATATCCTCATTTTAATTCAACCTATTTGAAAAGATTAATTAAATTGTACTTTTTATAATAAATATAATTTATCAAATAGCAGCAAAGCAAAAAAAAATCAAGTTATTATATAATAGCCTTCAAATGTTCACTTTTTTGTCTATTTCATTGGACTATATGTTTGCACACCAATAAACATTGAATTAAATGGTGTTGTAACTTATGCCATATGTGGCTGCTAGGTGATGCTGCAGTACCATCAATATCATAAAACTTTCAGCTTACCCTTTTCATTTTATTTTTTTGAAATTTACCTTTGGCACTATCAGATATACTTTTCAACCCTTTTCTTTTAGAATTAATTTCAATCCTTTCACAAAATAAAAATCATCCATGTCTCAAGTATCTACCCTGACCACTGACACCAGCATATGAATTACTAAGGATGCAATCTGTTTATCCACTAACCTCTCTAATTCTTTTACTTCACTTGGCATTATATGCTTCATTTTATTCTGAAATAGATTTAGTATTGATGCTTTCATTGGGTATAAATTCATAAATAAGTTTCATATCAGGTTTACATCTTGTTTTTAAATAAACTTGAATCTTCTTTTGATTGTATAGTATAAGAAGGAATCTGAATTCTTACCTCAGGAAATGACTTATTTCAATAATATATATTCTTCACATTACAACATCCAAAATATTTCTTATATAATAATTTAGATTGTAAGCAAAGCTATTACTTTTGTTTGTCTAATGTTTTTATTGTGATTATGCAAGAATAATGGCATTACTGAGACACACCATTATCATGTTATATAATATTAATCACAATAAAATTACAATATTACATAATTGGGATAACATAATTTTAAAGTAATTAAAATGAGAACTCATTGCATCTGCTTTGGTAAAAATGAATAGTCAACACCTTTTACTTCCAATATTTATATCTTCATTTTTTAATTTTTCTATTAATTTTTTATCTTTTTTTAAACTATATTCTGTAACTACTTGTGCTTAATTTGGAGATTTTTGGAGACCTCATTTCATGAATTCCTTTCGTTTCATTTGAAATCCTATTATTTCCATATTTTATTTATGGATTTTTTTTGGAACCCTTAGTATTTTTTAAAATTCGTCTTAAATTTATTTAGATTCCTTATTATTTTCCATGTATCCTATAATGAACTACTTTAGATTTAGAAGTTAAAAATCAAATTGTTAGTTATTCAGGAGGTCATGTGACAGTGAAACCTCTGCCCACCATGTTGATTACTCTACCAGAGCATTAATCATGTGGGATGTTTCAGAGATTACATAAATTCTTTTTAAAATTAATATTTTTTTCCGATGAGGCTATCAATTTTTTGGATTCCTTTTGAGATTCATTGAGTTTTCCAGCATTTTTTGATTAAGAGATTTTGTATGATTTTTTTTATTGCTGCAAAAATAACAAGAGGCAACAACGTAACTGCTACAAAATTGTAATTGCAGTATTGACATTAATTTTTTATATTACAATGTTACCAATCAAATCAATTTATAGCATTGTTAATTTGAACTGCATAGTTTATAATTATCATATATATATATATATTCCTTTAATTTTGGTATTTAATATGCTATTGTTTGTCATAGTAGGAACAGAAATTGCATGTATATATTATGAGTTTGAGTCTGTAGTATTGTATAAAAATGTTTAATACTACATATATATGTATTTGATTGAAAATAGATTTAAACTTTAAAATCAAATAGTCCCTAAAATTTGGCCCACCATTACTGATAGGAAGATTTATATAATTCAATCCTCTAACTCAACTAATGATTGGAAATTATTCAAGAAATGTATATATATTGAGAAGATCAGTTTCATATTTTTCCATTGATTGCTAACTTACAATATAAGTTCAATTTAGGAATACTGTGAATAGATTTGATTGTTTACATATTTATTTCCAACATAGTAATTAATTATTGTCAATATATATATCATTAAAAACAGTCAACACTTAGAAAATTCCAATATCAGTAGCAATCAACAATTTCAAACTGTTGTCAAGGCAACTTCTTTTTAACATATTATTATTGAAATATTTTTAAAAATATGGAAATATACAATCTATTTAATTTAAGAAAAATCACACTAAGGTAATATATACAGTGACCAATAAAAACTGTAAAGGCTTTTTGCATATAAAAGGACCTCTTTTCAATGCAACCTCTTGTTATTTATAAAAATAAAGTGCTACAGTGAATGTATACATGTTTAAAGAAACAAGTCTCACATTTTTTCTAACTTTCCTTATCATAATAGACTTCTACTAAATGTAGAATGTTAATTTTTAATAATTTTAACAGATGTTATTGTTGAAATAGTTTTAAAAATGTGGAAATATCTGTTTTATTTTAATTCATTTAAGTTAATTATATATAATTATTAATAATTAACATTCAACTTCTAATGTAACAGTCTCTTATAATAAGGAAAGTTAGAAAAAATATGAGACTTTGTTTCCATAAGCATTTATATATTTACTGTAGCACTTTTATCTCTATAAATGTCAAGAAAATGCATTTAAAAGAGGCTTCCCTTTTAGATACAAAAAGTGTTTACAGTTTTCATTGGCCACTGCCTATACCATGTGACTATGATTTTTCTAAAATAAAATAGAACAGATATTTCCATGTACTTAAAATATTTCAGTCAGGTAATATAGACAGTGGCCAATGAAAATAGTAAACTGTTTTTTCATTGGTCATCACACCATTATCATGTGATTTTTCTTAAATAAAATAGAACAGATATTTCCACTTTCTTAAAAAATTTTCAATATATAAATATTTATTACCATAACCCTTTTACTTAAACAAATTAATAGAATATTAATAATATGTAGTCAGGGCAACATTACAATGACCAATTATGGTCTAATTGTACAATGATCAATTACTGTCTAATTGTAATGTTGTCATTAAAGGATTGCTAATATTCTATTGGTCTATTTTAGAATAAGAGCTGTGATATGATTTCATACAATGAAGTAAATCAGTCTCACATCAGGCTATGAATAAGTAACATTTTTTTGGACAAAGGTTCAAGAATAAAAAGAAACCATCCATTCTTTAAGCTTTTAGTGCTTATAAATTTATACTTGCTCCTTTGACAACAGTATTTACTTATCACCTGATGAGAGAATGTTTACAGTTATTGTTTAATTAGGTTTTTAAAATGAGATTCACTCTCCATTCTTGTATAATTATTAGTTTAATAATTGTTAATGTCATGTTTTTATCCATCTGATATATTCAGTTCACTCTGAATATCCATCAGTGGTGGCAAGGACAAATTTGTAAATATCAAAATCTTAAAGAATATTCTTTGTCAATCGAAGAATGGTTTACTCCATTACTTATATATACATTAAAACTATGATAACTTAATGTTTGTATATGTCATATATATTATAGAATTTTGCACACTCATTTATATCATCATCATCATCAAACATTATCAATCCACTGCAGGATGAAGGTCTTTCCAAGTTTAATCCATCTTCTCTGATCTTTAGCTTCTCTTCTCCACAACACCCCTGCACATTTTCTTATTTCATCCATCCATCTCACATGTGGTCTCTTTCTGGGTCTTTTACAATCTCTTGGAATCCAGTTTAAAATTTCAATTGTCCATATATTATCATCTCTTCTAGCAATATGTCCAGCCCAACTCCATTTCAATCTTTTAATTTTTTCAATAAGGCCAGTAACACCTGTTTGTTGTCTTACCCATACATTGTGTTTTCCATCTCTTCTTGTTACTCCCAACATACATATCTCCATACTCCTTTGAGTGGTCTGAAGTCTCTGTATTGCTCTTCTATTAAGTGTCCAAGTCTCAGATCCATAAGTAAGAACTGGTAAAACACATTTGTTAAAAACCATCCTTTTCAAACACATAGGCATATTTCCTTTTAGTATCAAGTTATTTCTACCAAAAGCACTCCAACCAAGTTTAATTCTATGATTAATTTCCTCCATTATGTTTCCATCTGTATTAATAATCTGACCAAGGTATTTGTAACTGTTAACTTCTTCTAATTCTTCATAATCAATCTTTATTTTCATATTTTGAGCAAATCGATTAAACATTACTTTAGTCTTTTTAGCATTTATCTTTAGTCCTACTTTTCTACTTTCATCTGCTAACTCCTGCAACATTTCCTGCAGCTCTGAAGCATTATTTGCAAAAACAACTACATCATCTGCGAAATCTAAATGACTTAAATATTCTCCATTTACTTTCACTCCTTTAGTTTCCCATTTTAATCCACAAAATACTTCTTGCAGCACTGCTGTAAAGAGTTTTGGAGATATGGAGTCACCTTGTCTTACACCTTTCTCAATGTTAATTTTTCCAGTATCATTATGTAATCTAATTGTTGCTGTTGCATTTTTATAAATATTCTTTAAAATATGACAATATCCTGGATCTATACCTTGATGATCCAATGCTTTAATCACTGAAGAAATGTGTATAGAATCGAATGCCTTTTCATAATCTACAAATCCAAAACATAATGACAACTCATATTTGTTTGTCCTTTCTATGACTTCTCTCAATACCTGGATATGATCTATTGTACTAAAACCACTTTTAAATCCAGCTTGTTCTCTTGGTTGGTGGAAATCCAAAGTTCTCTGTAGACGAGTTGTAATTATCTTGGTAAAATTTTTATATAAAACTGATAAAAGGCTGATAGGTCTGTAATTTCTAATATCTTCTTTATCACCTTTTTAAAATATTAATATTATTACTGCATTCTTCCAATCTTCCGGTACATCTTTATCATTTAGACATTTGGTATATAACTTTGCTAAAATTTGTAATTACTTAATTAGAAAACATTTTACATAAAACAGTAGCTAAAAAGTTAACTGTTGCAAGCCAAAAATAAAAGTAAAACTGTCAGGCCATATATATATTAATGGGATTGAAATAACAGCCCTTAAAATAATATTTGTTTATTAATAAAAAAAATAGTCATATCTATCTACACACAGAAGAGAACAAATCAAAGAAAATGCTTTTTATTCCTATAACATTTTCTTAGAATTTTTCTTCCAATATATTTAGGATAGGGTCTATTTTTAACACCAAGCATTTTCATCTCTCACAGTTGAAGATTTTTTTAATCAAAAAAATAGTATCAATTGATTGGCTAGTCAGAAGGTTATATGTCATGAACTTCAACCTAGGAAGTTTTTGCTCTTGAGACAGCCTCTCTTTCATCACTCTAAAATATGTTCAGTAATATGCATCTACAAATAGTCACATGATGTTTTTTTTTAAGATTCTGAATCCTATCTCTGAAGTGATACATAAGGTGTCAGTGTTTGATGGGAATGCATCCAAATTGTTTTGTACTGATTTTGTTTGTCTAAACAAATTCATGTATGCAAAAGTTAAATAGCAGAAAACCATTTGAGTTCATATGTCCAAATGGCAGTACCTGTAATAATGAATCATGGTTTTCTGTTTCTATTAACATGCACATTGCAGTCTCCATTAATAAATATGCATTCTCTTACTGGAATTGATACAACAGTTATAAAATTGGAAAAATCTACCATCATGCAAATAAATCATTAATAGCACAATTTTTTTGATATATTAAAATTTCAAAGAACAGAATATGAGTATACATCTTATAGAAAATATAACCAGGGTCATCTTTCTTTCATTGATTGATCAGCCCTTCCAAATAAACTTATAGCTATGTAGTAGCTCAATTAATGTTTCTTGCTTTGAAAAATTAGATTTGCTAAGAGTAATTATATTGACCTTAAAGTACGGCACTTCAGTCACAAATATTAACTTTCATTCTGGTTGACACAGGGTGGCACTACTGTATGGAGAGTTTTGCCTATTTAATAACAGTTATGTGCTAGCATAAGAGATGGTGATCATGTGATGTTTAGTGGTTTAACTTTTATTCTAGTTTTATAGAGCTTCTATAAAGCAATGTTGAAAGATTTATATTTATTCCTATCATTAGTTCTGACATTACTAACATCACTGTTATTATTAATTCAACTATGTAAAACCCTTAAAAAACAAATCTTCTAGATACAATAACAACCCAAAATATTGTATACAGGATATTTTTAGATCAATTCTTTTAGTCCACCCACATTGTGGAAGGTCTTGCACCATTAAATACAGTCATAGAATGGGGGGGGGGGATGGCTCTGTATCTCATAATCGATGGCTCAGCTTTATAACTTCTAATGCTCCAACTCGTTATTTTTGAATAGTGTAAATGATGATTGCGGAATCTTATTTTGTGAGTAGAATGAAGCAGTGATTATCATCAGGATTGGTCTTTAAGAAGGTTTTACCTGCCAACTAAGGATAGCTAGATATCCATTTTCTGACCAGTGTTAGATGATTAGCTAGATTGATTATGGAACAGCTACCCAAAAACATTTCTAAACCTTGTGGAAAGAATGTGAACCCCAGGTGATATCCTCTGTACTACACAATAAAGTATATTTCTTAAAGGTATAAATTAATAAATATAAACTGAATAATTGCATTGAGCCAGTTTCTGTCAAAATGCTGCCAGAATCATAGTACTGAATAAAGTTATGCAATACAGGTAAGTTTATATAATTGATATGATTAATATGTAAATGAAGTACAATATGCAAATAAGGCAATTAGATATTCCAATTTTTGGACAATGGAACAGATGAATCCTTTTTGATGATGGAATGTGGATTCTTTGCAATCACTCAAGCCTCTTTGTACTTTCTTTGTCTATTGTCTCTTTCCAAGCACATTGTTCTAATATTTGATGGAGAACACATATGATCCATGGCATATTCATGAGCAAGGATGACCAATCTGTATTCAGTATTTTGTTTAGCTCTATTGTACAAAGATGTGTGTTGAGCAATTCTTATGGATTTGTTTGCATGAGATTACTCATAATACACAGAGTACAGGTAGGATAAGTACATGCAATTTTATAGACTTCCTGAGGAGTTTGCAAGATGGCTATCTAAAGCTAACCATGTACTTGTTAGTACCAGTATTCCTAAAGTTATTTGCAATATGAGGGGTGTAAGGAATACTTATCCATTTTTAGGTATATTATTAATGTTAATAACTTTATTTACATTGGTGTAAAATTTCCCTACTGTTTTAATAAACATGTAAATTTGTAAACAAGCCCCTATTATATTGTTAATGTATGCATCTATATTGGTTTTACTACCTATCTCAAATTTGCATAGATTTTTGTTTCCATATAAGAAACATTTCAATCTAGTCAGTTTGTGTTTTATTGGGACTTTTGATATAGGATATTGAATGGCTTCCCTTATTTGTAAAGGGTTTAGCTTCATTTTAAAGTCAAACTCATTTTTATTTTTTTGGATAGACATCTCCAGAAAATCAATGCCAAGATTCCTATATTCTACTTCAACAGTCCATCCACGATGTGATGTATTTTTAGGTTCCAGCCATATATTGTTGATCTGATCTTCAGCTGCACATATGAACATGTTGCTTACATATTGCATGTAAATATTATTAGATGAAGGGGCTAAATATTTAGGCAAAACTATATTTTCAAACTTAGACAGAACAATGCTACAAACAATACCATTTAGTGGTAACTCCATTGACCAACCACCCTCCATTTCAATTTCCCTACCAATCCATTTAAGGCTTCTAAACTCTTTATATATATATATATATATATATATATATATATATATATATATATATATATATATATATATATATATATATATATATATATATATATATATATATATATATATATATATATATCAGTTAATTTGGTGCAAGATGTTTTGAATGATGTTAATGGTTAGATCATGAGGCACTGAACTGTGTAGTTCTTTTATATCTAATGAGGCTAGCTTGTTTCTTACTAAATTTTTACTTTTTTAATTTCATCCATGCACTCAAAAGATGATTTGATTGTATATGTGACAAATCCAATACCTTCCATCAATCAACCAATCAGCTATTTTCTTTGCTGCTTTGCAATAATATGTACCTTTAAAATCTACCATGAATCTAAGCAGCTGGCCTTCTTTGTGCGGCTTGATATTAACCAAAATGCATGTTAGTAAAGCAGCTTAGGGGTATATTGCTAATTATTCTGAACATGTATATGCTTTGTTACAAAGTTTCCTCAGTATTGTCAAAACATATTTATTCTTAAAATATTTCATATTATAGGTATTAATCTTTTTAAATTGCAACTTTATAATTTGTATGTACATTTTTTGAATATAATCAATAATCTAACAACAGCCTATCATTCTTGCCTTATTTGAGACACACTATGTTGCAACTTTTGAGGAATAACCTAGTGCTAATCTTTCGTGACCATTCTTTGTTGCCTTCTGCCAAATAAATTCTATGAAGAAATCGTACTGCTCTCTCTAGAAGTTTATTTTTGTCTGCTGAGTTTTCAAATTTTGCTTCTATGTCAGCAATAATTTCCATTTGAGGATGCTTCAAGATTCCATCAATAAATCTCAAGTCAAGCTTTAACTCTTTGTTGATTGACTCAGGTGTTACAGTTGCTGTTAGATTAACATAATTGTCATCCATATTTTGTTTGAGTACAGTAGCTTATTTTTTACAAAAAAATTCAATTTGTTATATTTACCTTTTACTTTTAATACACAATTCTGCATTTGTTCACAATATCTGCCAGAGTTACATAATTTTTCACCAATATGTTTTTGCCATCATATTTCTGGTTTAAAATTTATACAGCAGCCCTGAATAATCTTGCATAGCAACACATCCTTTAATCTGGAAGCCACCTCAAATGAAAATTATTGTTGATGTGGAAGCAATATTTGAAAACTCAGTGGACACAAAAAAATTTATAGAGAGAGCAGTAAGATTGCTTCATATGATTGAATCAGAAGAAGGCAAAAGAGAATCGTCTT
Source organism: Epiperipatus broadwayi (assembly GCA_028023455.1). Classification (NCBI taxonomy): domain Eukaryota; kingdom Metazoa; phylum Onychophora; class Udeonychophora; order Euonychophora; family Peripatidae; genus Epiperipatus; species Epiperipatus broadwayi. Next base: position 2,206,138 of record JAQFVV010000095.1, read on the forward strand.
GGAATATTAATGAAATTAAGCTATGCGTCAAAAACAACAACATATCATGTCTTAAAGAAAACAAGGACAATAGGCTGATGTTGTTAGACTATAACGATTTTATTCAAAAAATGAACATACAAATTATAAAGGTGCAATTTAAAAAGATTAACATGTATAATACAAAATATTTTAAGAATAATTTCGTGCTGACAATATTGAGAAAACTTTGTAACAGAGCATATACATGTTCATAATATTTAGAAACATACTCATCAATAGCTTTACCACCATCCATTTTTGCTAATATCAAGCTGCTCAAAGAAAGCAGCCACTCAAACTTATGATAGATGTCAATGGAGCATATTATTGCAAAGCAGCAAAGAAATAGCATATTGGTTGATGAAAGACATTGGATTTTCCACATATACAATCAAATTATCTTCTGAAAGTGTGGATAAAATTAAAAAAAAAAATTAATAAGAATCACAAGCTAGCCACCTTTACATATAAAAGAACAGTATGATTCAATGTCTCATCATCTATCCATTATCATCAATCAATATACCTGCAGCAAACTAACTACAATCCACATAAATAAGAATTTATAACAGAAGTCTTAAAATGGATTGATAGGGAAATTGTTGCAGTAATCAATGATGAATTTTATAAAATGGAGAATGGTTGGCCAATGGGGTTACCACTAACTGGTCTTGTTTGCAGCATTATTTCTGTCTAGTTTGAAAATAATGTCTTGCCTAAATATTTAGCCCCTTTATCTAACAATATTTACATGTGATATGTAGTCAATGTGTTTATATGTGCAGCAGAGTATGATCAGATCAACAATATACAGCTAGAGTTCAAAACTATATCCCTCTTGAATGAACTATTGAAGTAGAATATAGCATTGATTTGAGTTATAATTTTTACACACTTATTAAAACAGTAGGGAAATTTTACACCAATGTAAATAAAGTTAAAAACATTAATAATATACCTAAAACATGGATAAGCCTTTTTTATGTTCCACACATTGCAAATAACCTTAGGAAAATTTGCACTAACATGTACAGGGTTAGCATTCTCTTAATAATTTGTTGAAAAATATTAAAGGCAAAATACCTGTGGAGCATGCTCCTTGGAGTGATCTATAAATTTGTGGGTATTTATCCTTCCTGCAGCTCTGTGTATTATGGGGAATCTTGTGCAAATAAATCCATGAGAATTTCCCAACATGCATATTTGTGCAATAAAGTTATAAACAAAAGATTGAATACAGATTTATCTTCCTTGATCATGAACATCCATGGGTGGTCATATGTTTTCTCCATCCAATGTTAGAACAATTTGCTTCGAAAGAGGTAATAGAAAAAGAAAATATGTGGCTTGGGCGATTGCAAAGGATCTACTTTCCATCAACAAAAAAAATTCATGCATTCCATTGCATATTACATCATGACAGTTATATAAACTTACCTGTACTGCATAACTTTATTCAGCACCATGATTCTGGTAGTGTTTTGCCGAAATCTGGCTCAGTGCAATTAATTAGTTTATATTTATTAATTTATACATTTCATCTGAATTTGAAGTCAATGAATGCTTAAGAATTATATAGTTTCATATAAAGAGTTAATACATTGAGATTTATAAATATATTTCATAAATCAAAATAAATGATTTTTTTTTCTGGATAATTATAATATTCACTTTAATGTCCGGGCATTCATAAAGAAAAGGTAGCCTTTATAATTTAAACTTAGCTTTTATTAATGCTTAGCATGCTTTAGATATGTAAAATATCATAATTATATCATTATTACTTCTTTAGTATTTTGTTCTTTTAAGTACACTTGAGTTAAAAAGGGTTGGGCAATAGCTAAAAATCGATTCTCAATAAACAGAAAAGATGCAAGCACCCCCCTCTTGAAGAATTGGACTCTATAAATGGATTTAAATGTTTTTGAATATCAAATAAAACAAATTTAAATGTTGTTAAATATTAAAAAAATAATTATCAAGTGGTCTTAAAAGCTCAAAACATTAAAGAAATAATAATGCTCTGATTATGATATTTTACATACCGAAAGCATGCTAAGTATTAATAAAAGCTAAGTTTAAATAATAAAGGCAACCTTTTCTGTTGAATACCCAGAACATTTATTTGAATATTAAATATATTTCACTAAATTTAAAAAAATGTTTTTTAAGACTTGCCTCAGACATCAGAACTGATAATCTCGATACTAATTCTCATTACTAAAAAATATTCTAGCAACTTTAGGCATAATTCAACTATGAATATATGAACTTTTAGATGTAATTAGAATAGATTTAAACTGCAGATCTTCAATTCCCTTCAGATATCCACTCCATCTTATGTAATCAATACACATGATCACATACACATGAAAAAGATAAATGATTTCCAATATACATGTTTCGTGCCGAACACGCATTCATCAGTTAGTCCAGATTACCATCTCCTACACATATATATAAACTAAGCACTGATTATACATATATGTGTAGAAGATAATGACCTGAGCCAACTGATGAGTGCTGGTTCAGCATGAACTGCATATATTGGAGATCATTTATCTTTTTCACATGTGGCAATGTGTATTGATTATATAAGATGGAGTGGATAACTGAAGAGAGATGAAAGTCTATGTTGAAATCTATTTGAATTGCATATTATATATATGTTATTTTTAACAGTAATTCAGGTAAAACAATCTGAAATTCCTGGTTTCAGGGTTTCTCCAGATTTGTTAATTTTTTAGATTTCAAAAACTGATAGTTCGTATATCCCTTCTCTATAAACTAAAACTTGTTAAGATTTTAAAAAAAAAAATCCAACTGATGCTTATTAATTTATAAGTATCCACTGAATGTTTTTTCTTCTCTCTTTAATTTCATTTATAAATGTATGTACAAATTATTTATTTATTGACCATCTTTGAAATTCTGCTTGAGAAGTTTTTGAATAGGCTTTCAGATCAAAAGTATTCTGGCTATATCGCTTGGTTTCAACAATTACTGTTTGTTCAGTCTGAGGGCTGATATCAGAATTAAATGTACATGAAGATACAATGTTAATGTTAGGAAGGACTTAAACAACTGACAGTGCTATGATGTAGATGTGTCCAACCATAGCAAAACTAGAATGATTTTTTTCTAATACATTTGTTGTGATCTCATCTTAAGTTTATCCTCATATAATGGATTTGTCCAAATTGAATGTATAATACAGCTGACCAATGAAATAACCTTAAAAGTAAATGAATATTACTGACATAAACAGATCAAATGGAAAATGACATGGCAATGTATTGAGAATCCATTTGAGATGGAGGTTAGACAATGGTAAGCTCTTGTTCACTATTTAGTAGAATGCAGTTAAACATGCTCAAATCTGGGGCAAGAAACTGCTAGCTGTTAACATCAATTATATCTGTGTGAACCCAACTATCTGTGAGATAAAAGATCAGGGCTCAAATAATTTTCAGCACTCCTTCTTGAGCAGTAGTTGTACCATTAATAATTAAACATTCACAGTTTATTTGTAACATCAGAAATTATTATGGATGATAGATAAAAACAGCTCCATACAATTGCAAAAAAATAGGCTTAATGATAAGGTGGCAGCTTTTAATTAAGAACAAAAAATATATAATAAGAATGAAGAATATCATATAATACTAAATCATCCACACACTTTACAACTGTTACACAATGCTTTATTATCACTCTCTTTTACAGATTTGATTGCCTCAGCAATCTTCTTCAGAACTTTTATGTCTCCTAATTTCAACTGTGAGCAGTTGAAATTAGGAGATGTTTGAAGTTAGGAGATATTAAAGTTCTGAAGAAGATTGCTGGGCCAATTGAAACTGTAAACCGTAAAAGAGAGTGATAAATAAAGCAATGTGTAATAGGATTCAAGTGTCTGGATGATTTAGTATTATATGATATACATTTGGCAATGCAATAAGAAAGATTAGTTAGAATGAAGAATATAATGAATCATTACTTTATATGGACCTATCTCAGGAATTCGATCCACAGTTAAGATGCACATTAAGAATAGAACAAATATTAACAGTAATGACAGGAAAAATGATTACCCCTTTTATTTTTTTGCTTATAAAGATCATTTTCCGTTAGTTAAAGAATGTCTTACCCAAATTTATTATCATCTGACACTTATCTGACTACTCTCTCATTTAACTTTATTATCATCTAACATTTGCCTGACTTCACATGATCACCATTTCTTATGCTTGCTTATAACTATTATTAAAATAGGCAAAACTCTCTATACGTATTGTCACTCAGGTGCAGTGCTCTCAGATCCAAAGCTCCTCACTGATGAAGGCCACAAGCCAGAAACTAGTCTGGGGATATTGGTTGAATAGGTACTATATGGGGATTTTATGCACAAGCCTTATTGCATCCATTGATTACTCTGGCTTGCATTGAGTGGCAATACGTATAGAGAGTTTTGCCTGTTTTAATTTGACTGACTATTCCACCAAATGAACTTCCTTTATATAGCCAGATCCCCTTTCTTACTGGCAATAATCGGATTCATTGACGTAGCTCTTCAATTCTTGTTTATGTCATTGGCTATTACTTATTTTCTGTTAAACCATTAAGCATCACATGATCACATTTCCTATACTAGCACATTAATTGTTGATAAACAGAGCAAAACTCTCCATACAGTATTGCCACCTGTGCTAAACAGAGTAATCAATGGATGCCAGAAGGCTTGTGCATAAAATCCCTATCTAATGCCTACTCATCCAATATCCCCAGACTAGTTTCTGGCTTGTGCCCTTCGTCAGTGTATGGGTGCTGAACTGAGTTCAGACCCATATGACTATATAAGCTATTGAGCTTAGATTGAAAATATTTTTTGTGTTTTCAATTTCATTCTCATAGTTTTGTAGTTAAGTAGAGATAAAAGGTGGTTGCTAGAGGGTTGCATTAGATCCTAAGATCTAGATGCAGTGCTCTCAGATCCAAAGCTCCTCACTGACGAAGGCTACAAGCCAGAAACTAGTCTGGGGATATTGGATGAGTAGGCATTAGATAGGGATTTTATGCACAAGCCTTCTGGCATCCAATGATTACTCTGTTTAGCACAGGTGGCAATACTGTATGGAGAGTTTTGCTCTGTTTATTTTCTGTTGTTATTTCTATTCATCTTTAAAAAAATGAACTCATCATTTGGATTTGCAACAGAAAATGACTGACATTGGATCATATATAAACAAATAAACCAAGGGAAATAACGGGAATAACATATTTTCTTCGCAGTCCATTCTTTTGCTTGTCTGTTTTGACTGTTACGGTTATTTGGAAACTTAAAAAGCGGTGCATAGTTTATCTTCCGGGCCTATGTATGTGTTCTGAACGAATTCCATAATTGTTTGCGCCTTTTACTCTTCCTGCGTGTATGTTATTATTGTGAATAAAATACGTAAACATATTAATTCGGGTTTGCCTTCACAATGCATGACAACTTCATTATTATTTTATTGGTCAACTGTATTGCACGTACAATCCGATCACATTATAATTTCGACAAGTCCATTATTTGAGGGTAAACTGAATTGATTTTTACGAATGACGACTAGGAGATAAAAAAACCTATACCCAATTACTTAAATGTTTATATTTTTATTTTCAATTATTTAATCTAAGAAACCAACTAGAAAAGTTTTTATTGCACATTGCTGCTATATTATTATTCATTAGTTTTAAGTTTCGCCATGCTATGCATATAATAGCTATCCTTAATCTTAAGTCACCTAAACATCTATTGGCTATTATTAATTTATATCAGCTAAATATAGTATATATTCCTAAAAACTCTACTCATTTATTTCTAGCCCATTTCCCAAGAATCTTCTTCATTTTCTTTATCCTAATTTACGTTATTTCTGATTTCCCCTAAAAAGTGGCCTAGCAACTCTTATTTTACCCTTTTAAAAATAAATTTGGCGATCAATATGTAGAGCCACCTACCAGCCTTAAACAGTACTATAACTGTAAATAATGTGTCGACATTAATTAAATCGTGATAAATGCGATAAGAAATATTTACATATAATTTTACTGAATTAACTAAACGTAAAATTTAAATCTAATCGTTTATTTAAAAAATGTCAAATTAGTTGCGAGAATACTTTTTTTTTTAATTTTATGTTTTAAAAATGATATTTTTGTTTATGGTGTTATTTTTTAGAATCTGTTTTCTCCATCCATGTAATAAATTCTACGAACACACTTGTAGGCACATACAATGTCATTTAGAAGTCGTTGTGATTGATTATACTTTGACATATAATTTTTAATGAATTTATGTTATTATTGTTAAATAAAATGTCATTTGCAAATCAAATTTATTTTTCAGATTAAATGAAATTATTCTATTTTTTTTAATCATTCAAGTTTTCCCTGAATATATATATGTGAATTAATGAAGAGTTTTTTTTTATATTAAAACTTACTGTATTATATTATTACTATTTTTAACAAAGGAACATAAGTAAATATTTGTCTGAAAGTTTGTAATGATGGTATATTATAAGATGTGATATGCTGGACTATTTCCATTATCTATGAGTGAATGTTGAATGCACAGAAAATTTTAAACTTTCCAAATACAAACAACTTTTTAGTAATAACACAAATAGACAACACAGATTAGTAATTCCACAACGTTTCGAGTGGTATTATTCTCCACTCTTATTCAGGTGTTGCTCAGTTGGTAGAGCGTTTGCCTTAAATTCGATATTCAAGAATCTAAAAGTGCGAATTTAACTTCTAAGCGATAGGCCAGCAATACCTTAAGAAGAGTGGAGAATAATATTAAGAAACGTTGTGTAATTATTAACCCGTGTTATTTATTTGTGTGTTATTACTAAAAAGTTCTATTAAAAATAAAATTATAAAATTTTATAATAGAATAAATAACATTGCACCTTGAACTGATCTACCAAGAATTACCACCCCTTATATCCCCAAGATTTTTAAAAGACTAACTAAAACATTATCAAACAAATTTAAAATCATATTCAGAACTCCGCCTAATTTTAACATATTGGTCAACAACTCAAAAGATTACATTGATCGATTATTTACTCCACATGTTGTGTACTCCATCTCATGCCCATATGTGGGATGTCATGTGGTATATTATCGTAAAACCAAAGCAACCATTCACACTAAATTGGCTCAACACTTACACGCCTATATCAGAGCTCAAAAATCCAATAATACATCATCTGCATTTTTAGAACATGCCAAAAATGCTGGACATGACTTCACACCTGCCAATCCTATAATCCTATGCACCAAGGCTAATGATCACAGGAGAAAATTCAAAGAAGCATTCTACATTCACATAAATATCCATGCTATTAATAGAAAGGATACATGCTTTGAGATTTACAAGAAATGAATAGCATAATACATGGCTAATTTAAATATTTTTGCATACATTTTCTTATATGAATTTTATTATGGCTATGATTATGAAGCATGGATCATTGAAAACGTTAAACCTATTATTAATATTAATTAACTTACATCTTCTCCATTAAAACTTTATTTATAAGTCTGTATTTGTTTACATATCAAAGGGAAGTAAAAAAAATTTAAAATTAATATTACATAGTATTTAAAATTATAGACTTTATATTAAGCAGTAAAAGATTAATATGATATATTTAATAGTAAATATTGGTGATATGAGAATTGTATCTAATTATATTTTTCTTAAATTGTTTTTCAAAATTTTATATAATTATTTTATATAATATAAGTAGCAAATTTATTAAGATAGATAAAATTAGACTAAACACCGGAAATGACTACGTGACTGTCTGGAATATTCTATGTATAAGCACTGGTTTAATTAATACTAATAATTAAAATATTTAAATAGTATATTATAGAAGTGGATGGAATTGTCACACATCATAATAAAAATATATAGTATACACTCTTATTAATTATTGTTTCAAAATTGTTTTAAAGATAGTTAAATTGTAATAGATAATAATTGATTTAAAAATAATAATGAGTTAACATTTAAGTCTATTACGTCAGATTTTAAAACTTTAGAAATTGTTTATAAATCCAAGTAGGGATTGACCAATAAAAAATAGATCTTGGCAGACAACCAAAATCGCGCTAACTAATTGTATAAACAGGGAGAACAAAAATGTGTTGACTCCAGAGCAGAGGTAAAATTTTAAGCTCTCTAAAAAAATTTTTTTTTCTTTTTTCAATTTATTAGTCAATTTTATTATAATTTTAATAATATCTTGAAAGAAAAACCAACTGACAATTTAAAATCATCTGAAGAGAATTTAGAATAAAATGTTTTTAAAAAAAGTTTTTCTATAGTAATGTTTCACTAACTTTACAGTAACCTGCCAGTGGATTCTATCGAAATATAATCGGAGTTTTCAATAGAAAATGGATAGATTCTTAAAAACCAAGTTGTAAATTTTATATTATTCTAAATATGTTAATATTATTCAAGATATAGTTTATATAGCGTATCACTATGAAAGCTACCAGGCGTATAAAATCAATGAAAGGACATTGTGCGCAGAGTTAATGAAGATAATGGAAAATAAAAAAATAAGTATTATTCGTATAAGAATAAATGGACAAAAGCAATTATTATTGAAATAGTTTGAATTGCTTTCTTTAAGATGACTTGAGAAAATACTCTAGAAAATAGTTAAAGATCGAAAGTAGTGTATATAAAATAATAATGAATGAAAGTGAAGTTTACCAAGGAAAACACTTGCCTAAAGAAAAAATATTTTACAGAAGAGAAATATAAAATATTGGATCCATGGAAAATGCAATTGGTACCGTAATTATTAAATAATTGTAGTTTAACTAGGAAATAAAGATGAATCAACGTGTCGAGGTAATATTCGCCAGAACATTAAAAGCTTCAGGATAACTAAATAAATGTTTTCTATCAATTTTGGATTAAACACTAAAACTAAAGATCGTCTAAACAGTTTATTAAATGAACTAATTTATTTAAAACTTTACTGCTATTGGGAGAACATTCGACAAAAGAAGAAATAATAAATATTATGGGACTAATTCAAGATTTACTCAATAGAAAAATATGTGATTATGGTTTGAATTATTTTCTTTACTAATCTAAGTTAAATATTAAGTTTTAGATAGCTGTAGGGCAAACAAAATACATTAATTCGTGATATAACATTATGTTGAAGTTAATATGTTTCTGATTTTGAATTTCAATGTAAAATTGTATGGTATGTGAAAATTTGTATATTTGAAGTATGCTCAAGAGAAAGAAACCTCAATACGGAACTCTGAGAAAAGATAAAGATTGTTTTGGCAAATATCAATTATTAATGATATATATGTATGTTTTATTTATTTAGATTTTCTTTGGAATGAATCGTAATTAAATGAAGTGCAAAAGTTTTATTGTTATTATTGTTGTAAAACGTATTTTGAAAACAACACTTGAAACACTTTGAGATGTGATTAGATTTTTAAAAATGATGCATGATGTATAATCATTTTATGTGTGTTAATAATATAGTTTCAATATAAAACTAAATGTTTATAAGTTATATTTTCTACCTTTTCTCCGATTGGGATATTTAAATGTTATTTTAACAAAACGAGATGTTGAATCTACACAGGGTATAAAAAGCAAGACAAATTGTTCTTGGTGGAATAGTTATAAGCTTTTATATTAGGTGAATTTTGTTTATTGCACTAAAAAAAGGAAGACTTTATCTATGTTGGATACAGTAAAATTTTTCAGAGATAGTTTGTAAAAGGGACTTGTAGTACGTAATGGATCCAGAAACCAAGAGGATGTGCTTTAAAACTAGGACGGGCAGCAGGAGCGAATTAACACAGTTTAGACGTTAATCATGGCCGAGTTAATATTGTCCACGACTGGTGTTGGCTACGTTGTCTTGGACAGGGGTATTCATATATATTTCTTGTGAGTCGATTTAGATGTCGGTAAAGCTTGAGTAAATAGCTGCCACATCATGCTTATCGTCAAGGTTATTAGACAATGAATGTCTGACCTATTCACACTGTTCCATACATTTTGGAAGTATGCATTATGATAAGTTATCTATCTATCTTCCCGATATATCCTACAAGCATCTTTCGCTATCTTTATCTGTATTTCTTGCAACTACATCGTTATGTGATAAGTCTATTAAAAGGGAAACAATAGATATTTTAGAATGTATGTCATGCTATTATTTGGAATAAGAATAGTTAAGTGTTAACGAAGATAGATTAGGATTATTGAAAGAAAGATGCAGATATCCTAAGAAGGGAAGGAGTTAGAGAATTATTTTAATTCTTTTTTAAGAAATGAACTATAATTTTATAAAAGTATATCCAAATAGAAATATACAAAAATATTAAATATAATTTCATGTTTTTATTGTTAATTATATTTTAAAATATAGTGTATTGCATATTTAAAAATACAATAATATTCGATAATTATAGTATATATGAAACTGTAACAGGTGATAATTAAACCTGTGTTATAGTATTATACAGGAGTATGGCTTATGGAATAAACGATGATAGTTTACAAGCATTGGGAACAAACGTTAAAAGTATATAATATTTGAATAATATGCGGAGTGACTTATATAAGGTTACAAGAAAATGTACTTTCTTTTAAAAACCATATTGATTGTAATGTTATGATGTTATAAATGATGTTTATCCACATAGATAATTGATAATACAGTAACTTTAATATTAAAAGGTAAAGAATGGTGTTACCCGTGAAACAGTTAAAATAAGTGATATGATAAACCTAATGTGAAATAAATAAATAACTTTAAAAGGCATAATAAGTTTAATTAACGATAAAAGAAATATAAATGTGTATAATTCAGCTATTGTAGTGTAAAGAAAAATGAGGATATCCTTGTAAATAGATGTAGATGGATTTGTTTGTTTTATTTATTTTTTATTGATGTTAATAAAATTTTAAAATTTGTTTATTAAAACTTGTGTCTGAGTTTTGTTTTCTCTACATCATTGCATGAATTCACATGGGTATATTTTCACAACCATTAAACTAAGTATATGATTGTTTGCACAAAAGATAAATAGAGAAGTATGTTTAATCTTAAATATTTATGGATGTTCTTGTAATTAAATAATTATAAAATTGCATTGTGTTACTGGTCATCAATCCATTATCATAATATTTTGCTAAATTATATGCTATTAGTTGCCACTTGCTTTATTTATTAAGATTATCTAAACACTGCCACTTATTAATTTATTTTATTACTTAAAGATAAAAAAGGGGATATTAGATTATTAACTAATTTATTACGGTTATAAATTTGCGATGAAAGAAAAGCTATACTAGTTGGATTAAGCAATGAAGATTGTGATTATTATTGTTTTATTATTAATCTAATTTCAGAGTAGTAGATTATGACATAAAATCCCTTATCATATTTTGCTACCATATGTTATTAACATGCGAATAAATTTAAGAACCTGAGATTATTTCATTTGAGCTAGATGATTACTATTATTATTATGAGAGATAAAAGATTAATACTTTAATTGTTAAATGAGTTTTAGTGATTAGAAGTTGCGGAAGTCATAAGAATACTATGTAGTTATTATGTGTAATAGTAGTATAAGGGGGATAGTGTTCTTATGCCATTGAGGTGGTATCCTGTGGGATATTGTCTCAATGTAATCTACCTTGTCACCCGTATTTCCACTTCTAGTCTCATGAATTCCTGAATATTTATTTGAGTTAGTTTAAAACAGAACCTAAGTTAATTTTAAGAAACTTGAGCTAGTAAAGCATTTAATTGAATATTTCATTAATTATTAGAGCTAGAACCTGGTTAGGTGATTTTCACTATATTATATTTATTTTGGGGGAAGTGGAGATGCGGGAACGGGGTGGTTAGATTGGCCTGATGTGTTAGAAAAGGGCAGATTGTGGCCCTCAACGTGATTGGCCTGAGGTGTAGTGGAGCTACACATGATGACAA
>JAQFVV010000095.1:2898717-3021217 GCA_028023455.1 Epiperipatus broadwayi
GTATGTATGTATGTATGTATGTATGTATGTATGTATGTATGTATGTATGTATGTATGTATGTATGTATGTATGTATGTATGTATGTATGTATGTATGTATGTATGTATGTATGTATGTATGTATGTATGTATGTATGTATGTATGTATGTATGTATGTATGTATGTATGTATGTATGTATGTATGTATGTATGTATGTATGTATGTATGTATGTATGTATGTATGTATGTATGTATGTATGTATGTATGTATGTATGTATGTATGTATGTATGTATGTATGTATGTATGTATGTATGTATGTATGTATGTATGTATGTATGTATGTATGTATGTATGTATGTATGTATGTATGTATGTATGTATGTATGTATGTATGTATGTATGTATGTATGTATGTATGTATGTATGTATGTATGTATGTATGTATGTATGTATGTATGTATGTATGTATGTATGTATGTATGTATGTATGTATGTATGTATGTATGTATGTATGTATGTATGTATGTATGTATGTATGTATGTATGTATGTATGTATGTATGTATGTATGTATGTATGTATGTATGTATGTATGTATGTATGTATGTATGTATGTATGTATGTATGTATGTATGTATGTATGTATGTATGTATGTATGTATGTATGTATGTATGTATGTATGTATGTATGTATGTATGTATGTATGTATGTATGTATGTATGTATGTATGTATGTATGTATGTATGTATGTATGTATGTATGTATGTATGTATGTATGTATGTATGTATGTATGTATGTATGTATGTATGTATGTATGTATGTATGTATGTATGTATGTATGTATGTATGTATGTATGTATGTATGTATGTATGTATGTATGTATGTATCTATCTATGAAGGGCAAGTGAAGTTCTTTATGAAATAGCAATCACAACCTTAAAGATAGGTTTTGTCATTTGTACACACACACGTTTACATCATATGTAAAGATGAGAGTGATATAATAATTTTTTCATCCACTGTGATGCCTGTGTGCTTTTGCCACCCTTTTGAATTATGTTCTTTGCCTTATTTATTTGTTTTATTAATTAAAAAATATATTAAAATTACATTGGTTTCATATGTACTTTTCGGAGTCTAATTTCAATCCAATTCAATCTTAGTTATTATATCATATGTGAGCTATATATGCATCAATGTTTAATTATAAATATTATCTCCATCATCACACCATCAATCTATATTCTGTAGTCAGTTTATGTTAACTGAACCCCTGAGATTCATGTTTCTCTTTGTCCTGTGTCATATGCTAAGAAATGGCGACTGAGTGTAACCTCAGGTATGTCATTTATAAGGTGTTGAGCCAGTACTAGCAAAGAATTAGAAGCCTGGTTGGAATCCAGACTTCACCATCTCACTCTGGTCAGCTTTGGTCCATTTCCCTGGATTCTGGATTCTGTTGTACGAATGTATAAATCTGATTGTTACAATGACAATAAGCTTTTTGCTTGAGAGAATCTTAATTTTTGTAAAAAATGATAACCATTATGACCTATGAACTTTTTTCAAATATTAACTAATTCCATTAAGTCTTCTTCCCTCAAAACAATAAGTAAGTCAACTAAAGCTTTCTTTTTTTGTGCTGTACCTGCTTTATTTCTACTATAGATTTTATAATGCTATCCTTCATTACTTTTGTTTATTATTTATGAATAAGGAATTATTTTATAACAGAAATCACAAATACACATTTATATTTTCCAGCATTTTATTATATGTATCTTTTTTATTACTACTTTGACGTTTTAATACAATTGGTATAAACAGTGCTTTTTTATTCTGAAGTATTTTATTTTAGTATAAATTAAATAGCCCTTTTAATATTTAATTATTATCTTATTTTATTACGTTTTCATTTCTATTCATACTTTTCTAGTCTCAATTATCATATACTTTACTCCACATATGGGCAACCTCCGGCCCTCGGGCCAGATTCGGCCCTTTACGAATTTTAATTCGGCCCCCCACTAATCTATTTCAGCCATGTTTGATTCCGATTGTCAAATTTTTGAATAGAGCTTAGCAAGAGTTACGTTTGATTTTTACCTTTTCTGCAATTAAATATAAATAATTATGATGTTTAATAAATTTCTTTATATATCTTTATTTAAATCTTTTAATGATTAAAATTTAAAAACTAAAATTATTAATATTTTAAAATAGTGAAAATAAATGTGAAAACGAAATTCTTAGCGATAACAAAAAAGCACGTCTTAATTAGCTGCATGGGGCATATTGAAAAGGTTAGAATTGAGCTGGTATTTTTCTGCCAGCTTATATTCATACATATATATAAATATTTGAAAACCAGGCACTCTTCACAAACCTGGGAGCTTAATTGTAAGTATAGAGGATTTGAACTCAGATTTTCAAGCACCCTTCAACTATCCACACTATCTCATACAACTGATACACATGACCACACACATGTAGAAAAGATTAATAATCACCAATATACGTATATATATATATTATTATTATTATTATTAAAATCGCATATGTATTATTTTATAATAAAACATATTTTTTATACTAATTATTATTATTAAAATCGCATATGTATTATTTTATAATAAAACTTATATTTTTTATACTAAAATAAATAATAAAACTTCTTTTTTTTAAAGGGAATTTTAAAAGTTTTGAAATCAATTAAATCGGCATTAAAAAAAAAAAAAAAAAGAGGAAAAACAAAACATAAGATCTTGCAGGTTTTTTATTATTATAAAAGTTTGTCTTTTGTTTTATTTCTAATTCTTAGAAATTCTTAAAGATAAAGGAGAAAGAAAATACAGTATAGATTTTTTCTGCAATTAGCTCTATTGTTGAAACTTTGATAGTGGAGGTATTTTTGTGCTATCTATTACGCTCATCAGTTTGGAATGTTTCCTCAGGATTATAAGTAACATTGCAAAAAAAACAAAAAAAACCTATAAGTTACGGGATTGTTTTTTGTCAAACCACGACAAGCAGAGGATGAAATACTTCTCCCACAGGACCGTCACTGATCGATCAGGGTAGCTATAAATTGTTACTGAGTGAACTTTGATTCCATTTTGCTAATAGAAATAGATATATACTATTAAGTGTCTTAAATGTTTCAACAATAGAGTGTGGGATTATTTCTGGGAATTTTATTATATTATGTTAAATTAGTTAAAACAAAGAGAGAGGTGGTTTAAACTCATATATGCTTTAAATATGTGGCATTTTATTGTAATTCATGTGTGAATCTGATTCCTGCTCGATCTTGAAAGATCAATGAAAAGGAATATTAGTTAAATAATTTGTACTGTATTTTTAAAAAAATTGATAATGTTTGCATTTAATTTAAGCTTGTATTTGTTCTTTATATATATATATATAACGATTCGAGTGAGTTGGGAATGCTATAGGAAAAGAGAATATGTTTTGTTTTTTTTTAATTAAAAGTGAATATAATAAAATGTATCAAATGTCATATTTGAGTGTCCCTGTTTAATCTGGTTTTGTAATTTAATTCAGCGTACATTTGGCTGAAATAATATATTTGGTGATTGCCATATTTGCGGAATCTGAAAATTTATGCACCAAATTAAAATGTTGTGGCACAAAATGAAATATTAGAAATTTATAACATTGAAAAAAGGATACATTCATAATTAATTATCATCAAAGAAACAAAAAAAATTATAAAAGTTAATACATTATTTACTGTTATTAAAAAAATATTCCCTATTGTTTTTGCAAAAGCAATTTTTGTAAAGCCAGCAATGGCGATTTCTGCTTTTTCATATATTTCCTATGAGCAATCTTTTTTAAAAGAAAATATCTTCAAAGACAATTCCCTATTAGTGATGTACTTTTTGGTTTAATAATAAATGTTTTACAAAAATATTATTTCATAATCATAAACAATTACTGAAAATCAATTTTTTTTTGTCTTATTTAGCTCCTCTCAGAATTAATATTTTGAATAGTTAAGCTGACATCATATGACACTGCAAAACACATCTTGTTTTCTCTCATCAAGATCTCTTTCTCATTTTGACTAGCAGTGTGTGAACATGTTACAATGTGACATTTTGATAGTTGCATTGGGGTTGTGCCTTGTTCAGTGCGTGTATTTATATTGTGTTCTATCTGGAGTATAAAAATAAGTTTTTATTTTATTTTAATATTTACATTGGGTTTGTGCCTTGTTAAGTACCTGCACTTATATTGTTTTCTGTTCAATATCTACAATGTTAAAGACAGCTTTGTTTGACAGTTCTGAATATATAGCTTTGAAATTTAGAACAATGTCAGGGATTAACAAAAAAAATAAAAATAAAAGTAGATACAGAGAATCATCAATTTCAAGACAGCTGGACAGAGAAGTATTATTTTATTCTGAATAAAGGTTTGCCTATATGTTTTCTGTGCAATGTATCCATATCAGTCAATAAAGAATTCAACTTAAAGAGACACTTTACTTCAAAACATGTGGATCACCAAAAAATTGATGGACAACTACAAAAAGATGGAATAGAAAAATTGAAGAACTTGGATACCCAGCAGAAAATGTTCACCAAGTAATAAAAGCAGCATGGAAGCATTGTGAAAGCCAGTTTTGTGTTAAATGAAAAATTTGCTAAGCATTCTAAATCATTTAATGAATGAGAATTTATCAAAGAATGTCTGTTGAATGTTGCAAGTATAATATGTCCTGAAAAGAAAAAAGATTTTGAGAATATTAATTTGTCAAGATGTACTGTTGTCCAGTGGATAGAAATCATTCACTGATGATATCCAAAAAAGTTTAAAAGAGAAGATTGCTAGATTCAAAGCATTCTCAATTGCTTTGGATGACAGCACTGATGCCTCTGATACAGCAAAACTAGCAATATTTATTCAGGGAGTTGATATGAATTTAATATCACAGAAGAATTTTACTTTGGCCCTAAAACACAATTACTGGTGAATATATATTTGAAGAAGTCAAAACAGTCTTCAAGATATTTGGACTTAGATGTAGTTCACTATCTGGCATATGCATGGATGAAGTCCCTGCAATGGTTGGTGCATGGAAGGGATTTATTGGAATAGTTCATGAAAAAGTAATAGAATTACAGATCCATCTGAAAAATTTAACAAATTTTCATTGCATTATCCACTAACAAAACATGTGTGCAAAATCAATTAAATTTAGAAATATTATGGAAGTTGTAGTAGCTAGTATTAACTTTATTAAGTCACATGTACTTAATCATTGCAATTTAAGGAATATTTGGCAGACTTATTTTCAGATTATGAAAATGTGTCTTATTGTGAAGTGAAGTGGTTGAGTAAAGGTAAACGGTTAAAATGATTTATGATCTGAGACAAGACAGGAGATTTTATGGACATAAAAGGAAAAACAATAAACCAAGTAAGAGATGATGAGTGGGGTGTTTGATTTAGCATTCCTTGTAGATGTCACTGGATACCTAAATGAAAATCTTAAATTGCAAAAACCAGGACAATTGATTCATGAACTGTATGGAAATGTCAGTGCTTTTTATAATAAACTAAAATTGTTGGAAAGTCAGATAAGAGCTAAAAATTGTTACTATTTTCCTATTCTAGCAACTCATAAAAATATCCCTTATAATTGTTATGGAAAGGAACTAAAGGTATTAATTAATAGAGCAATTTGATACAAGGTTCACTGACTTCCAAAATAAAGACTCCATATTCACTATATTTTCTCATCCGATGGATACTGATATAAATAATGTGCCAGAAAATTTACAGATGGAACTTATTGAGATTCAAGTAGATTTAGTGCTAAAATCACAGTTTAACAACATTGCTTTGATGGATTTTTATAAACATTTGGTAGAAGAAAAATATAGAAATGTAGTGCTTTTTCAAAAAGAATTTTGTCTTTTTGACAGCACATATATGTGTGAACAGTTTTTGTCTAGAATGAAATTTAATAAATCAAAAATTTGGAGAACAATAACGGACAAAAACCTTGAAAATTTTATGTGATTGTTCTTAAGCACAACACATTGATAGGCTCATTGTTGAAGTACAAGACTAATCCTCATATTAAATTGTTATATCATTATTATGAAATTTATATAGCCCTTTATCATTCATTATTATATTGTATTATTTAATTATTTGGTCTGGCCCTTGACTCGAAGACAGAAAGATAATTTGGCCCCTGAATTAGGAAAGGTTGCCCATGCCTGCTTTACTCAATATAGAATTTATACCAACAACTTTTTTCTTTTTAATTTATTGATCATTTAATAGTCAATACAAGGCACTGTTTTTACTGTTATTTCCTTTAAATTTCTTGAATTAATACTCCATCTTTCTTTTGCATGGTTTGGTGTAGATGGTAAAGCATCCGATTTCTGGTACCAGCAACTGTAGTGCCATGAGCCTTTTTTTAAATATTACAATAATTTTTCTATTCAATAAATTAAATCACTTTTTCATTGTTGCCACTTTTTGTACTTTTAAAATTTAGTTTCGATTCTAAATTAGTCTACTAAATGGATATTGAAGTTTATATTCAATACTGCTTTTGAGCTTATTCTGGACTTACTCTTAAGGTTTTTTTTATTCTCTAGAACATTACATAAATAAATATTTTTTGACTTATGACTTTTTTAAAATTATATATTTTTTTATTTTCATCTTTTTTTTTTATACAAACTTTCCCAACTTTTCATCCTCTTTCATCTTTAATCTCAACCAGTTGTGATGGGCCTCAATTCTTTTTTCCTATTAAAATTTAGTTTCAATTCTAAATTAAAGTCTGCTATTGAGATGCTCAGATACATTTTTGATACAGCATCTGAATCTATTTTGGATTTAATCATAATGTTTTCTTATTTTCTAGAATGTTATATATATAAATATTTCTCTTATGACGTTCTAAAGTGATATATTTAATAAGAGTACCACTTTCTATAGAGTAGTGCCACTAAGTACAAGTCTTCATATTGAATGGATGCATGAAGATTTGTGCATAAAATCTCTATCAACTGCCTATTCATCCAACATCCCCCTGACCAGTTTCCAGTTTTCAACAGTGAAGGACCTTGGATTTGAGATCACTGTACCTAGATCCTAAGATCTAGGTTTATTAGGATCTAGGTGCAGTGCTCTCAAATCCAATGCTTCTCACTGATGAAAGCTGCAAGCTAGAAACTAGACTGGGAATGTTGGATGAATAGGCACTAGATAGGGATTTTATGCACAACCTTCCTGCATCTATTGATTACAAAAGCTTGCACTTGATGGCACTACTGTATGGAGAGTTTGAAAACAGAATACATATAATGAAGTTATGGAAGAATAAATATGAAAAAAGTGATTATACAGAAAGTGAATTATTGGTTTTTCCGATGGGTTTGGGAAAAGATAAGGGGAATTAGATATTAAGGCTATAGAGTTGACAAAGATTATGTTGTGGAAATGGGATGAAGCTGAATATAGGAAAACTTAGAGTGGGGAATGGAAAATTAAGTGGCTAACAGGTTTATCTGGGCATAATTGCTCAGATATTCTTGACTTTGTTTAAGGAGAAGCCATAATACATCACATCATCACATATTCTTATTATCAGCATTGTAAGCATATGAAAAGGTGATCATGTGATGTTTTGATGGTCATATATTTGTTATTACCATGTTTTCCCCCTTTACAAGCTTCTCAACCTTTTACCTCATTCATTCTTAATCTAAACCAGGCATTGATAACATTGTTCATGTTCCAGACAGCACAATATATTCATTCATTATCATAAATTGGGCAGACCCTATCAAAAGAAAACTTTCCTTAAAAAAAAGCACTTACATCATATTTAGTTCAATGTATACCAAAATAAAATTATTTAAAAAAAATTATATACAACTAGAAGACATTTCTTTTCTTACACTATGTATATATTTTAGTTCTTGGCTAATGTGAGGGGATGGTGTGTGAGTGTGCAACCATTAGTCTTGAATTTATTTCTCAAACTTTAGTTACATTTAAAAAATTTTCACATAAGTATACAATTCAAGAATTAACTGATTTTTCTTTTTTCTTCTTTTGCAATTAGAAATCAGTATTATTCAAATGGATAATTATGTTTACAATGTGACATGCAAGATTACTAATCCTCTTATTATTCGTTAATTTGAAAAAAGTTTTATGTTTCATTTCGAAGATGTTGCTTAGTGAACGAGTACTGAGAAAGAATAAAATATATAAAAGTTTATTTAAGTTACTACACTATCATAATCATGAAATAAGAAAATATAAAAATATTATGAAAGGTCATAAAAATATTATGAAAGGTCACATGTCATTAATAATAAAAAGAACAGCCACTCAAAAAACAGTATGGCCATTCTACCCCACCCCCACCAAAAAAAAAAAAAACAAAGACAGGAAAGGCAGAGAAGCTATTCAAAAAATAACATTTTACAGTGACTGTACAATCAATCTGTGAACTACAAATACGTCCACATATAGAACATGCTGGTTCGGTTTTCTGTTGAAACTAAAAGACAATATCATAAAATAGTAATTATATTGTCTTTTAGTTTCCTCAGCAGAAAACTTTTATTTATAAAATAATTCAATAGCATGCCTAATTCTAGCTCTCCAGTATATTCTGTTCCCTGCCACATCTTTCTAATGGAAACAATTGACATTTAATTTCTCTAGAATACCTTTGAGATTTTCCTTATAATGTAGACAGGTTTATGACCATTCCAATGAAGATGTGATTTTACAATAATGGAATTCATACTATCACATCCTGCAAGCTGAAGAACATATTGATTGGTTTAGCGATCTTGCTATTGTAATTTTTAAATTTTACCTTTTCAATAAATTTTTTTTACTGCCTTTACATTTGCATCAATAGAGTGTCCAAGTTTCACATCCATACAATAAATTATGTAAAATAACAGTTTTATATGCAGATAACTTAGTTGCAATAGTTACTTTCTTATGATGAAATACTTAATAATTTGTGAAAAGTAGCAACAGCACATTGGAATCTGTTTTGTACCTCAACATCTAAGCCCACTCTTCTTTTTATAAAGTCTTTATAAGTTGCATTTAAAACATTAAGAACATTCTGTAAGTCATCTTTTGAAGTTGCAAAAATAGCACAATCATCATCATCATGTAAAACCAGAATCCAAGAAGATGAAGTTATTGTTTTCACTTTTAATCGATTCAAATTAAAAATATCAAACTTATATCAGCCATAACTGATCAAAAACATAGTCTTTTACAATATTCTCTTTTTTTCCATATGTCATAGCATCAGCTGGGAGGCGAACCCGCAATAACCGTCTGCAACCAACTGCTTGCTTGCAAGGTGGCTGTGCTGACCTCTCGGCTAACAACAACATTTCATTCCCCATTGTTTGTAAACAGTTATGCATTCTTTAAAGGGGATTTGAACACAGATTTTCAAATTTCCTTCAGCTATCAATTCCATCTCCTATAACTGATACACATAACCATATACATGTGAAAAAGATAAATGATCTCCAATATCTGGATTTCAGGCTGAATCAGCACTCATCAGTTTGTTTAGATCATCATCTCCCACACACATATATATAATCAGTGCTCAGTTTGTATTAAGTTAGCAAATCATCAAACTTTAATAGGCAAACTTCAATCATCTCCATCCTACAACTTTTCAGCCACCCATACTATTGAAAAGCTTATGATGGAATGCTCAAATCCTTTTTGATGCCAATATTCTTGTCATACCCATGTTGACCTTAAGTCACTCTGATCCCTCATATATATTTGACATTAATATGTCCATTTTAATACATAGAGGGATGAGCAGAATTCAGGCAGAATCTGTAAGGTCAACATGAGTATGACAACAATATTGGCATCAACAAGGGTTTGAGCATTTCATCATAAGATTTTCAATGTTATGGGTGGCTGAAGAGTTGGAAGGTGAAGAAGATTGAAGTCTGTTGATTAAAGTTTGAAAATTTGCTATCTTAATATAAACTGAGCACTGATATATATGTGTGGTGATCTGGACCAACTGATGAGTGTTGGCTGAGCACGAAATACATATATTGGGAATCACTTATCTTTTCGCATGTGTGTGGTCATGTGTATCAGTTATATAAGATGGAATGGATAACCGAAGGAAGATTGAATGTCTATGTTCAAATCCCCGTTAAATACAACCTAAAAATTCAGTATTTACAATACACTAGTACGATTTATTTTGTATTCTTTGTATGTTCTATTTCATTTGCTGACATAATTTTAATAAAATCGTTATGTTCTCTGCTCTGCACGCACACTGTATTCACTAGAACCTTTGATCAGCTTTTAGCACCCCCCCCCCCACTAACGAAGTATTATTAAGTGGTCGTTTAATTTAAAATTCTTTTTTGATGTAACCTTTTCTAGTGTATAAATGCTATTTTAAAAATTATTATTTTTTAATTCTAACTTTTTCTTCTTTTCACTTTAATGGAAATTACAGTATATAAATAGTTAAATAATTTTTTTTTTTTTTTTTAAACAGTTAATATTTGTTAAATCTTGTCAAATTTTAGACTTTTAAATAGTAGAAGCAATTTTCATAATCATTTTAAATTGTATTTCATTACTCATACTTAATGCACATATAACTGTATAAAATTTTAATTTTTTTTAAAAAATATATCAAAATGTTTTTTTTTTAAAAAGGAAGCGGGTGGGTGGGAGAAGCATAATTAATACATTTATCTTAATTGCAGATGTTATTTTTTTTCACTGAGTTGAATCTTAGTGATAAATGCCATTTAAAAAAAAAAGAAACTCTTTAAAGATTTAAATACTCGAGATTAAGCCAGGTGATAAATTTAATCTAAAACAATAAGTAACTCTCTCGCGCGAAAAAGGTTAGAGGGATAATAGATATTACTAGTTTTTTTTTTCATATGTCATAGCATCGGCCGGGAGGCAA
Organism: Epiperipatus broadwayi; assembly: GCA_028023455.1. Classification (NCBI taxonomy): domain Eukaryota; kingdom Metazoa; phylum Onychophora; class Udeonychophora; order Euonychophora; family Peripatidae; genus Epiperipatus; species Epiperipatus broadwayi. The sequence goes on from JAQFVV010000095.1 coordinate 2,909,717, forward strand.
ACCCACAACCATCTGCAACCAACTACTTGCTTGCAAGGCAGCTGCGATGACCTCTCGGCTAACAACGCTTGACTAGATACTACTAGTTGAACCTATGAATGTGTAAAATTTCCATTTATTGTATGAAAAGAGTGACCGATTGTTAAGCGTTGGTAGTCGAGTGGTCAGCTAAGCTGCCTTGCCTTACAAGCAGTTGTCCCGGGTTTGCGGGTTTGCATCCCGGCCGATGCTTTGGCACATGGAAGAGTGGCGGATTCTGGGACCCAAGTTCGCGCTCGCTCATTTCTATCATTTCCACGCTTTAACTTCTTATGAATTCTAGAGCAATATTCACTTATTTATTTTTTCAGTTAGTTTACTGCTATTAAATATAAGTGCTTCAGTAGTATTAAAATTACAGCATCTAACTTGGATTTGGTCAGCAAAACCTTGACATTTTTACAAATCATAAGCAGTCTTAAAATATATTCTTTGTTCAAAATCATCACAGTGTAAACAGCTGCAGTGGTTGTCAATGCTATTCAACAGCTACAGAGTAAAGATCGCAGGTTAATTTGCTTTGATCTGACAATTGTTGATACTCGCCACTATTTGTGAAGTGAATTATTACTATGGACTGTGAATCTGTGGTTTACTATTACATTTTGCTCCTATTAACACATAATTAGTATCGTAAAATTTCTTTAATTTCTACACATATATTTAATAATTTATTAAAACAATCACACTTTAATAATTAATTAATAGCTTTGCGGTGCATCTATCTGCCATTGACATGACTTGATTTCAAATCTGAATGGTTAGGTGTAATGCACATAAACACATTTTTAAAAACTTAATTAGACTTAAAACTTCTTTTTCGATAACTAACCTATACAACCGTCAAATATTGGTCAATAAATGGGTAGCTAACTATTCTGAACTAAAAGATTAAATGAGAATGAAAAGTGATCCAAAACCTCACCAACTGCAAACCTGAAGTCTCATTAATGATTTCTCCATCACTGTTCTCTATTTGGTTGGATTTATTAGATAAGCCTTTACTCTGCAGTGGGCTATTTAAAGGCTATTTTACTTTTTGATAATGGTTAATTAACATTTTATTGGGCTTTCTGTGATTTTATAAAAAATATTTCTTTAAATAGTACCCTTTCAACAAATTAAAAAAAAAAAAAGTAAATATCCATTCAATAATCCTTTTGGTTTTGAAAGTATTTTTAACAGCATTCTTTTATGTTATATATATATTTAGTGCTTTTATGTTTGTTTTTATTTTAATTATTAATATTTATTTCAGTTTTAAAGCTATTACTGTAATATTACTCAACATTATTCTCCACTCTTGACAGAATAATTCAGTTGGTTAGAGCTTGTCTTAAAATTCAATATTTCGAAAATCTAAAGGTGTAAGCTCAACTCCTATATGTCACTGGTCAAGCTAGCAATACCTGAAGAAGAATGGAAAACAATACTACTCGAAACGTTGTGTAATATTGGTTTACAGAATTTATTACTCTATTAAGAAATGATAAAATATTAAATATATACGTACTTCTATGATGACAATCATTTTTTCTTAAAACTCTAATGCCAAATTATTTGAGTCACTAAAATATATTCATTTTTCTTTTATGCCAGAGTATGGACAAGAGATTACAGTATGACCAATTCATTTACGAAGATATAACAATATGTCTTTTGGACAATTTGCAAAAAGGAGTTTGCTGTTAATGGAAAGGAGACCATTGATTATTCTTTAAGGACTGAAAGGAAATAAGCAGGGCAATTTTCTAATGCTCACATTACATATTCTTATAGTTGCAGTTGTTATTATTATGTGATTATGGCAAAGAACATGGTTGGCCTCTGACCAACACAAATCCCCCATGTGATGAATTTACAGGCTTTCTATATGCTTTTCTTTACCTTCAACTCTTTTTAAATTTAGCTGTTTTGTTTAATAACACCAGCAATCTTGTCCTTCTATCAGTTGCCATACTGTGACAAATCTAACTTAGTCAAAAGTGCATTAGGTAAAAATTGTGAACTTTATTTAAATTTTAAACGTAACTCATAGCTCATATACATTTTTGCATGTAGTAATTTTCCATATTATATTTCCTAAAGATATTGCATATCAAAATTTTTGATGTTAATTCAATTTTTATCTACTTCCCAATTTACAATCTAGTTACAACTTTACATACATGTGTATTTGTGTTAGCAATACATTTATTAGAGTGTGAAAATATTAGTGAGAAATTAGTGAAAGTTCTATTTAATAGGATGGTTTTATTTTATAATAATGAAAGTGGAAAAATATGTTACGTTAATTAATTTTGTATTACTATTAAGTATTTAATGTTAATATAATTGACTTAATTAATTAATGAAATAGTATAGCTGAGTTAGTATTACATTTGGATTTATTTAGTTGTAATTAGAAATTAATTATTGAATTATATATTGAGTTAGATATCATTGATATTGTAAATTTGTAGGACATATTAAAATTATTATTTCATTCATCTATGAACTATTTTGTTTAAATATAAATAACACTTGACTTTTAACACAAGTTTCTATTGTTATAAACACTGTGTTGATTCATAAGAAATATTAAAGTGTATCTGTCTAATTTCTTATCATCATTTTTATTCTTTAATAAGTAGTTTATAGGATAAGCACAGATCATTATTTATAAGACATTGATATTTGGTTTTTACTGCTTTACTTTAAGCTTATTTCAAATAACGCTTATATTTTAGGGTAGTTTGAAATAATGATTTTGTTTGTTTTCTATTCATTCTAAATGCTATTTAATTCATGAGTTTACAATAAAGATTATTATCATTGTTTTATCGAATTAAGTGTTAGATCATTATTCAATGATTGATATTCACTTTAGGTTAGTTTATTATTTTCATTCTGTTACAAATGACACTACAATTCATGGGCATTATTAAATTAGGATTGTTCTTCTTTGGTTCATTTTTATTCTGTTACAAATGGTGCCACAATTTACAGGGTGTCATTAACCCAGGGCCATTCTTCCAAGGCTCACATATTTATTTTGTTACAATACCCATAATTAAATCCCACATAAATATGTAATAATGTCAATGTTATTTAAAGAAAGTTTTTTGATGTTTCAAGTGAAAATATTTAATGAAAGTATCACTCAACCACTTTCTCGACGTGTGTTGTTAGTTTGGGAAATCAGTTGAGACTCCAACAAACATAGAAATTAGTTTTATTTAAATATCATTGCAAGGTTTACTGTGGTCTTAGAGGTTGAACACAAATCTAGTGATAATTTAATTCAAGCTCTTTTGTGTTAGCTTAAAGTCATTAAGTCAAACTAGAGCTTTTAAACAAATTCATTTTTAGAATGCTTTCAAATAAACATTAAAAATAACTTACTAAGTAATTAAAAATCACATAAATATGTAATGGTGTTAATGATGTTTAACTCTGTCCTCTATAGAAAATTTTCTGGTATTTCAAGCAGTAACATTTGATAAAAAAAAATTAACTAATCTCTTGCTAGATATTTTTGTCAATTAAACCTGATATTATTCATAGCTCAAGAAATCATTTGAGACTCCAAGGATAGCGACAATCATATTTCAGTTATTTGTATTCTAGCTTTAAGATCATGTTGAACATTAAATGAAATTGGGTTGTTTTTTGATTGTTGATATCTAAACATCACATGATCACCATTTCTTGCACTACTGTATGGAGAGTTTTGCCTGGTTTTTTGTTCATATCTCTAGGTGGTTTTTAAGCTACTGATGGCATCATATTCTATTTATAGTAACAGGTGTCCATCAAGATGTTTATTGATTTTTTATCAAATATTGCTACTTGAAATATTATAAAAAGTATTTATTAGAGAATGCAAATAAATAGCATGAACATTATGCATTTATACAATGAAATGTATTATAGTTTGGAAATTCTTATGTGGTTTAGGCAATTTATATAAATTCATGCATCAGAAATAATAGTGTTAACTGCACTTTATGACACTTGGGCTTCAGACTTCATTACTATCATTATAATAGTCCAGAAGAGCAGTGCTATGTGGCATAGTTTAAATAGAAAGCCATTTTATATGTTTCAAAAGAACTTTGGGGCATAAAATTTATATATCTGCCTTTTTTATTATTGAGTGGTTAGCACAGCTGCCTTACAAGCAGTTGTCCCAGGTTAGTGGGTTCACTTCCTGACCGATGCTATGACACATGAAAAAAAAAGTGAATTTAGATTATTATTCAATTATTGGTTGAAAAATGAGTATCAAATTATTATTATCTAAAATGGATCCTTTTTTATCATACTTTCTATTTCATCCTACTATTTTCATGCGCAGTGAAGAGAATTTTTAAATATTTAGAAATATAAAATTAGAGTTCTTTTAAAATACATTCAGAAATGGTTGTCATTTAATGATTCAAAATACCATTAAAATAAACAGAAAAGTGTATGAAGAAATATTAAGTGGCACAATAATTTTTAAATGCCAGAAATGTAACTTAGATATCATTAGTAAATAAATTCTAGAAGTATATATAAATATAGTGATTAATGCAATAGAGAAATCTCCCACATTTGAAGCACAAGGTTTTTCACAAAGTCACTAAAAATAAAAGAATCTTAATGCAAATTTATATGAAATAGTTTTAGTTTCAACTTTTCCAGGATTATTCCTCAAAGTTTACAATTTCCAGATACATTATTAGCAATTGTGTAACTCATTATATAATTCATATTGGATTTGATATAAGGGCTTTAGCCTAATATTAATATTGCTACCTTATTCTAAATTGCAAGTATTCTATAAATTTTTGGTAAAGAATTCCAAAACTATCAGACTTTTTAATCCCATCAGATTCTTCAACCACAATTGAGGTTTTAACTTGAATTAAAAGCATGGGGGAGGAGTCAGAAATTAATTAAATCAATCCCTATTTTTTTAATAAAAATAGAATTAACTTAATTAACTTCTGGATTTCCATGTTTTATTTCAAGTTAAATCTATAAACCTTAATTACAATTGAAGAAGCGATTTTTTTAATACAAGATGAATAAAAGCACTTAATATTAATTTTTTTAAATTTTTATTATTTTTAACTTTTTAATATTGGCACAGCAAATAAAAATGTAAAACTATACTGTATTTTTAATTGATTTGGCACTTATATATATATATATATATATATATATATATATATATATATATATATATATATAAAATCAAAACTACCCCAAATCCAAAATTAAACCAGACCAGCATAAAAATAATATTAAAACACAACCTAAGGTTTCACTGCTACAAGCAGACTTCTCAAGTGTAAAAAACTACCAAAAACTACACAATATATATAATATTAAAAAAAACTACCCACAAATCCATTCACTCCCCACCCACCCTTAATATTAAAAGAACTCTTAAATAAGTTAATTGCTTCAGAATAATAAATTTTCAATAATAAAGCCTCTTTAATTCTTCTTTTGATTTCATTTCTCTCAAAGAAGACAACCTTAGCTTCATCAAAATCAATAGTGTGGCCTGTATCTTTTTCATGGACATACAAAGCAGAACTAAGATATCTATTTTTAACTCTACTTTTATGAACCTTTATTCTTTCATTTAAACTCAAACTACTCTGACCTATGTAAACCTTCTTACAAAATAAACAAGGGATAAAATATACTACACCAGGAATAGTCTTTCTATATATATATATATATATATTAGATGCTTTTGCTATAAGTTAAAATATATATATCCTTTATGTATATATTATATTTAATATGTGTACATAATAATACATGTGTATATAAGTGATTAAAAATTTAAAATATTCTTTTAAGTGAAAAGTGTTTAACATTTTTTGGTTTTGATAGGAAATTTTTATTTTTTATTTTTTTTAAACAAATGCTTACCAAAACTATATTATAAATGAACTTCACATAATGTGTATAATTTTACTTATGTTTATATTGTATATACATTACTGAATATGAATGCTTAACAAAACTATATTGTAAACTAATTTTTTTATTTCAACACAAATGAAAATAACATACTGAAGTTTTAAGAACAATTTTTAAATTTGATAACAAAATATGGGAAATTACCCCCCCCTCCTCAATTCTTCCATAGTGAAGAAATAAGATTATATATCTAAAATATTATTGGGTCCTATTACTTTGATAGAGATTTTTAAAAAATGTATAAAATTTCATTATACTGAACTTAATTCTACTAAACTTTAAAATGGTATTATAACTTTAAATTGAAAGCACCAAAAACACTATAACCACCCTCTTGCAAGCCTTACTTAAAACATATTAAAATTCTAAGAACAGTTTTTAAATTTGATATCAAAATATTCAATATTTTTCCACCATCTGATACCTAAAAGATTAGTGTTGCATATGGATTTTTCAGATATTTCTTACTTATTTACCATGTTCTATTGAATTTAAATCTATTAAAGCTTGATTTTAAAATTTGATTCTAACTTCAATAATAAAAGTGATTCAAATATTTACAAACAAACAAACATACTGAACAACAAACAGATATTCTAACTTAAATAAAAGTATCCAATAAACATCACCATTTTTATTAACAAAATTGAGCAATTATTTCAAAAAAATATTTATTGAAATAGCTAGATATTCATTTACTGATCAACACTAAATTGTTAGCTGACTTTGTGGTAGCTATTCAAACAAACAAATAAGCAAACAAAGAATAATCTAATTATAAGTGGCACACGTGACTTTCACAGAAACACACTTTGTAGCATCGCTATTGCTCCACATTTTAATTACAACAAGTGGAACACATACACATATTTATATTACTTGCTTATAGTGTTTCATTTAAAACAAAAAGAGAGAGATAAAAATGGGAAATTGAATTTTGTTTCTGCAATTGTTATTTAAAACAAAGACTTTATGTTTATGTCTGTATGTAATTTAAAGTTCTTTTTCTGTCTTAAAATAGGTAAATAGTGAACTGAGTAATAAAGCAAAATAATCAAATGATTTATTGCTCAAGATTTCATGTGGAAACTTCATATGAAGTTTGAGTATTGGAAAACAAATATGGAGTCATGCTTTATGCATACTGCACTCCAGAGTGAATTATTTTGTCTCTACATCAACACATATATTTAACACAGCATCACGCTGTTGCACATGTGCTTTGAAGATTTTAACTAAGTAAATGGTTATTGTTTAGGAGTTCAAAAGAAGTTAGAGCTGCAGAAGTAATAGAGATGGTCAAGATTCATGATCTGTGAACAATGCATCAAATTATCTACTAAAATCACATGACAATATTTAACAGTGGCTGTTGAATGTTGTACTAAGTAAATCAATAAATACAGCTATAGTGTTGATGAAATTGGTCATTTGAGAATGATGTCATACATTGAAAATTTATCATGTACTGGATGATCAATACTAAACTTAAGAATCAATACTAAAATGCTAATAACCAAAAGTTTATCTAGTACAATATTAATTAATAATTACATCATTTCCAGAACCATTCATCATCATTTGATTTACATAGTATGATCTCATTACAATAGCAGTGATGAAATGGTTATTTGTTTAAGGGATAAAAGTGCTTTTACAATCTTCAAGATCATCTCTAGATCCAGAGAACTGATTTGCCTGTCCTTATTATTCATTTCTTTTTATCTTAATAAGATACCCAATTCCTAGCACAACTTTTTCAGCACCTTGATCTCTTAGACAACCCCAATCTCATATATAAATACACTGTATGCTTTATGGTAGAGTTGAGAATTGACTAAATAATGTGTACAACTATTTTTAAAATAACGATTATGAGAATGCCCAAAATCACATTTCATACATTTAAAATGATATTAAATCACTCTTATAGGATGAGTGGTACATTTATAAATATATAAATCATTCATCTATAGTGTAGTTATTTTACATTCTCTTTAATTTTTTCAAAAATATGTGTGCATGCTACATGAAATCATTTGATAATTACATATACACACTGCATGATATAATCTTTTTAAATAAAAATTTACACTGTTTAATATCTTATAACAATTTAAAAATTTCTAAAAGTATATTATATAAATGAAAATTTTATAAAATTTTCAAGAGAGCAAGAGAGAAATAATTATGAAAAGTTTACAAATAAATTATTTTATTTCTAACTAAATTCTAGCATAGTACATTATTATGCAAATGCAATTTATCCACTCTGCTTTGAACACTTTTTAGCAAAAAAACCTTTTTTGTGTATATATACATACACAATCTTATGTTTCAACTGTCCTGCAGTCTTCTTCAGAGCCACTTTTACTTTTTAAAAATTAAAGTAAAAGTGGCTCTGAAGAAGACTGCAGGACAGTCGAAACATAACATTATATATGCATATATGTACAATAAAATGTTCAAAGTAGAGTGAATAAATTGCATTTATATATGATATTACAGCAAAATAAAGGAAGTATCAAATTTGGTAATATTTTTTTATAGTACATTATTCTAGTTAACTATAATATAATAGACATTAAGACCATACTAAATCCACAGTTCAGTAACTTTTTGTATTATCTTTAGTATTTCATTTATTTTTCTTTATTTTATAATGCATGATCTAACTTTAAAATATTTTAAACAACATTCAAAGTAACTATCTTCTTTGCGAGTCAATCTTTATAGTTTGAAACTTTTCCGGATGTAGATTTTATACAGCCAGTGATTCTATATCAGTAATTACTTTGTTATATTTTATTTTTCTGCAAGACATTATTCTATATTAATATGAAATTGAGTGTTTTTATTTTTTCCTTAGCTCTTTAGGTGATAAACAGGCTATTAACTCGGGGATATATTATCCACAGTAGATTGTTTGATATCTTTACAGTTCTGTGTTTACTCTTGCTCAGCATCTGCATTTGCAGATGACTTAGAGCTTTTTAATACTGATTTTGCTTCAATTTTCCCAGTAAATTAGATGATGAATTTTGTTTTTGAATAGCTTCTTCTCGTTCATGGGAAAATTTTATTTCCTATATTTTCAAACACTGGAAACTGATGAATGTGTTTTATCTTCTTCCATTTCAAAATGAAGGTGAACTAAAGAGCAATTAATTGTCATTGCTTTTCATCATCTGGAGTCCCACAACAAATTGTTGTTCCTGATCAAATAGTTGATGCTGACATTTATTTCCCAATCACTTGCTTCATTATTATTTGCAATATATATAGATTCCATGATGGAAAAGATTGAGCAGTGCATAGAAGGCCTCTTTCTTCCTCATTTTGGTACTACTGTTAAAGTCATATCTTCTGTTGATTCTGTCCTAATAGTTTTCAGAGACCTACAAAACATTCCTCTTATTCTTTATATTCTGAACAAATTTGAAATTCTAACAGGATCCACAATACAAGTTTGTAAGTCATCCATGTGCAGATAGCTACAGGTCACAGTATACCTCCATTCTTTACAGGTACATGCTTGTCTTTTTTCAGAATTCCAATTAACTTATACAAAGTACAAATCATATCATCATCTAGTCATAAACAAGTTTAATATAAAAATAAAAGCCTTCTGCCCAAACTTACTTTACCCTATGGTGAAAGTTCATATTGTTAATACTATTCTGGGTGGGATACTTGCTTACTATAGTTCATGGATACATCTTGTAAGGAATATTGTTAAAAAGTACCATGATCACAATAAAATCCTACATCTGGGGATTAACAATACATCTATCAACTACAAGTGCTTGTTTTCCTATTTGCAAAGATGGTCTTAATCTAATATGTCCTCAATCATTTGTATCACTTATGAGAGATAAGATGTACATTGCATCACAGTTAATCCAATGCTCAGCTTCCACATGAAAGTTATTTTTTATACTGATCACTCTATTGAGAATCCAGATCTGTTGGACTATTATAACATATGGTCAACCCTCCCAAATGCCAAAACTTCAATCAGATTCCAAAATATGGGTATTCCACATTCATACTTAAGTTTTTGCATAGCTTCTTACTCAACGCAATTTCTACAAAAAATTTCCCCACTAACGGTTTTAAATTAAATCTGGATTCCACATGTACCTTATGTAATAGTCATTTGGAAGATATGATACACATATTTTGAAACATTTCCATACTTCTCATTTTTAAGACACTTCATATTCCACAAGCAAATAATTAATCTAAAAGAACTGCTTAAAAAAATAACAAAAATTTTAATTCATTCAATGCCATAATAATTATTCACACTATTAGAACCATGTGGCTTGCTTCCTGTTCTGTAATTTTCGACAACAAAAAATATAACGTTCGAAAAAAAATTAATAAAGAGTGGTATGATATATATTCATATGGCCTAAAATATATACCCAAAAATACTTTGCGAAAAATTTGGCAGAAAAATATTTTTCTTAGTTGTGCATTATTTTAAAATGATATAAATTATGCTTGACAGATACTAGTCATGCATCTTATGTCATATATATATATATATATATATATATATATATATATATATATATATATATAATATTGATAATTTATTTTATTATGTATACAATATATAAATTAGATACCAACCAGTAACCACCTAAACATTCACAGCAAATATAGTAATCAATATCTCTCAGTCAAGGCAACCTTCACACCTTTTAATAGCAAAAATGGCAACCTTCACACCTTTTAATAGCAAGAATGGAAATCCATTCTTATTAATGGTCCATTGAATATATATGGACACTTAAAGATTGTAACTTGACTACAGAGTATGAAATATTGATACATTGAAGTTTAAATAAACCTCTTTAAACATAAAATAAACATGACACTGTAATGCAGACTAATAAAAAGTCAATTATATATATATAATTCTCCCTGCATATATTTTAATAATTGTATAATAAAAAGTCAATTATATATATAAAATTCTCCCTGCATATATTTTAATACTTGTATCTAATTTGTAATTAATAAAGTTTATTTTCTACAATTTATTAAATTTATTACATTTTTAAATCTTTAAACAATATTTTTAGTTTATATAGTTGAAGTCTAAAAACTTACAATGTAAATTTCGCTTTACATGATAAATATAAAGGATTTGAACTCAGACTTTCAAGCACCCTTCAACTATCCATACTATCTCATACTACTGATACACATGACCACATACATGTAGAAAATATAAATAGTCACCAATATACATATTTCGTGCTAAACCATTGTATGAGATAGTATGGATAGTTGAAGGCTCCAGATATGTGAAGAGTGCCTGTATTTCAAATCTTTACATGATAATTAAAATAAAGAAAAATAAATTATTTTATTTACAAATAAACTAAAATTGATTTTAAAATTTCTATTTTTCAATCTATATGTTAATTCCAATAATTTCTAATTATATAAAATGGTATTTAAAATAGATATGACTTTGATAAATTAAAGTTTGAATTTGAAGCTGACAATTTGAAATCACCACTAAAAATTTAATGTGACTAATTTCTTTTTTTATATAACCCATTAATGTTAATCTTAATACTACTTTACAATAATTTCATTATTTTTACTTAATTTTAACTATTACCAGAAAATTGAATTTAGTTTCTTAAAATTAGTCAGATAATTTAAACATTAAAAAATCCTGCTCATGCACTCAATCATTTTCTTTTAAACATTAATGCAAGGGGTCTCAACATGGGGTACCCATATCACCAGGAGATGTAGAAAGCTTGACCAGGGAGTAAGATTAGCAGGTAAATAAGTATACTATGATATTAATTTACAGCAAAAATAGTTATATTAGTGACATTTCTGGGCTATTCCATGTTGGCCCTGTGTTTCAGCTGCACCAACAACATTTCAGGTCTTTTTTCAGACATGGACACAGTGAGGTTGCATAGACTTTTTTTCTTACTTTAGGGTCCAATAACTCAAAATGCCTGATTAAGATTCAAGATAGCTAGTACAATTGCTGGATCAGTGTCCTCTAAAGTCTAATCTCCATAGCATCTGCATCTCCTGCACATGACATGACATACTGCATGATAAATTCTCCATCTGCTTATTTCTTATTATAATGAATAGAGGGTATTGGTTAATTTACTAAAAGCTGAAGGAATATGGGGCTGAAACAAACTGAAAACTCCTACCTTAATTATGCATCTGTATTTTGTTTCCTTTATATAAGCATCTTTTAATCACTATATAACTGTTAATGTATAGTTTTAATTTTACAATAACTTATATACCCCCACACATTCAACTTTGACTTATTCCCTTTCTTAATGTAATTTTTTTAATATGTCAACTTTCATAGCTTTTGATTTTTGGCTAAATTGTATAACTTTACTGTTCTAATCTTTCTCTGATTACTAGCGCATGTAAACGTACTTTATAATACTGTATATATTTTACGATGATGATGGAGTATTCATAGAAACTTAACACTTGACCATTACTAGTAAAGGCATTATGTGTTTTAGAAATCTTCTCACTAATCCAGTATAACTTGAGATCTTTACTTTCTTGCTAAGAATATCCGGATACCCATTTTCTGATCGCTACTAGATAGCTGATTAGATTGATTGTCGGCTATTCAATGTGAAGTCTATTGACATGAAAAAAATTGGATGTTTCCCAGGCGATTATCATAAGAATGTAGGATGTTGAGATAAACCACTAAGTCACAAGGCTCTTTATATAATGATGATAATAACATTTAAATTTTATCTAAAAATGAAAAATGAAAAATCTTATAATTTTTTCTACTATTGCAATAATAATTTTATTTCGAATTGTGTTTATGTAAATATATATGTATTATTTTATCTCTTCATCTTAAGTTAATAAGATTTTTACTTTAACTTTTAAAATAATTTAATTTTTTTAAACAAAGATAATGGAATATAAGGTGTATATATTTTTTATATTGTAAAAGCGTAATGAATAATAACAGAAAATTATTAAAGAAAAATTGCAATATTTTATCGCATTCTATCTTTACAAATATATATATACATTTTAAAAAAATATTTGTATTTCAGATTAAAAAAAATAAAATCAAAACAAGAAAAATAACTTAAAATAAACGCATTAAATTTCTTTTTTCTGTTTTTGTTATTAATCTTTTATATAAGTGTCTGTGTCTGCAAGTCTTCTACAAGTAATGATCTTCTAGTAAAATTATTCAAAATTATAAATAATTAATTAAATAGAAAGCCATTTACTCAAAGAAATAACTTTTGTATTTAGTTTTTATTCACTAAATGATATAAATTTTATTCAGTTTAAAAATAATCCAGTTGTAACTCCAATATAAGAGAAAGAAAAAAAATAGAGAGGTGGAAAAAAGCAGAAAGTCAAAGATGGGAAAGGAGGGGTCAACAAAAAGAGTGATAAAATGAAACAAACGTTAAAAAGGAGGTTTACTATAACATCATATGATCACCATGTGGTTATTAAAGAAGCAAAAATATCAAAAAATATGGATGCTGAACTGAGTTCAGATCAGTTAATGAATTTAGCTTGAAAACATTATTATGTTTTCATTTTGGATTCAAAGCTTTATAGTTAGCTAGAAAAGTAAAAGGTGTCTGCTGGAGGGTTGCATTAGATCCTAAGATCTAGGTGCAGTGCTCTCAGATTCAAGACTCCTCACTGATGATAGCCTCAAGATAGAAACTAGTCTGGAAATATTGAATGAGTAGGCATTAGATAGGAATTGTATGCACAAAACTTGCATCCATTGATTACTCTAACTTGAACTGAGTGGCACTACTGTAGGGAGAAATTTGGCCTCTGTGAGGTTTGCTATAAATATACAAATTAATCCATGATCTATAAATATCCATAGTCATTAACTGCTAATCTTTTAATCTCTTTTGCAATAAATTTTAATTTCAGGCATTCTATTCTGTTACAATATAGCTAATCATTGTATTTAGATATCATCTATAATTACTCTCATGAAATCAATTAATACTGCATCTGTTTTTGAAGTAACTTTTATAATATGAAGAGTCTGTCTCTCCTACTTAAAAATCCTGCTCAGGTTTACCATAAAATATTTTAGAAAGTTTGGTGCTGCTAGTCATATACTCCACATCCTACTTGCTAATATATGCGCCTTTATAATTATAAACTGAATAATATCACAATTAGTTAATTGAAAGTCATTCAAATCGATTTTTTGATCTTGGGATTCTATTTCAAAATATTGCAAAGCATTCTTAAAATAAAGTCTACTTTATCATCAAATAGGCAGAACAACACCTCCAATTAATTCCCATGCTATAATTAAACCACTGAATAAGACACTATTGCTTTTAACTTAAATGAAGCAGTGACAGTATACTAAAGATTAGGTTTCTCCATTATAACATCTCTGTTCCATGTAAAATGTTCAGATTCACTTTCCTATGCAGATAACTATTAGTTAATGTGATAATATATTGGACTGTTTCCATAATCTAACATTAAATGGTGAATGTATAGAAAATTTTAAACTTTATTTAAACTTTCCAAATACAAACAACTGCACTCTTCTTCAGGTGTTGCTGTCCTGATCAATGATGGTATTAGCAGAATTGAACTCCCACTTTTAGATTCTCAAATATTAAATTTTAAGGCAATAATTCTAATCAACTGAGTTGACCAAATATCTCAGTTGATTAGAGTGATCTCATTTGGTTAGAATGGTTACCTTAAAATTCAGTATTTGAGAATCTAAAAATGTGAGTTTAACTTCTATAGAATACCTCAGTTAATTAGAGGGTTTGCTTTAAAATTCGAAATTCAAGAATCTGAAGAGGTGAGTCTGACTCCTGTGCTAATATCATCAGTGGTCGGTCCAGCAACACCTGAAGAAAAGTGGAGAATAATACTACTCAAAATGTTGCATCATTATTAATTGGTGTTGTCTATTTGTGTGTTATTACTAACAATGTTTGTATTTGAAAAGTTTCTGTTCTATACATTCAACATTTACTTATAGATGATATGGAAATAGTCCAACATATTATCATATCTAATATATCATCATCTTATATACCTTCAGACAAAAACTATCAGTTATAAAGTTTTAAAATAAAAATATTTATTGCTAAACCAAATTATTTTTCAAGATTTATTAAAGACTTAATGTTTATCACTATCTATCTATCTATCTATCTATCTATCTATCTATCTATCTATCTATCTATCTATCTATCTATCTATCTATCTATCTATCTATCTATCTATCTATCTATCTATCTATCTATCTATCTATCTATCTATCCATTCATCCATCCATCTATCTATCTATCTATCTATCTATCTATCTATCTATCTATCTATCTTTCCATCCATCCATTCATCCATTCTTTCATCTATCTATCTATCTATCTATCTATCTATCTATCTATCTATCTATCTATCTATCTATCTATCTATCTATCTATCCATCTATCCATCCATCCATCCATCTATCTATCTATCTATCTAGCTAGCTATCCTATCTATCTATCTATCTATCTTTCCATCTATCTATCCATCCATTCATCCATCTATCTATCAATCTATCTATCTATCTTTCCATCTATCTATCCATCTATCTATCTATCTATCTATCTATCTATCTATCTATCCATCTATCTTTCCATCCATCCATCCATTCTTTCATCTATCTATCTATCCATCTATCTATCTATCTATCTATCTATCTATCTATCTATCTATCTATCTATCTATCTATCTATCTATCTATCTATCTATCTATCTATCTATCTATCTATCATAATTATTTAAATAAAGTTATTTGCAGATAATCATACAGAATTATCAATTTTTAAAAAATATATTGATGAAATAACATATATCATTATCATCTGCAACCATTTGCAAATGACTATCACCGTTGCAACTCTAAAGGAATTTTTTTTTATAAAAAGCCAAAATAATACTAACAACAATAACAACAACAACATAATACATTAGAAATGTTTTCAAATATCTGTACAAATTAATCTGTGAACTAAAAATACTCCCACTTATAGAACAGCTGGTCCATTGTTTTATTTTATTATACTGTCTGTTATCTTCTACCAAACAATTTCTTTCTAAAATAAAACTCTCAGATGAATTTTATCTTCTACCATACCTTGCAAAAAAAACAAAACAATCAACATTTGACTTTTTTAGAAAATCTTTGAGATAAATTTTATAAAATAAAACAGAGGATAACTTTTCCATAAAAACTATGCTCAAGTTTATCAAAAAACATCATCTTAGGAAAATTTAAATTGTTCATTCATTTCACATATTCATTTTAGAGGATTTCTTGCTTATTATATTTTAAAGTTTTTTATTAGAGCATACTTAAATGAAAATTTTCTAATATCTTTATGGTTTTTGGTATCACTTTCATATAATAAAATAAGTAAAATAACAATTCTATAAAAAGATAATTTAGTTGCAGCAATTAATACACTGGAATAAAATATGATATATTTTAACATATATACAATTAGAATTGCCAAAATTAAATGATTTTAAAATTTAGCATTCAATATATATATATAACCAGAGGTATTTGAACTCAGACTTTCAAGCTACCTTTAATCATCCATTCCATCTCATACAACCGATACACATGACCACATCTTGCGAAAAAGATAAATGACCCTCAATATATATATATATAGAGAGAGAGGTGTTTTGTTTAAATGACCCTCAATATATATATATATAGAGAGAGAGGTGTTTTGTTTAAAATGAGAATTGTTGTTAAGCTTATAAAAATAACAATGTTTATAACAACTAGTTAAATGGTTATGAAATGAAATATTTAGCACTGGGTAAACATTGCACTCCCATGTATGAAATGATGTATTTTATTTCATTTAGATTTATTGAATATTTAAGCTTATTAATCATATGCTTTAGATAAAGGGCAAGGCAATGGAAAATGTTTTTTCTTGATATATTTACCAGCAATAAATGCATCACAATATATTCTTAATTGATATAATGCTGTATTATTTGATAACCATATATACTAGAACATATTTGTCAAATACACATATGTTCTGCTAATATAAGTGATCAATGGATGCAAGGTTTGTGCTTAAAATCCCTACCTAGTGCTTACCCATCCAACATCCACAGACTAGTTTCTAACTTGCGGCTTTCATCAGTGAGAAGTTTTAGATATGAGCACTCCATCTAGATCTTAGAATCTAATGCAACTCTCCATCATTCATCTTTTACCTATTTGGTTAACTATAAAATTAGGAGCCCAAGATGAAAATACTGTAATGATTCCAATCCAAGCTTATTTGCCTGTATAGTCATATAGATCTGAACTCAGTTCAGAATCTATATATTTTGGTGTCTTTGTTTTTCAAAAACTACAGTCACCATTATCCTGTGGGAAAGATAGATATAAAACCATCAAAACATCACATGGTCACCATTTCATGTGCTTACACATGCTGTTAATAAGAATATCAAATTTTCCACACAGTAATCCAACCAAGGGCAATCCTTTATAATCAAAGGATGCAGGTAGGTTTGTGCATAAAATCCCTATCTAGTGCTTACTCATCCAACATCCCCAGACTAGTTTCTAGTTTGTGACTTTCACTAGTGAGGAGTTTTGGATTTGAGAGTGCACAACGATATCTTAGTAACTAATGCGACCCTCATCCCTCCAACAGCACTTTTTACATATTTGGTTAACTATAAAGATAGGAGACCAAGATGAAAAACAACATAAAATGTATAAATACTGAACTGAGTTCTGGTCTATATGACTATACAAGCAAATGAGCTTGGGTTGGAATCATTATGTTGTTTTCATCTTGGGTTCCTAGCTTTATAGCAGGAGGGTTGCACTAGATCTTAAGATCTATGTGCAGTGCTCTCAAATCTAAAAGCTCCTCACTGATGAAGCTAGAACCTAGTTTGGGATGTTGGATGAATAGGCACTAGATGTGGATTTTATGCACAAATCTTCCTAAATCCACTGATTATGAAGACTTGCACTTGGTGGCACTACGGTATGAAGAGTTTGGTACTCTTATATTTAAATATACATACATCTTAATGCAATTAATAGTTAAAAAAATTAAAACATTTATAAATTTAAAAAGATTTAATGTTAGACTCCTTATTATTATATTATATATAATGTTCTATTTTATACAGTAAAAACGAAGAAGATATTTTTATATTCTTTTTCTTCTCTCAAAGCATATTAGGCAGATAAAATAAACTATATAATTTTTGCTTTAAATTTAAAATGTGTATCCTCTCTGGATTGACCATTTTGCTCTGTATATATATTTCTCTGAGCTTAAATCTATATTCTTTTATACTCTGTTAATAAATAATTTTTCTTTTATGTCTGACTATTTCTCTTCTTTGTGTATTTGTTAAATTCTATTAACATTTAAGATGTACACCCCAAGATAATAAAGCTTCACTTGATTACTTTAATGGTGATGAACAAATATCTATACTACTAATATATTTAGTAGTTAAATCTAAGTTTAGTATCCGTAGCTATTTTCGTGAGTAGTTTGTGCTATATATTAGATAAAATAAAAGACCCAGAGTGTAGCAAATTTAAGTATGTTTTAATGTATTGCAATATTAAGCAATACTTATAAATATTTTTTTCTAAATAAACGATTATTTTTAAAATTATTAAATATTTAAATCATAAATTTAATGTTCATTTATAGCTTTATTTGTTAGATTTAAACTCGGACATTATTTTTAATATTTAATGAGAGAGTGTACTTTTCGACTATTACAAATCATAGACGTAGCATAAATTGGAAAGGTGGAAATGGGAGTATATATATATATGTTCTTATTGCTAATTTGCGTAAAATTTAAATATGAAAATTAATTAGAGATAACAAGCCATCTTTTTGAGTGGCCACGCATGATTATTTTTAATATGAAAATTTATTAGAAAGAGGGCACGCATGATTCTTTTCAATATAAAAATTAATTAGAGAGAATAGGCCATCTTTTTGAGAGGCAATGCCCTCTCAAAAAGATGACCCATTTTCTGTAATTAATTTTCATATTTAAATTTTATGTAAGAAAAGAATCATGCACGCCCTCTCAAAAAATAGCCTATTCTCCCTAATTAATTTTCATAGTTAAATTTTATGTAAATTAGCAATGACAGTATATATATATACTTACTCCCATCTTTCCAATTTATGCCACGTCTATGACTTGTAATAGTCGAAAGTCGGCGAAGCACACACCGTTTAAAAAAATAATCTAAACCAAAACGGACTTTATGAAAGCTTTTTTCTATACAATCTTCTTAGCATTGATTATATATATGTGTGAGCATAGTAATCTAGACCAACTGATGATTGCTGGTTTAGCATGAAAAACGTATATTGGTGATTATTTATCTTTTCAACATGTGTGTGATCAGGTGGGTCAGCAATATGAGATGACACTGAGAGTAGTGGGTCGTGTAAAAGTCTGAGTTCGAATCCCGCCTATATTACATATATAAATGCAGGTTTAAGCCTGTGCAATGTATTTATATTTATGATTGTATTAGTCTGAGTTAAAGTTTATCCTTTTATAATTATCTAATTAATTCTTTTTTTTAAATTAAAAAAAAAACATTTCTCTTGAAGCACTTCCATGAAAGGCATTGTAAAAAGTGCATTAAGAAAAGACTGTGTATTTTTTAAAAAATATAATAGAAACAAGAGAATAAGTGAGAATGATATATCTGGATAAAAAGGCAATAAGCAGATGAAGTGCTATTGATAAAAGATATTTCTTTAAATTTTTAAAAAGTTATGTCTGTAAAATAACAATATTCAATTGGTAATTAAATCTACAGTAAAAAGCAGTCATGAATCGTTTTTATAACGATGCAAATATTTACAGAATGACCCCTCACATAGATTGTTTATCTCACCTACTTTGTTTGACATCCAAAATCTTTCAGAAAGAGATTTCAGAAAATTTATTTATGCTAGTGATATTGGCTTGAGCTTACAAAACTTTTCCAGAAATAAAAGCAAATCCTTTAATTATGATGACAAATGTTTACAAATATTTTTCAAAGACTGAATCTTTTTCCCTAAACCACAAAAATATGTTTAATTATATATATATATATAGAATATTTTATTCTAAAATTTGGTTACAGCTTATGATAAAATTAGATATAGGATACATTAAATGGTATTCAGAGAGGTAGAAGTTCCATATTAACACATCTTGCATTACACAGCCTATAAGACTAATATGATGCACAGAGGCAAAGGAATGAGCCTGGAATTTAGTGTCTTAGTGGCAGGTGACTAAACTTGCATGTCTCAAAATATACAAAGAAAGTTCTAAACTTTTATCCATGCAAAGCCACAGCTTTGTATAGATGAACTGACTCTTCAGAATGGAAGTCAATGTCATAATACTCGGGGTCTGGGCAATAAGTTTGAGGAGTAAGGCAAATCATAATCAATCCCAAAGAAATGCATGCAATTCAGCCCCTAATCATTTCCAGGATAGGTGATTTCTATTCAGGTATGAAAGGGATCAGCTTTTGGGAGGCAAATCAATTAGCTTCCATATGGCATCATAGATGTAGGAGGAAGCCCAATTCTGATCCCTTTTCCAAATTTTTTCCATTTTGTTAATATATAAATCAAGCGGATGCTTCAGTACATGATTAAAGGGTGAGCCAGCACCGGGTGTACCATAGCAAAAACAATAAGTATGTTGGTGAATGTATCTCTGGGATCACTGAAGTAGTTATTAAATCATTATTATTTTTCCATATCACATGCTTGTATAAAAATTCATGCTCCTTTAATCTTTTTCCAATACTGTACCTTGATTTACCTACATATGATAACATATATCCACAAAAAATTTGATACACAACATTACTTTTGTACTTGACAGATATGACAGTTTTAGAATTATTCACTAACTTATTAACATTATTTCTAACACAAAATGAAACATTAAACACACCCTTATTGTAACGGGCACATACGCCGTTATGTTATTTTTTTTTATTAAACAAGAAATTAAAATAAAATAAGACATTGAAAAGTTCACAAATAAAAACTTCTATTTTTTTTTAAGAATTAAAAAATTGAAATTAAATGTCTTAAACTCGTATATATATAAAATCGCACAGCTGAAAAAAATTATTAAAAAAAAGAAACTTTATAAAAATAGAAAAAGTATTTTAAAAGCAAAAACTTAAAAAGATTTAAAGATAAAAATATATTTAAGTTTGAAAACAAATTAATTAATGTTATTGAAAAATGGAAATGATTATTTTAATTAGTCCAAGTGAACTAGCCCTTGGGCATTTAAATGTATAAGCAACGGTCAGATAGGAAAACAATAAAAACTAATGGCCAATGAAAGAGATCCATCGGGGAATCGGACCTCAATGGAAGGATCATCATCATCGATGATGTAATGTCCATTGGATCCTAAAGTTACATATAAAAGAAAAAGTTTGATAATAAAATTTTTAGTGAGTAAAAAAATTAGACAGGGATGTGTGATAGCGGTGGTGATACGTGTTAGTGCGGAGTTGAAGAGAAGGGATTGAAAAGACGCACTCTTCAATCCCTTCAGTTCTGCTAAGAAAGAAAAAGAAATGACCTATTGTTTTCTACATTGAGGACCAGATAAAGTAAAAGACCTCCAGATGAATAAATAAAATGGCCAACGGAATACCAATCTCTTTAGGATGGCGTGAGAATTCACGTTCAAACGGCAAGCAACGGATAAAAAGGAACGTTTTAAAATCATAAGAACTTTTTGAACTCTAAGCTTTAAATATATTTCTAAAACTCCAGTATACTAAACAATAAGAACTTTAATTCTAAAACTTGTTCCGTATTTAAAATAATTGCAATAGAATCCTATCTGACCAACTTTATTTATTAATAAGTAATTTTAATTTGATGTATTTCTTTTGTAAAATCATTTCCATTTATTTTTTTTTTGTTCTTTTAAGTTTTTTATTATGATTTCTGTAATTGGCTTCCCAATGTGAACTGATCTTTGATAAACCACGAGGGCCCTGAGTAAATTTTTTTTTCCAAAATGAAATATTTTTATCTGTTTACATAAGTCATATACTTTAAATCTTATAAAAGTGCTGCCAGAAAGAAATTGCACATATATTAAACACGAAAAAGTATAAATAATTTTAAATTGTACTTTTTTAAAAAGAGAAAGTCAAAAGATTGCAATTGATATGTTTTTTTTTTTGTTAATATAAATTATGCTTTAATGTGTATAGGAGCACACAGCCACGTAAGTTTATGATGGTAAATGTGGTACCTTACGATGAGTACCTTTGGGAATTTACTTCAGTGTAATCCTATGTAAGCATTTCAATCAGTCATAAATAAGTTGGTGGTATATATAATTATGCTGCAAATATACACATATAAACCCATTATCTTTACTTCAATGCAACCTTCCTAAATAAATAACTTGCTTGTCATGCTGTGTGTATAAAAAAAAAGATGTTTAATTTGAAATGTTTTTAACCGTGGAATCTATGCAACCGATCTATACTCAACATTATAAAACAAACTGTTATAAACCCATCTGTGCGAACTTATAAAAATTAAAATGTAAATTTATAAAAATTAAATGTAAATTAAAATCAAAAATCAAAGTTAAAAATGTAAATTAAATTTTAAAATGTAAAACTGATACTAAAATAATTTTAAATATTAGATATGTGTGTAAATAAATGTTTGTGTGTATAATTACTGACAGTGGCTTATTTTATTCTTTTTTATATATTCTTAGATAAGAATTTATTATAAAATATAAATCTCTGCTATTCCATTGAGCTAGTGACAATGGGCTAATGACCGGAATCAAAATATATTAAAAAAAAAATTTTTTTTTTGACTTATGTATCTGCCTACTTTATAAATTTTCTAAGTTCAAATGTCTAGTGGTGCCCTGTAGTGCAAATTACGTTAAGTCCTTAATCTCCAGATCATTATATTACATATACCCTTAAAACATTTTACTTGAGAATTTGAAATATATAAAATAGATATCCATTTTTTATTATCAATCTTCAATTTCTTTAAATTATCATAACTCTTTTTAAATTGACATAAAGTATTGTTAATCTGCTCAATCTTATAACCAATCTCAAGCTGTTTCTTGGCAAACATCTCAGTATTTTTAAATTTATCATAGTGGTAGAACGTAATTTTTTAATATGAAACAAAAAAGATCTAAAACTTACCATCTTATGCATAACCGGTACTTTTGATTTACAATTTATATACCCCTTTTTTGCAATGATTTGATAATCAAATTATAACTTAACATACTATTATCTCTTGTGTAACGATCCGAATGATATCACTTAACGTAAACTGCACTACAGGGCGCCATCTAGGCATTTGAACCTAGAAAAATTTATAAAGTAGGCAGATACGTAAGTAAAAAAAAAAAAATTTTTTTTCCCTTTTTTTTAAATTTTGATTCCTGACGTTAGCCCAAGTCACTAGCTCAGTGAGTAGCAGAGATAATAAAATATAACTTAATTTTATATCTTAAATATAAAAGAATAAAAGCCACTGCCAGAAATTAACACATAAAATATTTATTTACGCACATATAAAATCATTCTAAACTCGAGGAATAGGTTTAACATTTTTAGATTTTTATATTCTTATTATTCTTTAAATTTACATTTACATAAATTTCAATGATTTTAATTTTTTTTATTTAGATTGTCAAGTATGAATAGACTACATAGATCTGCATTTGAAAATAAAACATTCTATCCCTATTTAACCCTAGGCTAAAATTCGCAGTCAAACTGGCATCAATCCATCCGATACATTTATGTATTCAATGTAGCATGAAAATACAACAGCACAAAGATACTATACTGTCAGGAATGGACATCTGAACAATATAGTTTGAGAAAACATTGACTCTTGTCTAATACAGGAATATGACGTCTGTATAGCAAGAAGAACAATAAAATAAAAACTCCATAGGAAGGGACTGTGATCCTTTTGGCCGACTTACAATCCCATCCATGGGCAAAGGGTTGGTGCGGTGTATACAGCGATTTTGCACGTAGCGAAACTCATACTACATCTACTAATTACACAAATACATCCAATCCATTGACCCAATTCAACAACGACACAAATAACCTAAGATTATCCTTCCCTAATATAACTTTACAAATCTATATAGCCATTTACGCCCGACTTAAGTTTAACATTTAGATACGTTCGCACAAATGCATTTTATAAAATTTGTTTTAAAATGTTGAGTACAGATCAGCTGCACAGATTCCACGGTCAAAAACATTCCAAATTAAACACAACCGATCAAAATACAAAGTCATCGATAAACGTCACTTACATAGGGAATATTCAAATCCCATTAGCATTCATCGTAAGATGCTTGCAGTGATATCGCTGACATATATTTCAATCGAATGTGAAAACCACAACATTATCAACCGCTAACGAATCTATGCAACGTCTACACCCAACCTGAAATTTCCTCATTTAAAATTTAAACAATAAATATCAATACAATAAATAATAAATGGAAATGATTTTTTTTTATCAAACGCAAACATATATAAAATTTTTCATTATCAATTGAGTTGACACATAAGTCCGAGAAAAGTTCTTTTTATAAAATTTAAATTTACTTATCAATCTTTAAAGTTCTTAATTAATGTTATGATTTTAACAACTGTTCAGTTCTATTGCTTACGGTATAAGAGTCCATGTTCCCGTTGGCAATCCCCATGGAGGCTTTCCTGGAAGACCGGTCTGATATTTTGGAGGTAGCATTTGCTGGTTCTGTTCTGGTATCACAGTCTTTGCATCTTTAAAATAAGTGAGTGAGGATGACAAGTGCGTCTTGTCGCCAGACTCACCAAAATCAAGTTGGAAAAAGCTCTCTGCTTGGAACTCAATATTTTTTTCTTTTTATAGTCCTCCTATGGATTCTATGAACAAAAACGTCACTGTTCTGTTTTTTCGTTATGGTCCGGGCCTTTATTTGGCTTCCATTGGTCAAGCTAACATCCCTTTCTTCTCTTATCTAACTTTCCATCTGACTTTTTAATTAAACAGCTTTTAGATAATTAATAAACAATCATCTCCATTTATAGATTACAGGATTAATTAATACCTGTTTTTATTTTAACTTACGTTATTTTTTTATTAAAACATTTTTATAAATCTTTTTTTATAAAAAATACATTCAAATACCTTTTTTTATTTATTAAAAAAAATATTTTTAAAGTTTAGCATCTGTGTGAATGTATATACGTATAACAAACATTTTTAATTTTAGCGTTTAGTTTTTTACTTTTATTTGCGAACTTTTAAGTTTTTATTTTAAATTAATGTAACGACATATTTATATATCGTTACACTTGTAATAAATAAATCCAAATACTTAATACTTTTGGCCAGTTCTTTTTCAATATCCCATTTCAAGCCATTCAAATTATTTAACTCATCTACAGGCAAATATATAGTATTAGTATGTCCACAAAGGAAAATATTATGCACATATCTTTTGTAAACCATTTGAGCTTAAATTACGTTATAAAGTTGAGAAGAAAATTGATTTTTTATTTAATAAACAGTATCCACATACATATAATGATATGAAGTTTTTCAATTTGTTTGACAAAAAAATACATTTGATTCAGAAATATGTTTTAAATTATGTATCTAAATATGTAGCAAAATATGTTGGCAGTACTTGAGATGATTATGATTCAGAATTAATTGTGACTGTTCAAAATTCTTTTGAAAGGATTACTGGTGATAGACATATTGCTGATGAAATTATAAAGAAAATTGGCATAAATTTAACGTGATCCATATGAAAATTCTTGGGAACTGGTGGCCATTTTGGAATTTAAACAAAAGCTTAAAACTGATAATGTGATTTGTTTGAAAGAAGATAAAGATCTGCAGATGTGTTTAATGAAATATCAGTATATTGAGAAAGTTAAAGTGCAAATGGATAAACTTGGTCTCCTTTTGATTGAAGAATATAATATGGATGATCAGAGAATAAAATTTATTAACAATATTTGTAAAAAAGCTGAGAATAAAGCCTTAAATAATAATGTGTACAATAAGATATTTCCTTCCTGTGCTATATGTCAATGTGTTTTTACAAATATAAAGCTACATAAAGAAAGTAATCCTTTGCAAATTCTGATTGATTTTGATGGTTCAGTTATATATCAGATTTCTAAATATATTGGTAAGCTGCTACAACAGTTTTTAAGATTTGGGGAAAATACTACTGCTTCATCTTTTGACTTTGTAGATAGAATTAAAAATAGTGAGTAATGAGAACAGATGTGATAGAAATGTATGGATCTATTCATGGAGTGAATTTCATAAAATAATTGAACATGAATTAAAAAGTAAAGGTATTTGTAAATATGTGATAAAATTTATTAGTGATTCTTTAAAAATTTTTGATGATGATATTGTTGTTTTTTTGAATGTGGATATTATAAAATGTCTAAAAGTTGACCCATGGGGCTGCCTATTGCTGCACAAGTTTGCAATTTTGTTTTGCCTACATATGAGAGTAGTATTTTAGATACTGTGCACTTTTAAAAATATTAAAATTTACAAGAGGCATATAGATGATGTTTTTGTTTGCGAAAATACCAATACTATAAATTTTCTTGTAGAGGAATTAAATAATTTGAATGGCTTGAAATGGACTATTGAAAAGGAACAGGACAAAAGTATTAAGTATTTGGATTTAATTCTTACAAAAGATATTATAAATTAATAATCAAACCATTGCAAAAAAAAAGTTATATAAATTTCAAATTAAAAGTACCAATTATGAATAAGGTGGCAAGTTTTGATCTTTTTTGTTTCAGAATGAAAAATCATTGTTACTAGTATGATAAATTAAAAAATATTGAGATGAACCATACTTTATGTCGTCAAGCATTGGTGGTTGAGAGGTCAGCGACAGCTGCTTTGTTGTCCCAGGTTAGCAGGTTCGCTTCCCGGCATATGCTATGACACATGAGGGAAAAAGACAATACTTTATGTCAATTTAAAAAGAAGTATAATGATTTAAAGGTGTTGAAGATTGATAATAAATAATGGGTATCTATTCCATCTACTCCAAATGCTCTAATCAAATTTTTTAAATATATTGTAATGAGCACAGATGTTCGTTACATTGTTTTTTTTAATTTATTAAACATGAAAGTAAATTAAAAAGTTCGCATTTAAAAAATTTCTTTAAGAATTAAAAATTGAAATTAAATATCATCTTAAACTCGTATATATTAAATCGCACAGATAATGAAAAATTATTAAAATAAAACTTTATTAAAGAAAAAGTATTTTAAAACTAAATTTTAAAAAGATTTGGAGATAAAATTATATCTTTAAATTTATCTTTAAATATATCTTTGATTTGGAAAACAGGTTAATTAATCAGAAATGGAAATGATAAATTTAATTAGTCAAATGTAAACCAGCCTTGGGCATTTAAATGTAAAAACATCGGTCAGATAGGAAAACAATAGAAACTTTTAGCAAATGAAATAAATCCATTGGGAAATCGGACCTCAACGAAAAGGATCATCACATCGATGACGTAATGTTAAGTCAATCTTTCAAAGTAATATAAAAGGACAAGTTTGGAAATTATTAGTTAGTGATTATGATTATTACGATGTGACAGATAGGTGTTAGTGCGGAGGTGCGGGAGAAGGGATTGAAGAGACGCACGATTCAATCCTTTCAGTTTTGCTAAGAAAGAAAGAGAAATGAACTATCGTTTTTCTACATTGAGGACCAGTTAAAGCAAAAACCTCCGGATGGATAAATAAATCGGCCAACAGAATACCAATCTTAGGATGGCGTGGGAATTCACGTTCATGGCAAGCAACGGATAAAGATGAACTGTTTTAAACCGTAAGAACTTTATAAATAATGAACATTAAATTAAAATTTTCCATATTTAAATGATTGCAATATTATCCTATCTGACCAACTTAATTTATTAATAATGTTATTTGATGTATTTTTTATTTATTTATTTAAAATCATTTCCATTTATTTAATTTTGTTCTTTAAGTTTTATTATGATTTCTGTTTTCCGTTAAGTTAAATTATATAAATGTTAAACTTAAGTCGGGCGTGAATGGCTGTATAGATTTGTAAAGTTATATTAGGGGAGGGTAATCTTAGGTTATTTGTTTCATTGTTAGATTGGGTCAATGGATTGGATATATCGATGGTAGTAGATGTAGTGGAGATTCGCTACTGGCAGAATCGTTTATATATACCCACTCACCCGTTTGCCTATGAAAGATTATAAGACGGAGAGCAGTTCCTTTCTATGAGTTTTTTTATTGTTCTTCTCTTGATAGAGTAATATTCCTATCTGATGAGAGTCAATGTCTTCTTAATCTTTTCTGTATTCCGTATTACATTGAATACATCGATGTATCAGATGAATTGATGCCAGTTTGACTGCGAATTTTAGCCTAAGGTTAAATAGGGATAGAATATTTTATTTTCAAATGCAAATCTATGTAGTCTATTCATACTCGACCCTAAATAAAAATGCATTAAATTTAAGTTGTTTATGGACGCTTGCATGGATTGGTTATCGGTTAAGTATGTTTTGGGTTTTCATATTTGATCAAAATATATAGACATTCGATAAATAATGATACCTTATGGTGAGTATCTAAAATGTATTTATTCGGATGTCTTTTAAGTCATTGGTGACAATGCAAGTATCTTATGGTGAATACTATTGGGTTACTTATAAATTTCCCTCTGCAATTGTCAGTATCAATGATTTTATATTTTGATCGTTTATGTTTACTTTGAAATGTTTTTAACCATGTAATCTATGTAACCGATCTATATGCAACATATTAAAACAAGCTTTTATAATCCCATCTGTGCGAACTTAATTAAAATGTAAACTTATAATATAATAGAAATTAAAATGTAAATTAAAAATCTAAAGTAAAGTTAAAAAAATAATGTTAAATGTTAAAGTGTAAACTGATACTAAAACAATTTTCAATCTTATATATATATATGTGCATAAATAAATGTTTGTATGTTAATTACTGGCAGTGGCTTATTTTATTCTTTTTTATATATATACTCTTATATTATATTATTAAATCTCTGCTATTCCACTGAGCTAGTGACATGGGCTAACGACCGGATGCAAAAAAAAAAAAAAAATTTTTTTTTGACTTACGTATCTGCCTACTCTATAAATTTTTTTAGGTTCAAATGCCTAGATGGCTCCCATAGTGCAGATTACGTAAGTCTCCAATTTCTCCGGATCGTTATAATATATATATAAGGATGTGGTTAATGCTTCATTTTGTGTTACAAATAACGCTAAAAGTTAGTGAATAATTCTAAAAATGTCATATCTGCCAAGTAAAAAAGTAATTTTGTGTACAAATAATTTGTGGATGTATGTCATAGCATGTAAAAATATTAGTACTATAATGTAAACAAATCTATACAGTAAGATAACTCAATATCAGTATTTTTATTTCTAAAAAAGGTTTCTCTGTAATATTACTAATTAAATAACTGAACCTATTCCATCCCAATAGTGGATTTATTATTTTGGAAAAAAAAAATTAAGTAAATTTAGAAGGAATAAAATTTTAACAAATATTTTATTTTATTACTTTTGGAACATGGTTATATAAAAGTGCTTTTTGAAATCGAACTATAAGTTTATTTTTCTTATGTAATAACTATTTATTTGGAAATGTTTCCAATAGTTGGAATTTACTAAAAACATTTATTTAAACTATTATTTATTTAATCTTGAATATTGTATTTCAAAATACTTAAGTGACTGATTTTTGCTAAATGAAAAATAATGCTCATATATATTTTATTTTTGATTTGACATTTAAAGTTGTTATCCATACATTTGATTTCATTTAAAGTTTGAAAACTAATAAAATTTTTCGATACTTTTGGAAATTGGTAACAATAGATATAAAATATGTTCAAACAGCTATAAATCGCCTCCATATATATATAATGCTTTTTGCATTAAATTTTTTTACGTTAATTATTTGGAATGTATGCGGGATTCGAACTCAGACTTTCACATGACCCTCAACTCTCCATGCCATCTCATATTGCTGACCCACCTGATCACACACATGTTGAAAAAATAAATAATCACCAATATAGTATTTCATGCTAAACCAGCAATCATCAGTTGATCCAGATTATCATCTCCACACATATATACAATCAGTGCTCAGCTTTATATTAAAATAGCCAATCTTCATATTTTAATGGACAGGATTCAAACTACTCCAACCCACAACTCTTCAGTCTTCCATTTCATTGAAAATCTGATGGTGGAATGTTCAAAGCCATTATTTGAGTACTTGTGAGGTTTCAAGCAAACTAAGATGACAGCCCTTATTTTTGATAAATCTACAGCTGGGGGGGGGGGTAATATGCCTGCTAGGAAATGTCTTATTTAATAATTACAGTTTATTTTTTTTATTACTGTTAGTTGTTTTTTTTTAAAAAAGTCATTGTGGAAAAATTAATTATAATATTTACAGTTTATTATCTTTTTTTTAAAGTGGATTAACTTATTAACAAAAAATATTCACCTTTATTTATGTTTATGGCATGAAATCATATAGTAACCATTAATGTACACTTTTTGGGAGGGCAGAATTCTGTACCTTCGAAAATAGTCTACTTCATCATGCCCTGTGACAAAAAGATCTCAAATTTTATCATTATGACAATTTACCAAAAAAAAAGTGCCGGCAAAAAATAAGCATGCTGAATTGAACCAAAGTACACCTGGGTCTCTTTTTATGTGGACTTATTTAACACGATTTTGAAGTTACGCAATTCATGTTTCACTGGAAGTCGAACTCCGATATTGCTCTATTACTTTAAATAATAAATTTCGTGCACTTACGTTATATTGAAAGTAATAGCACATTATTGAAATTCGACTTTCAAGTTAGTAATTTCAATATTTTCAGTCCTTTATAATAGTAAGACACATTTTATGTATACACACATTAAATTTTACAAGATTATAATGTAAATTTGTTCAAACATTGTGTGCATTAATTTTGCATTTTAAATCACATTCTGTTTTTGCTTTTTAAAAAAGAACGTAATCAATTATTAATCATTTAGTGTCCCCAAGTTTATTTTTAAAAGATGAGTAATAGCAGTGGGCACAATTAAAATTGAAAATTAAAGACAAAAATAAGAATTTAATTTTTAGTTGTTAGATTAATTATTAATTATATTGTCACCAGAAAACCATTAATTAACACAACATGAGAGTGATGTTGGCGCTAGTTGTATTTCATCTTGTGAAGAATCTGATTTTTTTTTATCAGTTTGCAAACGAACCTTTTTACCGGCAAATAGCGATAATAATTAAAACGTGTATAAAAAAATATAAATTACTGTAAATTATGCATAAAAATATATTGTTTTGAATAAAATTAAATATTATAGTTTAAAAAAGTTTGTCTTGTATCAATTTTTTTCAAATTTGAAATTTTTTATTAGTCATATTTTATTTCCTTATTTTTTTTTTTTTTTGCAAGAATTTTAAAGTAAATTTTACATTGGTGCTTTGCTTTTACGTGAGTTTTGAAAAATCACAGTCTGTATTCCCCCTTTTTCAAGGTAAGTTACGTCTATTTTTGTTTGATTTTGTTTGCACGTGTGTTCTGAGGAACCTATCTATCACATAAAATGAGACCCAGGTGTACAATATTTTCATTTTATTCATGTTTGTGCAAGAAATCATATCGTGACCATTAATGTATGCTTTTTGGGAGGGCAGAATTCCATACCTTTGAAAGTAGTCCACTGCATAATGGCCTGTGACAGAAAGATCTCAAATTTTATTATTATAACAATTTACTAAAAAAAGTGCCAAAAAAAAAAAAAAAACACGCTGAATTGAAACAAAATACATTGTTTCCCACTTTACAACATACATAAAAAAAAAAAATTGAAATAAAGCTTCTTAATAAAATTTATCAGAATTTATTTTTTTTTTTAAATTTAACAATTGATTTATTAATTTTGTTTTAATTTAACACCTACCACATTTTCAATAGTTTATAGACCCTCGAAACTACAATTATAAAAAATACAGGGTGCCATCTTGGTTTACTTGAAAACTTACAAGTACCATTATTTTTTAACAAAGTTTAAATTTCTTATCAGTTTATCAGCTTTGACATCGCTTTAGAATAACAAACATTAGCTTTTCCAGGACAATCAAACCATTATTTACAGCAGTATTTTTCATTGATGATATAATATCTTAGCATAATATATAATGACAACTAATATAAATATCGAGCACAAAAATAAGTCACTTTTAATTAAAATAGAAATAGTCACGATTATATAGCCTTTTAAAGAACAAGCATAATGACTTAGCCTAAGATAGAATCGAAAACAAGTATCATTTTAAATATTAATTAGAATTATTAATCATTCATATAATAAATTAAATATACATATTAGTAAACAGATAATAAGTATAAGCTAATTACTTCTTAACAAAGTTTAAACTATATCAAGTATTTTTTTTTCAAATTTTACTAACTTTGATATCACATTAAAATAACCATTTAGCCTTTCAAAACAATAATTTTCACTATGACATGATTATTTTATGCTTTAAAATATGAAAGATCTTATATTTAATATTTATAATGAGTGGAGTCTGCTTAATTAAGAAACTTTCTGTATTACATTAGAATACTAGCACTAAATTCATTCCTGACTAAAGTGTAGTGTTGATATTGTGAAACATTTACCTAGGGAGTTTATTTCACATGCTATCAAAATTGATAATTCAGATATTTTGATTGACTGGTTTGTTTATATTTGAGTATTCAATATATATACGATTGGGGTTATCTAAGTTTGTTTTTTTATTTTCTCTCTCTCTCTCTCTTTTTTTTTTTTTTTTTATATATATATATATATATATATATATATATATATAAATTTTTAAATTTTATTTCTTTATAAAAAATTTTTTTTTTCACAGATAAAAAAAAAAAAGAAATATTTTTTTGCTCCATCTATATATAATTTATTTAAAAAAAAAATATAAACAACCATTTTTTTAACAAATATAACAACCCCCCCCCCCCAAAACTTAAAATTAATCAATAGAAGATTAACAATCATAGTGTGTCAAGACAACATTCAAATACTATTTATTATCTGAGAATTGCCTTGACAATAAATGATGACATTCTATTGGTTTTTTTAAAGCATTGGCTGGGATGATGTGATTTAACCAATTAGTTATGTGCACTTATGGATTAATATATACCCACATACACCCCACACACACACACACACACACATATATATATATATATATATATATATATAGTGCAGAATGGAAAATGTCTATCACATATATTGCACCAATGAGTAAATTTTAAGCTAACATGACAAATGGGCATTTATTTTTTCCAAAATCGATCAATATATATTTAAATCAAATGTTATTCGGGTACATACATCCATGTATAATTAATTGTAATTAAAATGTTCATATCCCAATATTTCGTTTAGGTCATCAACTGGATAATAAATAGTATGAAAATAGTTGAAGAGGCACTGTAAACATTGACATATTATAATAATAAACCTAATGGAAAACAGATTAAAATAATAAATATCAAAAATTATTTAAATTAATGAGTCTTTAATTTTTTTTTTTACAAATAGAACGTAATTTGCATGCACCATCACGTTTGTCGGTACAGACTGATCTTTTAAAAATCTCAAGGGGTTCTCTGATCTGATATTGTTAGAGACTATAACATTTTATATTAATATTTGAAATGTAATATTATATTATGTATTTGTATTTAGCTAATGAGAATAGAAGAGTGGAGAAAATTTGAATTGCTTGTTTATACATTAAAAATATGTCAATATAGACTGTGTTTTTTATGAGTATAAAATGTTTCAAGTGTATTTTAGACTAATGTCTACCTAGTAAAGATATAATCACGAATATGACATAAAAGCATCGAAAGTATACTTGGTCCAATAAATCTTACTAAATTTTATATTTTAACTCGTTTTAGTACTTTTTACAATAATATTTAGAATGGCAGAATATCAAAACGTAATAACATTTCATTTATATCTATAGCTCATGAAAATCTTTGTTTAATATATACATATATATTGGGATTGTCTAAATATTGACTAGTTTTTAAAATTATATATATCATTAAAAACCAATCAACATGTAGACAATCCCAATATAGACAACATGCAGGCAATCTCAAACTGTTGTCAAGGCAATAGTTTGAGATTGATTGATTGTTATCTATATTAGGATTGCCTAAGTGTTGACTGTTTTTTAATGGTTACTTATAAACTCATTTAGCCTTGAAAATTATTATACTTAATATATATATGAGAGTTATTAAAACTGTAATTTCTAGCAAAATAAAAATAGTTAAGAATGTGTGTTTTATTGATCGCAAATATATGCTATGAAAAAAAATTTTAAAAACAGTATAATAAACAGATAAAATGTTTTCTAGAATTATAACTGTCATTGTGAAAATGAAAAGTTAATATTAGAAATATAAAATATACTATAATAATTGTTTACTTTTTTATTAAATTTCCATGTCTGTGTATGTTTTTTTTTTTTCCATATGTCAAAGCATCGGCGGGGAAGTGAACCCGCGACAACTGTCTGCAAGACATTGCTTGCAAGGCAGCTGCGCTGACCTCTCGGCTGCCAACATATATCTGTGTATGTTTTTGTCTAATGTCCACATTTTTGAAGTTTTCTCCGGCTGAGATTTTTTGTAACTTTTTAAAAAATAATATGTAAT
Organism: Epiperipatus broadwayi; assembly: GCA_028023455.1. NCBI lineage: Eukaryota > Metazoa > Onychophora > Udeonychophora > Euonychophora > Peripatidae > Epiperipatus > Epiperipatus broadwayi. The sequence goes on from JAQFVV010000095.1 coordinate 2,944,761, forward strand.
TTTTTTTTTTAAAAAAAAATGTTTTTATTTAAATAGTACTATCTGATTAAAGAGTAAAAAAATAACTAAATAATCCGACTAAAAAGTAGAAACAAACTGCATCTCGGTTAATTTGCCATTCTTGGAAACTATCAGAGATCTTACGAATCTAGACTTGTTATAAAACAATTTGAAAATTGACAGAAACAAATTTTATCGTAGAAAAAATATTGTTGTTTCTTAAAAATATTTGAGGATTTTTTGATATTTATGATTTATTTGAGCCTTAAGGGTCTTTTGAAGCTACAATATTCCTGCAATTCCCAATTGTTTTATAACAAGTCTAGATTCCTAAGATCATTGATATTTTCCAAGAATGGCAAACTAACTGAGATTCAGTTTTTTCTACCTTTTAGTTGGATTATTTTGTTATATTTTTATTTTTTAGTCAGCTAGTACTGTTTACATAAAAGCTTTTTTTTTTTTTAAAAAAAAAATTACATATTATTTTTATGTACAAATTATCCCATAAAATAAAAAATGTATGTTTAAAAAAATAATTCTAATGGATAATTTAAATTGTTATTATTGATTAAAGTTACATTAAGTTGTTTAATACATTGTACAGGCTTAAACCTGCATTTATATATGTAATATATGCGGGATTCGAACTCAGACTTTCACACGACCCACTACTCTCAGTGCCATCTCATATTGCTGACCCACCTGATCACACACATGTTGAAAAGATAAATAATTACCAATATACGTATTTCATACTAAACCAGCAATCATCAGTTGGTCTAGATTACTATCCGCATACGTATATATAATCAGTGCTCACCTTTACATTAAGATAGTTAATCTTCATACTTTAATGGACAGGCTTCAAACTATTCCAACTCACAACTCTTCAGCCTTCCATTTCATTGAAAATCTGATGGTGGAACGTTCAAAGCCCTTGTTAGTGCCAAGGTTGTCATCCTACACATGTTCATATTAGTCATTCTGACCCATCATATACAGGAGAATAATCCATTTATACGTATATATGCGAGGGATGGGCAGACCTTTTACACACTATTTACAACATTGGCACTAACAAGGCCTTTGAACGTTCCACCATCAGATTTTCAATGAAATGGAAGGCTGGAGAGTTGTGAGTTGGAATAGTTTGAAGCCTGTCCATTAAAGTATGAAGATTGGCTATCTTAATATAAAGCTGAGCACTGATTATATATATGTGTGAGGATAGTAATCTAGACCAACTGATGATTGCTGGTTCAGCATGAAATATGTATATTGGTGATTATTTATCTTTTCAACACATGTGTGATTATGTGGGTCAGCAATATGAGATGGCATTAAGTTGTTTAGAAATTTAGTAAACAATTTAGCCAACATATGGGAAGCAGACAATAAATAGAAAAAACATATTTGTAATTAATTAGTATGCACTTAGATGATGATATACTTTATCAAAAAACAATGGTTTTAACATTTGGTGTTAATTTTGTCATGAATTGAGAGATTATTTGAGCAGGATTTTCAAAATTTTGAAGTAAATTGATGTTTCAGCATTTAATAGTTGGCTATTACTGTTTTCCCAAACATGCTTAGTGGAAAAAAGTTTTATCGGGTAATTTAAAAGGTAAAGGCAAAAAATCATTGTAATCCATGTAGAAGTTGAATGTGAATTATTCCATAAGTGCATGAAAAAACTTCACTTCGTTGCTGCACAATGAAATGAGTACCTGGGTTCTTCAGTTGTACTAGTTGTATCTAATCATGTTGAAATATAGTTTTCCTGATCATCTAAGATACTGTTTCAGTTTTTGAACTGTTTGTGTCTTAAGATTACTATTGCTAAATTTCAATGCTGTAGTGGGGAAAATGTACTTCAATGTAACTGTTGCTCAAAGAAACAAGCTTCAAAAAAGAAGAAAAAATATCACCATAAGAATAGTTCATAAAAATATGTATTTGAAAGAAGTTGAACAGTCAATAGAAGTTCAAATTAACCAATAAGATTTAAAAAGTATTATACATACAATTACAAAGTTTTATTAGAATTCAAACTCTAAACATCTTAGATAAGAATATTTATTTTATTATTAATTTTAGGTTTGAATGTGTTTTTTGTAATATTTAATAAAATATTAATGTTTAAACAAGCAAAACTCTCCATACAGTAGTACTACTCAATGCAAGCCAGAGTAATCAGTGGGTGCCAGAAGATCTAGGTGCAGTGCTCTCAGATTCAAGTCTCCTCACTGATGAAAGCCACAAGCTAGACACTCATCTGGGGATATTGAATGAGTAGGCTCTAGATAAAGATTTTATGCATAAGCCTTCTGGCATCCATTGATTACTCTGGCTTGCACTGAGTGGCACTACTACTGTATGGAGAGTTTGCCTGTTTTAATAACAGTTATGCGCAAGCATAAATAATGGTGATCATGTGATATTATTGTTTGAAATGAAATATTCTATTTTACTTCTCTAGTTATATGTATTTGTATTTAGCTAATGAGAATAGAAGAGAAACTTTGAATTACTTGTTTGTTTACATACACTAAAAAATATGTCGATGTAGACTGTGCTTTTTATGAGTATAAAATGTTTTAAGTATATTTTAGACTAATGTCTACCAAAGTAGAAATAGAGAAATAGAGTAAAGATATGCTAATCTTAGATGTGATATGTTGAACTATTTCCATCATCTATCAATAAATGTTGAATGTATAGACAATTTTAAACTTTATTTAAACTTTCCAAATACAAAGAGTTGTCACTGGACAGCCCAGAAACAACTGAAAAAGAGTGGAGAATACTACTACTTGAAATGTTATGTAATTACTAACTTGTGTTGTTATTACTAACAAGTTGTTTATGTTTAAAAAGATTAAATAAAATTTAAAATTGTCTATACATTCAACATTTACTAATAGGTGATGGAAGATAGTCCAACATATTATTATATCTAATATACCATTATCACAAACCTTCAGACAAATATGTGAATCTTAGAATTATTTTGAAACTAACATAAATATTAAAGTTATTATTTATTTCATTTGTAAACTGCACATCATTTGTGCAATGTGCATGATTAAGAGATGTTTCAAGTTAAGCAAATAATTATTAGTTGTCATCATATATAAAACTAGTATTATGGTATAAAACCATTGAATTATGTAAATTGGTTAATTAGTAGTCATGGCATATAATCTAAGTTATAACTGGCATCCATCTTGTATCATTAATCATAAATGTAAGCCACCGTCTTCACATACCCTAAAACTGATCAGTGGAGAAATTCTATAATAATCAGTTATTTGAGATCTATAATTAGAGAGTAACATATTTTCCATTTATGCATATGCAATTGTTATAATTAATGTTACATAGCAAGTATATAATCATTATTATTTGTCCTGTGTATACTATTTAACTGTCTCAGCAAGGATAAGCTTATTGAATGACTTAAAAATTAAATAAGTCTTAATGCATCTCAGATTATTATTCCGGTATCCCCTGGTTACTGAAAAAAAAAAAATTTCTCTATTAAAGTATACTTGGTGGTCTAAGTGAGGCACTATTATATTTACACCCTTTCAATAATATGGGGGAAACAGACAAGAGATTGGAAAGAGAAGGTAAAGTGGCTAACAGGTTTCTCTGAGCATAGTGGCTGAGAGATTCCTGACTCTGAATAAGAAGCCACAGTGCATTACATCACACACCCCAAAACTCTTTCATTATATATGTTGTGCCCTTATACTTGGTATAGATAGTTTAAGTAGGATTTGAAATGTAGCTATTTTAAAAAAAATTAAATTTATTGTAGTTTATAATATGTCATTGTGACTATATAGGTAAGAGAGGTTCAAACTTACTAAATAGAAGCAAGACATTTATTTTTTATATAGCGCAATGTTTTATAATCTATAATATTAATAAGCCAATAAGCTAATACACATGCGCTTTGCAGATGTCACTATATAAATGAATACTCCCATTTTTTCAAACCCAAGATAAAGTCTTTAAGAAAATATAGAATGAATCCACCTATATTTTCGACCCAACTGTATATGTATGGGCAAATCTGAAGTGTTTGAAATGAAGAGCGTGAAGTTATTAATTGATCACTTTAAATTACTTTTTTACTACGTATCATAAATTCTAGAAATTTCATTGGCGTCATTCATTTACGTAGTAAAAAAGTAATTTAAAGTGATCAATTAATAACTTCATGCTCTTCATTTCAAACACTTCAGATTTGCCCATACATATACGGTTGGGTCAAAAATATCTGTGGATTCATTCTATATTTCTTAAAGACTTTATCTTGGGTTTGAAAAAGTGGGAGTATTCATTTATATAGTGACATCTGCAAAGCACATGTGTATTAGCTTATTGGCTTAGTAATATTATAAGTAGAAGCAAATAAAGATGTTTTAGGTGTTTAAAATCATTTTATTGTAAGGTAAATAGTGAAAATAATATATCACATAAAAGATAAAATTAAGTAACATTTATTATATTTAATTGATACAATAATAATACAATAGTCTAATTCTAGCAATAAATATTATATATAATGTGTTTAAAATAATTATTTGTTTAAATTATTGTTTAGATAATAAATAATTTAACATTAGTCTAGAATGTTCTGAAAATGTCACATGATTGAAGGTGTGTGTGTATTGTATGTGAGCTTTCATGTGATAGGGAGAGAAAATCCTTGAATTCTAGTTTTGTTAATAAAATTGGATACATTGTAAATGTTACAAAATTAAGTCTAAAAATATTTTTAAAAAAGTAATAATTAAAAGTATGTTGTTTAAATATCATATTTTGCTTTAAAAAATTAATATTTAGGGTCATTAAAATATTTAAATTGTTTTAATAAAAATATTTGAAATTGTAACAAAAATATTTAATATTTAAATTATTGAATAATTCTAATATAATATCTCATAAATGATGACTCATAATTTAAAAAGTATTTTTTTAAGATAACATAATTTTATGTAAATTAGCAATTGTTTTAAAAGTGAATTAACCAATGAAATTACTAGATCAAATCATTATAAAAGATGTTGGATTAAATCTAGACAGTGTAGTATCAATAAGTGTCAGTGGTTATGAAATTTATTATCAATATTTTTTTTTATTTGTCCAATTGTTTTAAAGTAGTAATTTTTTATAATCATTATTATTTTTAATTTAAAAGTTTTTTAAAAGCATAATTTAGTAATTATTTAAACTAATGTCTAAGAAACCAGTTATTTCTTATCAGAAAGTTTTAGTTCAAAGCTTAATTAGGAACTATGATGATTTTTATGGAAACTGGATAATAATCACTTAAATGTCAGTTCAATGTGTATCAAATGCTGAGAAGAATTTAACCATAAGTCTGGCAGAGATTTGGAGTTATGTAAGGACTTTAAATGTAATAAATTTAAGATATTCAGAACAAATGAACATTTATTTTTAATAACTTTATCTCATTCTAATAAATATAATTTTTTAAGAAAGTTTAAGCTAACTAATATTAAAAGAATATTTGTTAAGAGTTATTCTCATAGTGTTATAAATTTCAAGAGAAGGAAAAGGAAAGTTAATATTTTGCATCTAAAATTAAAATCTAGATGAAAAAATATTTTTGGATGTGCAAGTATAATTGTTTTTGTTATATGGATGCAAATGGAATGCCTTATTTTCTAGTTTATCATGGAAGGAACTATTAAAATAAATTTATATTTGTAAGTGATGTTTTTTAAAAAAAAAATTGAAGAAAAATGACTTTCAAATGTATATGCTTTTAAAAAAGATTTATTTATTATAAAAATCAATGAATGAACTATATATTTTAAAATAACTTTATTTAAAATAAAGAAAACTACAATGCGTTTCTTTTTGAAGATTTGTATTGTATTATATAATTTGCACTTGGATGAAAAAGCTGTTATTTTACCTAAAGACAACTAACTGAAATATGTTCATTATCAAAAAAAAGACTTGAATATTTTTTTTAAATATATACCTTAAGTGAATACAAAAATTAACAAATCTTATGATATGAAATATTCTACAAATTTTCACTGATGGACATGTATTTATTGCAATACATGTTATGCTGTATAAAAGTTTTAAAATTGTATAAAAAATATATATGTAAAGGATATCTTGTTTACCATAAAAATGAATCCTTAATTATTTTTTCTTATTGAAATATTACTTTCCTGGATAAATATTCAGAAAAGAGACTGAAATATATATTTATATTACAAGGATGAACAATATTTTGTCCTAATTCTTCAGGATTTTGATTTTACCATTTATATGTTTCCTGAATGTTGCCAGGAGAGGAAAAAAATTTTCATTCAGACCTTTCTCCTCATAACGTAGCAATGGGGTAAGAATTTTTGAAAGTGCTGAAAGTACAAGAATGAAAGACCTTTAGTAATTAAAAATGTTTCTTGTTATTTTACATTATTGCTAGTATTTTAAAATACTGTTTAACATGCTTATTAAAATATGTATTTTTAATTTAATATTGAGATATATGTGTTTTATATTAAATAAAGAAAAATAGTTTTCAGAAAGTAATTTTCTGACAGGTAATAAATATTTATAGTTTGTTTGGATGGATGGTCAAAAAAAGAAGAGAAACACTGTTCCAATAATTGTTGTAATCATGGGTAACATTATTTATTTATATTGCATTTTTTAATAATATTTTTTATTAACACATTACTGTTATGTATTGTATTGCTTGAATATTTAAAAGTTAAATGAATCATTCATATGATTATTGTCATATGTATTTTATAAAAAAAGTAAATGTAAGAGAATGCCTTACGAGTATTTTTAAATAATTTTTTCTCATAAATGCTTGAATATGCATACATTATATGATATGGTTGAGTTGTTAATATATTGTTATTATGAATGGTATCTTAAAATACAGAGATATAAAAGTATTGATCTCTAAATTATGTTATGCTATAATAAGTGAATAAATGTATGACATTAATGAATGTTTATCAAAATCATTTGTGCCTAAAAGATTTTTGGAACCATCTTGAAGTGAATATTATATCTTTGTTGTTTTTCAGAAAAGTAGTTTGGAAATTATTTTTGTAGTGTCGCTTGTATTTCTTTGCAATGTTAGTAGTTATTTAGCATATGGAAGATATAGAATAGTAGTTGGGGAGAGTAATTGTTAAATGAAATCCTAGGTGTTAGGGTTATATTTTTAAGATATATTATATGTGGGCTATGTTGTCATAATGTGAATTTATTAAATATACAGGTAATAAAGGACTGAATTTATTAAATATACAGGTAATAAAGGACTATAGTTTTTTGCCCATGGACAGTTGCATTTTCTTTACAGTCAGTAAAAACTGAAATAAAAGCCATGACATGAATTTAAGGTGCCTGATAAATATGAATCTTTCTTTTTAGCACTGTATCCATGATGATGTTTTTCTTATTCTATTATTATTATTATTATTATTATTATTATTATTATTATTATTATTATTATTATTATTATTATTATTATTATTATTATTATTATTATTATTATTATTATTATTATTATTATTATTATTATTATTATTATATATTTCTCACTATAATCACTGTCAATCACCACTGACATCACATCATAAAAGATAGTTTTTAAAGATGGTAGAGTAATAGCTAAACTATTAGAAGTTGATAATTTAGGTGAAGGCAAGATGAGATAAAAAACTTCTATCACAAATGACATTGAGTTATTTACTATTTGTTGTTATATTAAAAATAGGAGAGGAATGATTTGATATTCCCATAAATATTGTAAATATTATAGATCATCAAATTCAAATGAATGCATATTTGGATTAGATTGGAAAAAAGAGTAATAAGAGTATAATTTCTGAATGCTGCGATGAATGTAAAATATGAAAATAAATAAAATATAAAATATCAAGCAATATAATTTATTAATAGTTTAAAATTTGCTATAAGGAATAAGAACCTATTAAAATGGGGAAAAGCTATGAAATTATATTTTAAATGTTTTCATAAATAATTAATTTATGAAGGGAGGCATAACTATATTTTTCTTTATTTAAACTTTTTGATATTAGAACATTAGAGCACATAAAAAGATTAAGATAATGTTTTGCTGCAGTATAAAGAAGTATTTAATAATCTTTAAATATTTTACTTTGTGTTAAGTTTAGATAGGGGTGATTTAACTTAAACTTATACTCAAGAATTATACAATTGTAAATATATTTTTAAATACTATGAAACATAACATTAAGTTTAGTAAGCCATGATATTTATTGTTATAATTTTTTCACCATAGAGACAATAGAATGTTATTGTCTTATTAATAAAAAATTGTATATCACTTTTATAATACTGTACAATTTTATTTTTATTTTAGATGGTCAGAATGTAGGCTATCTTATTTTTATTTATTGGTTATTTTTAGATTATAGTTTAAATATTTTTCAAATTTTATAATTTTATTATATCATTATTTGAATGTTATTCATCTATAATAAAATTGTTAATGTTTTTTAAATTACTTTGTTTTGGGAGTTTAATTTGTCTGAGTATTTTTCTTTGATTCTTCATACTCACTTGCATGATTTGTGGAAATTAATGGGTTGAAATATTACTTCTTTGCACATGATTTGTAAAAATTACTTAAAATATTATTATTAGACTGATTGATTAATAAAAGTATATCATAATTCTTATTATTATAGAAGACATAATCATTAGTGTTTTATTTTAAAATGATCCAATACCAATTTGAGATATTTAATATTACAATTATATCAAATTATAATATATTTTACAAATGCCACATAAAATAAATAAAAGATTGTATAATGTTTTTCTCAGCATCTTGAGATTTTATTTGTTTTATTGTCGTTAAAGTATTCTAGTTGCTGTCAAGCTGAGTGGTTAGCACAGCTGCCTTACAAGCAGTTGTCCTGGGTTCGCTTTGACACATTAAAAAAAAGTATTCTAGTTGCTTGTCATTGTTACTTTTGTGAGGGTAGTTAAATATTATGTAAAACCCTGTTCTATATTTAACTACATACTATTAATTTGTTTTATTATTAGTGTTAGAAATGAACCTGAGATTTTAAAATAATTGTAGAGTTTGTATTAAAAGATGATGAATAAAAATTATTAGTTGATGTTAGATTTTAAATAGTATTTTATAAAAGAATAGCAATTAATTTATTGTTTTTTTTTCTATAATAAATTTCATAGATTGTATGCTAGGATTATTCTATGTGTGTTGAAAGACATGAAAGTATTACGAGGCAGTTTTATCATATTAATTTAGTAGGGGATAATATTCGTATGCTATTGAGAATGTATCTTTAGGGATGTATTCTCAATGCTTAAGCCACTATACCTTGGTAAATGTTTCATGTGAAGAGTTTTCATAACTGTATTAGTTATTTTAGTCGAACCATATTTTAATTATAATTTATGAGCTAATTGTAATTTAAATTATTCATAAAATAAATGAGCTGAATGTTTAGTTGGAACCCTGATTATTGATTGTGAATATAAGTATTATTACATTTTAACTTGGTTAGTTTATTATAGTTAATTATCAGACCCATATAGCTATCTGGCTTGTAAAGCTGGATTTGAAGACATTTACGCATCTGAAAAGTTCAGGCTTTCAAATTGATAGAAACGTGTTTTATAAGTGCTGACTTTTGAGTTAGTATTTTAGATCTAGTTTCTAGAGTCCCAGCGCTCCACTATTATAAAATATTGATTTTATTAGATATTATACCTTAGTCGTGTATCTTGAGCTAGTCCTAATATTACTTATCTTTAATAGTCAGTATTTATACAACTTGACTGTAGTATAGTATAGTTATCTCATAGTTAGTCGGAAGGTCAATCTTAGTTTTTCGTTAATTGAAGGATACTATATATATATATGTATGTAGACTTTACTATAATTATCTGTTAATGTAAATTCTTTTAAGCTTATTTGCATTTTTTTTTTTTACTCTTTTCTTTCTCTTTCTCTATATATATCATTTACACAATGGTTTTACTCAATAAAGTTTTTATTTAACTGAAAATAATCTTCTGCCTGCTCTTAATATACATATGTCATTTAACTATTGTGATATGTAAACAGCTTAACAATGAGCCATATAAAATCTTTTTCTTTCTCTTTTTATACTAATTATTTAAAGTCAAATATGTATTATTAATAGTTTTAAAGAATTTAATTGTGATGAAAAAAATTGATAAAAGTGATTTAAGATATTTAAAGAACATCTGGATGAGGAAGCTTTCCACAACGGAACATTTTATTTAAACAATTGCTTTTTGAAAATTATGAAATTTTTTTGCTTTAAACTTTTTTCAATAATTATTTTATATTTAATAATTGTTGAAACTTTAAAATCAATTTAATTTAAAGATAAATGGAAAGCGATAAATTTGCTTTTGGGTTTTTTTAAAAAAAATCTTTTCTTTTACAATTTGTTTTTAATTATAGATTTTTATATGAACATGATTTTTTTTGTTGTTAAAAAATGAAGCCAATACGTTATTAAAAGAAAGAAAATAAAACAAAGTTATTTATTAAAAGGTAAGATTTCTAGTTTTTCTTTATTTTAACTTTACTTCACATATTTAACCACAATTATAATTGAAATCCCTTTATATATATATATATAAATAAAAGTAATATTTGTTGTGTTTAATTTGTTCCTTAAAATGATGTGATAGCAGATCTGTAGTAATTGAACGCAAAATACATTTTTAATGGAGACGTAACCTAATAAAACTGCCTATTTTTATTTATTGACATATAAAAAGTCAGTACTGTCAAGCGTTGGTGGTCTAGTGGTTAGCATAGCTGCCTTCCAAACAGCAGGCCCGGGTTCGCTTCCCGGTCAACGCGTTTGACATATGAAAAATAAAAGAGTCAGTATTTAGCACTCTACAAATAAAAATTGTAATATTTATAACATACACATATCTATCCAAGTATACATAAAGCACAATACACATGGGTTAAAGAAAAGAACCTTGAAGTTTCTCGTCAGTGCATCCATTTTTCTCGCCTAAGACCTGGATTTCTAATCAGACTGTTTTTTTTTTTCAGAAAGCCTGTTCAGCATAGATAAATCAAACATTGAAAAGTGTACCAACTCTTACTATTCTCCAAGTGTGTATGTGTGTGTTTAATTAAAAAAATCAGACATTAAATTTTTAACAAGGGTTTAAAGTTTATTGCTGGGCTAAAGATAATCTCTAGTTTAATATATGATTAGTGATTAACATCAATGTATTTATCAAGAGTGGATTGTGTCAAAGTTGTGGGTGGAGTAAGTTTGACACCTGTAAATCAAAATGTAACAATTTGCTATTAATAAATACTGTACATACGATAAAGATATAAACCTCGAGGGTCATTTGTCATTTAGTATGTCTTTTTTCATAAGTTACCAGGAGAATAGGTGGCCGTGTAAAAGGTATTTAATACTTTTATAAATTGATATGAAGAATATTGCTATCTCTCATTGTTCTCTTTTGAGAGATTGTAGGAAAGGGCATATATAATTCATTTAAGTATTAATATATAATGTAAAGAATAATCTTATCTTGTTATGCATCTCTAGATGAGCAGTGAACTATATATTTTACATTGTTTTTTTCATATATAGTTAACAGGTTACAGAAGATCGTATTCTGGATTGCTATGGGAAAGCTATCTGAAAAAAAAAACGATTTGGCATATAGATGCTCTATTGTGACACTGCAAACTCATTAGTATGTATTACTACATAGACATCTAAATTCTTTAATCAACTATAATAGATCAAGCAATGATAACTAACACAATAAATTTCAAATATGAGATGTTATTGAAACCCCACTTGAATCACCCTATAATAATTTAACAAGATGGAGGTAATTTTTATTCATTTTAATAATATTGTAAACAAATCACTTTAATGGAATGGAATATATAGTACACAAATATGATATTGACCTAAAGCATGTGCGGTTGAAAATGCAAAGGTAGGAACCTCTACAGGTCTTAACCACAAGCTTACGCATTGGAAGAAAAGCAATGCGTAAGCTTGTGGTTAAGACCTGTAGAGATCCCTACCTTCAAATTTTCAACTGCACATGCTTTAAGTTTATTGCCTTAGTAAATATTACTTATGTAATCAATGTGCATTAAATAAATTTATAAATATGATATTGCTAAACTGGAAATTATATAACAAATTTCTCATCAAAGACATTTAAAATCTCCAGTGATATTATTATTAAGATAATTATGTTCAGATAAGAAAAAAAGAATTTACTTTTTATTTGCATCTAAACTGTTAAAAGAATTATAAGATGAATTTTAAATTAGTTAAAATGTTTGTGAATCTACTCTCAAATGAAGTAATGGCAAAAAAGCACTGCATTTGCTGTTTTGGGTATTACTGTAGCATTGTGAGCATGATATCACCTCTACATTGTTTTAAATGTACATTGCCACAAACAGTTTTATTTTACTGCAATTACCATTTTAAAATTATTAATTGAAAAATAGTCTAAAAATGTCAGCATTATATGAACTTTTTAGGCAATTCCCATATCTAATTTGCATATGAATGTCATGTAATGTCAATAAAAATGACAATTTCTGTTTAATGGATCACTTTAGCCTAAAGGAAAACAAAAAATTATATTCCTAAAGCAAAATTGTAATTTTTCATAATTTGTGTACATTTTAAAGATTATGCAATATTTTTGTGAAATATTTATTTTAATCTTTTTAACTGAAAATCCAACTTTCAATTTTGAATGAATCCTAATGAGATTTTTGCATATATTCCTCCATATTTGAACATTTTATTTTTACAGTTAAACTTTTTTTCTATATAATATATTGATAATTTTAATATTATTTATTACAAATTTAAGCTGTCAAGCAATAGACACTCTAAAAGTTAATATTTGACATTTGCAAAATATAAAAATAAATTTCTAAATGGAGTTTTTATCTATAATAATGATGCTTGGCATCATTGGACAAATTTCCCTATTCAAAAAAAAAAGATCAATTTAAGGGCAGTTATTATCAAAGAAAAACAAATTAAAAGTAAACATTTATGCTTATTAAAATTTTTAAAAAGTAATTTCTTTACCAATTTGACCAAGGTAACTGAATTCTCCTTCCACTTTGCTGTAATGAACTTTTTAAAGTTATCTTTTTAAAAGTAAAGGTTTTTAAAAAGAAAAATTGTTTTTAGTAACATGGTTGAAAATAAATCTTTTGCAAAAATATTGCATAACCTTTAATTTGTAAACATATTGAAAATTACAGTTTTTAATTTTGTTTGATGATTTTTGACCTTATTTCAGACTAAAACAATCCACTAATCAGACATTTCTCTATCCACTAACATTTCGGACCACTTCTCTAATTGCATTATCATAAAAATTGGCTATTACCATTACTAAAAGATCTGCATAATGCTGCCATCTTCAGATATTTTTATTAATTAATAATTTTAAAATTGTAACTGGGATAAAATAAAACTTTTTGTGATAATGAAAGATTATAGATAGGTTTAAGTTAGAAAGAGAAAAACATTAACCTTTTTTTACATGCACCTTAAATGTTTGTACAATAATTAACTGATGTAGTTTTTGACTATAGAGGCACATCTGAAACCTCAACAGAAGATAGGGTTTTTGTTAATACAGAGAAAATATAGCAATGGTTTGACCATCATATGACCCAAAGCTGCAAAATCTTTGTGGGGTTACCCCTGCTCAGGCAAATCTGGTTAAACCAAAATCTTAAATCACTACAGTTAATTTTCATTTCAAAACATTTTTAGAAAGGCATCTTTTAAAAAAATCATTATAGCAAGTGGAATATTTTTTACTGGATAAAAGAGTGCCGTTTTATCAAAACTGCAAATACTTTTTAAAAAAAATTTAATAACAATAAATTTAATGGATGAGTAGGCACTAGATAGGGATTTTATGCACAAACCTTCTTGCTTCCATTGATTACTCTGTTTGGCACAGGGTGGCACTACTGTATGGAGAGTTTTGCCTCCCTGAATAATAATGACCTTTATATGGCATAAAAATAGTCTGGATCACTTTGAGTTCAATTTACTTTCATATATCCAACTATCAGTAGCATCCATTTATTGAAAAAACTGAAACGAAAATATTTATTAATTTTAAAAAATGTGAGGATGTTAGGATTATACAGAGAATATAATATAAATGAGAAGAAAATATGACAGATTAGTAGTTTCTTGGTCTCAGGTTTGAAAGTGATTACAAAAGCTTTTGCAAGCATCCATTTTGTTGCTTGAAATTTAAATACAAAATTTAAACATCTTCCATAGTTTGTTTATATATTTATAATTATTTTATCAAAATGTTGGTAAAATATTTATTTTTTGACAAAAATATTATTATTAGACAGATTTTATTTAAAAATATTTATTTCTAAAAAATATTAAATCAAGGAAAATGTTATAAAGTAAAGCAGGAAAATATGATTGGTTAAAAAAGAAACATCTTTCACAAAAACTTTCAATGTTATTTTTTTTATCATTTTTTAATAATTATATGGGGATTTTAAATTTTAAAACATAAATTTGATTGCTTTATGAATTCTTGAAATATTATTCTGATTATATATTTCAATTTATTACTTTTTTGCTATGTTTGCAAAGTTGAAATAATATTATTAAGAATGTTTTTTTAATTTTAAACTTACATTTTTAACAAATAGTCTAAAAATTATAAGAATATACAGCTGGGTCTCATTTTACGCGATAGATAGGGTCCTCAGAAAACACGCGCAAATGAAATTGCACAAAAATAGATGTAACTTACATTGAAGAAGGGGGGGATGTGGTCTGTGATTTTTCAAAATTTGTGTAAAAGCAAAGCACCAACGTAAAATTACTTTAGAATTCGTGCAAAAAAAAATATAATGAAATAAAATATGACTAATAAAAAATTTCAAATTTGAAAAAAATTGATACAAGACAAATTTTTTTTAACTATAATATTTAATTTTATTCAAAATAATATATTTTTATGCATAATTTACAGTACAGTAATTTACATTTTTTTATACATGTTTTAATTATTATTGCTATTTGCTGAAAAATACGTTCGTTTGCACTCTCATGTTGTGTTAATGGTTTTCTGTTGACAACATAATTAGTAATTAATCTTCGAGATGATGATTTTATTAATTGTTTATGAACTTAGACTTATGATAATAAAAAGACAGTTATTCACCACTGCTGGGAAAAATTTAATTAAAACTAACAACTAAAAATTAAATTCTTATTTTTGTCTTTAATTTTTTAATTTTCAATTCCGTTTAAAAATCAAATTTTGTTTTACATCACGTTAAATTCAAGTCACCGTAAGTAATTTTTAAATTGTTAATTACAATTAAAAATCAGATTTTAATTTTTAATTGTCAAATTTAATTGTACTCACCTTTTAAAAATAAACATGCGGACACTAAATGATTAATAATTGATTACGCTGTTTTTTAAAAAGCAAAAACAGAATGTGATTTAAAATGCAAAATTAACACGCACAATGTTTGAACAAATTTACATTATAATCTTGTAAAATTTAATGTGTGTATACATAAAATGTAGAAATCATGATTTTAATTTCATTATTGCATAAAATCTTATTATTATAAAGCACTGAAAATATTGAAATTACTAAGATGAAAGTCGAATTCCAATAATGTGCTATTACTTTCAATATAACATAAGTGCACGGAATTTATTATTTAAAGTAATAGCGCATTATCAGAGTTCGACTTCTGGTGAAACATGAATCATGTAACTTCAAAATCATGTTAAATAAGTCTCCGTAAAAGAGACCCAGGTGTAATTCAAAATAAAATTTTTTTTATTAAAATAAATGTCTAAAACAGGCAAAACTCACTATACGTATTGCCACACACAGCAAGCTAGAGTAATCAATGGATGCCAGAAGGCTTGGGCATAAAATCCCTATCTAGTGCCTACTCATCTAATATCCCCAGACTAGTTACTGGCTTGTGGCCTTCGTCACTGCTCTCAGATCCAAGGCTCCTCAGTGACGAAGGCCACAAACCAGAAACTAGTCTGGCAATATTGGATGAGTAGGCACTAGATAGGGATTTTATGCACAAGCCTTCTGGCATCCATTTATTACCCTAGCTTGCTGTGTGTGGCAATACATATAGTGAGTTTTGCCTGTTTTAGAACAGATATACACAAGCATAAGAAGTGGTGGTCATGTGATGTTTATTGGCTTAAAATAAATGTTTGGAGTATGCACAAACAGCTGCTAGGGATTGTCAAAAATATAATAATTAAAGGATTATGAGTTTAGATGCAGATGAAAAGGGAATTCATTTTTTTTATCTAAATGAAATTATTTTTGATTATAGATGGTGTGACTGGATAATTTAAAAAGTGAGATTAATTGGAATAAAACAATGAAAATAAATTTGAGTAACTTGCATTTTTAATTACAGTAAATGTTCAGTAATCTATAATTATGTAGCAATCAATTTTTTTAATGCTGATCCTAAGCTTAATCATATGAATAGTAACTTATTGGTACTTAAAAAAATCTATATATAATACTACAAATCGAAAGCGCTCCTAAGTGACGTTTATATTTTTTGTTATTTTTATTAAAAAATTAATTACTGTATTTTCTAATAGTTATTTATAAGTTTACATATATCTGTATGTGTATATTTTATATATATATGAAAAACAAAAAACACAAGTTAAAAACTTGCATACGCTTGTATTTATGACAATAGATGGCGTTATACCAAAAACACCTTCAAGCGTTTGTTTACATAAACGTCAGAGCGAGTATTTCACTATCTCTAACTTAATTTCCACCTTCATATCATGATTTCAAGCTATTTTCTATTGTCAGTGAAGGACAGGATTAAGAAACTAGATCTAAAACACAAACTCTGAGCGTTTAAGAAACAGTTTCGAGCGTGAATGTTTTAGACACGTAATGTCTTCAAACTCAGCATCACATGCCAGATAGCTACATGGGTCTGATATCAGTTCAGCATCACCACATAGTAGAAGTCTGTGCAATATATATCATTGCAAGAAAGACCTCAAAGGTACATTTATGAAAAACAAAAAACACAAGTTAAAAACTTGCATACGCTTGTATTTATGACAATAGATGGCGTTATACCAAAAACACCTTCAAGCATTTGTTTACATAAACGTCAGAGCGAGTATTTCACTATCTCTAACTTAATTTCCACCTTCATTAAGTTAGAGATAGTAAAATACTCGCTCTGACGTTTATGTAAACAAATGCTTGAAGGTGTTTTTGGTATAACGCCATCTATTGTCATAAATACAAGCGTATGCAAGTTTTTAACTTGTGTTTTTTGTTTTTCATAAATGTACCTTTGAGGTTTTTCTTGCAATGATACATATTGCAGAGACTTCTACTATGTGGTGATGCTGAACTGATATCAGACCCATGTAGCTATCTGGCATGCAATGCTGAGTTTGAAGACATTACGTGTCTAAAAGATTCATGCTCGCAAGCTGAATAGAAACTGTTTCTTAAACGCTCAGAGTTTGTGTTTTAGATCTAGTTTCTTAATCCTGTCCTTCACTGATGATAGCAAATAGCTTGAAATCATGATATGAAGGTGGAAATTAAGTTAGAGATAGTGAAATACTCACTCTGACGTTTATGTAAACAAACGCTTGAAGGTGTTTTTGGTATAATGCCATCTATTGTCATAAATACAAGCATATGCAAGTTTTTAACTTGTGTTTTTTGTTTTTCATAAATGTACCTTTGAGGTCTTTCTTGCAATGATATATATTGCAGAGACTTCTACTATGTGGTGATGCTCAACTGATATCAGACCCATGTAGCTATCTGGCATGCAATGCTGAGTTTGAAGACATTACGTGTCTAAAAGATTCACGCTCGCAAGCTGAATAGAAACTGTTTCTTAAACGCTCAGAGTTTGTGTTTAAGATCTAGTTTCTTAATCCTGTCCTTCACTGATGATAGCAAATAGCTTGAAATCATGATATGAAGATGGAAATTAAGTTAGAGATAGTGAAATACTCACTCTGACGTCTATGTAAACAAATGCTTGAAGGTGCTTTTGGTATAACGCCATCTATTGTCATATATATATATATATTAGAAATCTGTGCCTTAAGAAAGGGGAAAAAGTTGTTTAGTATAAAATAAGAGGTATTACATTAAATCCTTATTTTAGATTGCATTAGCAAAATATATTAGGAAATATAGTTTAAATCCATTGGATAGATTGATTTGGCCAGTTACTAAATTTTGTTAATGTAAATGAAAATTACTAACCGGACAAGTAATCCACCCAATGAATTTAAATTATAGTTTTTTATATGTATTTAGCTAAGCCATTCTAAAATAAGGATTTAATGTAATACTTCTTATTTTAAGCTAAAAAATTTTTTTCCATTTTTGCATTTGCAGTCCATTAATCTACATCTATAATATATATATATATATCAAAACTACCCCAAATCTAAAATAGATATCTTAGTTCTGCTTTGTATGTCCATGAAAAAGATACAGGCCACACTATTGATTTTGATGAAGCTAAGGTTGTCTTCTTTGAGAGAAATGAAATCAAAAGAAGAATTAAAGAGTCTTTATTATTGAAAATTTATGATTCTGAAGCAATTAACTTATTTAAGAGTTCTTTTAATATTAAGGGTGGATGGGAAGTGAATGGATTTGTGGGTAGTTTTTAATAGTATATATAAGTTGTGTTTTTTTATTATTTCTTTACACTTGAGAAGTCTGCTTGTAGCAGTGAAACCTTAGGTTGTGTTTTAATATTATTTTTATTCTTGTCTGGTTTAATTTTAGATTTGGGGTAGTTTTGATTTTATATTGACTAGTTTAGCTTTATGCTTGTAATGTTTATATATATATATATATATATATATATATATATATATATATATATATATATATATATATATATA
Organism: Epiperipatus broadwayi; assembly: GCA_028023455.1. Classification (NCBI taxonomy): domain Eukaryota; kingdom Metazoa; phylum Onychophora; class Udeonychophora; order Euonychophora; family Peripatidae; genus Epiperipatus; species Epiperipatus broadwayi. Next base: position 2,963,858 of record JAQFVV010000095.1, read on the forward strand.
TGAGAGAGAGAGAGAGAGAGAGAGAGAGAGATTTGAACTCAGATTTTCAAACACCCTTTATCTATCCATACTATCTCATACAACTGATACACATGACCACACACATGTAGAAAAGATAAATAATCACCAATATATGCATTTTGTGCTAAACCAGCACTCATCAGTTGGTCCAGATTATCATCTCCCACACACACATATATAATCAGTGCTCATTTTGTATTAAAATAGCAAATCATCATACTTTAATGGACAAGCTTTAATACACTCCAACCTCCAACTTTTCACCCATCCATATCATTGAAAATCTGATGATGAAAACCCAAATCCCACACTGATGCCAATATTATTGTCATGCCCATGTTGGCCTCAAGTCACTCTGATCCCTCATGTGTAGGACGTTATCCATTTAAATATGTAGAAGAGGGATAGGCAGGATACTAGATTGATGTGTAAATATTAGAAAACCCAGGCATTCTTTACAAATCTGGAGCTTAATTGTAAGTATACAGGATTTGAACTCAGATTTTCAAGCACCCTCTATTTATCCACACTATCTCATACAACTGATAACCATGACCACACACATATAGAAAAAATAAATAATCACCAATGTACATATTTCATGCTAAACCAGCACTCATCAGTTGATCCAGATTATCATCTTCCATACATATATATATATATATATAAACTGAGCACTGATTACTTATATATATATGTGTGTGGGAGATGATAATCTGAATCAACTGATGAGTGCTGGTTTAGAACAAAATACATACATTGGTGATTATCTTTTCAACATGTGTGATCAGGTGGATCAGCAATATGAGATGGTATGGAGAGTTGAGAGTCGTGTGAAAATCTGAGTCAGAATCCCTTATATAAACACAAATAATACAATCTCAGGTTCTTATTAAAATCTTACGTAAGGTTCATATTGAAATCTCAGGTTCTTATTAAATTTAAGACTACATACTGAGTTCTTTATCTATATATGAGAGTTTATGCTTGTACTTGATATAAGAAATAATTATTGCACTAAACATTTGAACACTATTAAATGCAATAACCCTTTAAGTTCTTATACATAAAATATTTTATCTTTTTCTTATGATTCTGTAATCTTATATCTTATATTCTAAAATGAATAAAAAAGTGCAAATATTAAATACTTAAGTATTCGAATACTTCAGATAATCATTTGGCTAGCAACAAAATATTTTTCAAATATTTTAAATTCTCATATGAATATTCATCTTCATAGAACCTATATAAACATCTTATTATACTCCACGCATGGACTTGTATCAAATAGTGAAAAATAAAATAATGCAGCAGGTGGAAAGGATACTTTTGTGCTAGCCACTACATCATTCAGCACACTTGAAATAAAGATAAATCAACATAATATTTATTTTAAAATAATGCAGGTGTTAAATAAGTGATAAATAAATTGAATAAGTAAGTTTAATGTGACTTTTGAAATATATTCTCATATACCATAATGTTTAATACAACATTAATAAATTAGATTTTCTGACCCAAATGGATGTGATGATGTCAACGAAAACTTAAATGTATTTAAATATAAGAGCAAAGTAATAAAGGAGTTCAATACTCACAATAAACAAACATCTCTAAAATTAAATTGTAGTAGAGCCAGCAAAATAATTGAACATAATTGAAAATAGATGAACATGCCTTTAATGTTCTCATATAATAAAATACACACTAATGACATAAGCCTAAAAACAGATAGTGATAAATAGATAAATAAGAACCTGGTAACTCAACCTGACAATGCCAATGCACATAAGCCTCTCTCTCATGGAGGAGCTTGACAAATTCAACAGTAATGACAAACATCCACCTAAAAGCCGAAATTGATACCTGTCACAAAGCAGCATATCAATTAATAAATAAACAAGGCATGAATTTGTTAATAATAAAGGTAACTTGCACATACACTTCTATACACAATAACACATATACTTGGTCTAAAGATATATGCAAACCAGTGCACTATACTGGCAATGCAGTATCAAATGTTAAGAATTTTAAAAGCTATCTCAACTCACACCCTGACTTCCAAAACATTCCATTCATACACACATCAAATATAGAAAAGCTGTTTTACCCTGTGCACAATAATACATTTTATTATATCGAGTTATGAATTCTGAGAACTCAATAATTTATAACTTAAAAACGTTTTACCTGGACACTTTACTTATCAAATCTCTTTGAGTCATGTGTATTATTATAAGTATACCTTATAATATACTGCATATAAAATATTAATTAGATATGCATAAATAATATAACTATAATAACGCAATAATAATGATATATTCAATTTCATAAAACAATAAATATACATTACATTTGTTTTACCCCGTTTAACTAAATTGAGGGTTGAAAGTTCATTCATTATTTAAATTGAAAATAACTCCTTTTAATTGAGGAGTTCTTTTGTTGCTGCATTCAGCAAAATATAAGTTTTTATTAATGAAGAAGAAACGAATGAGCAAACATTTAGAAGCAGGAGTTGCTTGAAAAACATTTTCCACAATTCTAATTTTAAACAGAGAGGGGCTCAGGATAGATGTAGCTAACAAACAGTTTTATAGTAAATTTTGAGACCATTAGTTTTGACAATATTAAAACATGAAGCAAATTCAAATTATTTCTTTCTCTTTGTAGAACAATAAAATATATTTTCAATAAATTAATTATGAATAAATAAATTATTATGATGATAAGATATTATCTGTGTTAGTAATATGGATATATAATGTCTTTTCCAAAATATGAAGATAATTCAGATAACATTCTCCTTCATTATAATTAGATAAATAAATTTTAAATGAATGTATTTTTATTTTATCATTTAAGCTAGCAATACCTTTAAAAGAACTCATTACCACATTCATTTGGTTAATAAAAATATAATATTTTTCAAAAATAATTCCTGATATAATAATAATAATATATTTCAGTTATTAAATTGTCTGCATTTAAATTTCTTTTCTTCTAAAGTAAGATATTTAGTCAAATATAAAAGACAATACTAATACTGGTAATTAGTTTATATAACTAATTAAAACTTTAAATAATGAAGTGTTAATAAAATGGTTTTGATAGCAAAAGTTCAAATTAACCAAAAGTTTATAAATATGGTAAATAAACATATGTATAACTTTCCAACTCATCAGTTTCCTGTAGATTTTCTTATTCAGAACACTTTGGAATTTCACAATATAGCTTTTAGCACTTTCCTATGAGATATTGTTTATGGGCAAATGAACATATTCAGGTGGAGTAGATTTGCTCAAATGTCTATGGAGGTATTTACTTATAAAATAAATAATTTAAAGAAGCTTTTTAAAAATTATTAATTAAGTTGAAAAGAAAAGAAAGAATAAAAAAAATTAATTGAGAAGAAATTGAGAATTGTGAGAAGTAATTTAATTTTTCTGGTTTTGTGTGTTTTTATCAGGAAAACTGTAAAGTTTGTCACAAGTACAGGCAATGAAAGATGAAAATTGGGGTGAGATTTTTTGAAATTGATTAACAATTTTATTAAATCAGCTATATAAAATAAATTTGACCATGACCTTTTATTAATTAAGATGTCTAAGAATAGATTTAACCATGCAATGTCTAGATGGTTAATTAAAAAGTATAATTAATTTTATTAACTTTATTTAGTATTAAATAAAAATTATTTGCTTTATTTAAAACAAATACTTTTTGTTTTAAGAGTTATTTAAGATATTAAAATTCTATTTATAAAATATATTATTTTTAAAGATAACATTTCCATACTCTGCCATTCTAAATATTAATGTAAAACAATGCCCATACAGAGCTTAAATATAAATTTTTAACAGATATTCTTTCAATGTTTTCACAACATATTCATATATATCCTATGAGATCATTAGATTCAATCTTAAAATATAAAAATTCAGATCATCCTATGTTATCTCCACATGAATTTCAGATGCAAAGCTGTTATTATGAAGTGAATTAATGATTTGATTTCTTGATCTTTCATATTAAAGGAATAGTTGTCTTTTATATTTATGTATAGAATCTATGACTTGTTTTGTTTTTAAAGTGTGAACAAATTTACAATCGCCACACATATGTATGGTATATATGTATGTTTACCTATTTAATGGGGTTTATATAAACTTCTTTGAATTAATAATTTCATTCTTTGTAGTCAAGTTGTATATCAGACCACACATAAAGATTGAATTTCACCATTACTGTTAAAAGGAAATTTGCCTTGACAAAAATTGAGATTGTGGATTGTTATTGATATTGGTATTGTTTAAGTGTTGTCTGCTTTCATATATATATATATATATATATATAATGGTCTGAAAGGAAGTGGAAGTTTACAGTCTTACCGTATCGGCCAACAGAACGCCACTAGGTTACTTAGAACCTAGAAAATTTATAGAGTAGGCAGATACACACTGTTAAGATCCCACTTTATTTTATATTTAGACCATTAGCCCAAGTCACTAGCTCAGTGGAGACACAGAGATAATATATATAACTTGTTTAATTTGTATCTTAAATATAAAAAAATAAAAGCCACTGCCAGTAATTAACACACAAACAACATTTATTTATGCACATATATAATCATTTTAAAATTTGAGGAATAATGTTTATTATTTTAGATTTTAATATTCTTTTAATTTAAATTATTATTTTAAGATTTTAAATCATCCACACAGATGAATTTTATATTTATTTTAAGATTGTCAAGTATGAATAAATTGCATAGATTTGCATTTGAAAAGAAAATATTCTATCCCTTATTTAACCTTAGGCCAAAAGTTCACAGTCAAACCAGTGTCAATCCTTCTGATACATTGATGTATTCAATGTAGCATGAAAATACAACAGCACAAAATACCATACTGTCAGGAATGTACATCTGAACAGTATGGTTAGAGAAGACATTGACTCTCAACCAAACAGGAATGCTACATCTGTCGGCAAGAAGAACAATAAAAAAAACTCCATAGGAAGGGACTGCATTTTCCATTTTACTATTCCCTTCCATAGGCAAAAGGGGGTGTGCGGTGTATAATGGAGATCCTGCATGTAGCGAACCTCATACTACATCTACTAATTACACCAATATATCCAATCCATTGACCTAATTTAACTATGAAACAAATAACCTAAGATTATCCTCCCCTAATTAATTAATATAACTTTACAAATCTATATAGCCATTCATGCCTGACTTAAATTTAACATTTATATAAGTTTGCACAGATGGATTTATAAAAGTTTGTTTTTTAATGTTGAGCATAGATCGACTACATAGATTACATGCTCAAAAACATCTCAAAATAAACATAAATTATCAAAATATAAAGTCATTGATGTAATTGCAGAGGGAATTCACAAGAAACCCAATGGCATTCATCATAAGATGCCGCATTGACACCAATGACTAAAAAGACATCCGAGTAAATACATTTTAGATATTCAATGTAAGATATCATTATTTACTGAATGTCTATATATTTTAATGAAATATAAAAACAAAAACATAATTAAATGTGAACGAATCTATGCAAGCGTCAATACTCAACTTAAATTTAATGCATTTAAATAATTTATACAAGTAAATATTAATAGAAATAAAAAAAATAAAAATGGAAATGATTTTTTTTTAAAACCTAAATGTATAAAATCTAAACATTAATTATCAATTTGAAATTTGAAAGTCAGATAAGAGTTCATTTTAAAATTTAGGTTCTGAATATTAAATGCTTGAATGAAAGTTCTTAATTATTTTTAAATTTTATAGTTCATGTCTTACAGAAGGAGAATCATGGTTCCTGGTGCCAATTCCTGTGACATCTCTATTTGAAGTCCAGTCTGTTGTTCTGGAAAAGGCCTAAGCTGTTTCAATCCTGGTATTACAGTCATTTTATTTGAAATAAGTGAGAGAGAGTGGCAAGTGCATCTTATCGCTCTTCTCACAAAAAACAAGCTGAAACTCCACTTAATTTCAATATTTTTCCTTTTATAGTACTCCTCCAGATTCATTGAGCATCGTTTCCTGTTGCAATAATTTTCATTATGGTCCGGGCCTTCATTGCTGCTTCCATATTGGACATCTAATTTATTTTTTATTCTCTTATCTATGTCTTTCAACTGACTTTTTTTTCTATAAGAGCCCCAAGGGCTACTTTGCTTTTCAATTAATTTATAAAACAATCATTTCCATTTACAAAAATATTTTATCTTTAGATCTTGTACTTTTTTTGAAAAAAAGTACATTCAAATATATTTTTTTTAAAAAAAGAAAATAATTTTTAAAAGTTTTGCATCTGTGTGAATATATATATATATATATATACGTATACATGTTTAACAACTCTTTAATTTTTTAGCTTTTAGTTTTTATTTACGAACTTAGTTTTTATTTTAATCTTAAATTAATGTAACGACATATTTTATACCGTTACAATATATATATATGATTTGAACTCAGACTTTTCAGCTTGTTATAACTATTTACTTTATCTCATACCACTGATACACATGATCACATCATATGAAAAAGATAAGTGATCTCTAATATACATGTTTCATGCTGAACCAGCACTCATCAGTAGGTACAGATTACCATCTTTCACACATATATACAATCAGTGCTCAGTTTATATTAAGATAGCAAATCTTCAAAATTTAATGGACAAACTTCAATCTTCTCCACCTTACCCTTCAACCACCCATATCATTAAAAATCTGAGGATAGAATCTCAAAGCCCTTGTTGATGCCAATATTATCATCATACCCATGTTGATGTTAAGTCACTTTGACCACTCACATATATGATTTTAATATGTCCACTTAAATATACAGAAGAGGGATGGGCAGATAGATGGTTGAAGATTTGAAGGATGGAGAAGATTGAAGCTTGTCCATTAAAGTTTAAAGATTTGCTATCTTAATATAAATTAAGAACTGTGTGTGTGTGATGGTGATTGGACCAACTGATGAGTGCTGGTTTAGTATGATTACATATATTGGAAATCATCTTTTTTACATGTATGTGGTCATGAATACCGGTTATATAAAATAGAGTGAAAGCTATGGGAACTGGATTGATAAAGAATTAGAGATTAGAGAAGATTAAGGCTTGACCATTAGTTTATGATTTGATAAACTGAGCACTGATTGTATATATGTGTGGGAGATAGTGATCTGGACCAGCTGATGAGTGCTGATTTAGCAAAAACTTCATATATTGGAGATCATTTTTCTTTCACATGTATATGGTCATGAATATCAGTTGTATAATATAGAGTGGATAGCTATAACATGCCGGAAAGTCTGAGTTCAAATCCCTTCTTAATTACATTTAGCTTAGTATGGACAATATACATGTATTTAAATATTATACATATAAATTAGTAGATTTGTTTCTGAAGTACATGTGTAGGGAAAAAGTGATTTGAATTTTTTTGTTCGATAATGATTTAGAATCTAATAATTTTAAATCTAATGATGTGTGCATTATATATGTATAACTTTGATTTGTTACATATATTTCTAATTCAATATCTAATTATTACATAACATATATCTGTTCTATGTAAAATTGCAAAATGAGATTAAATAATCTCTATCACACATTACTTGTTTAAAATTCATATAATTGTGCAAATGATCATAAATTTATTCGTGCTTTATTTGCAATGGCTACAACATAGTTTCCTTAGGCTCCAATTATAAGTGGTATGTCCTTCTGCTCCTAATATATGTATTTCTTATATATATATATATTTCAAATTTGAATTTTTTTATAATCATTATTTACAATAAATGTAAATTATTTGTATAAAAAAATTTAAAAAATATAGTTAGAAAATGAGATATTATTACTTTTGTTTAATCGACTCAGTAGATTTTTTTATATAATTAGATGATTGGTTTCTTATAAACAATGGTTTTAATGAAATAAAATTTCTATTATTATTGTTGCCATTAGTTATAACAAGATTTATTAGATTTCTTTTAAAAAGGTTCAAAAAAAGCTATCATTTGAAAAAGATGGGAAAAAATTTAGTCGTCTTACCAACAGTTTGAGATACTGTTACAGCAAAAGGGGACTGTATAAAATAAAACTACATGTATTCAAACTACTTTGACTTTTGCAAAATAGATACATATTTTGGAAGATACTGAGAACACCTGTTTAATTTTAAAAATAACATAAAATTATAGTTATTGAAAATGAATACCATTTGTAGTTGTTGCAAGTTTATAAACAAACAAGTCACATTTATAATATTAAATAGAAAAGTTAGGGTATTATTTTAATACGATCAAACTATCAAATATCTTGATCATTCGATGGTCTTAAATTTATATATAAAATAAATGTATAGAAAAAAGAATGACAGTTTTATGTTGCACAACAATTACATTCTGATAAATTTTATTATAATTAGGAATGATTATAAATCCATTATAAAATGTAATTGGTTATTATGTCTGTTTCGATATGAAATAATTATATATATATAGTATAATAATAAAAATCTTTAAGTAAAATAACTCCATATAATTTTATTTTAATAAACCTTAATTGTTTATTCTTTTGTTCATATTATAGTTATAGCTTTCTTAAAATTCAGCAATTTTAAAATTTATTAGTATTAGCTTTATCATTTTGAAATATTTAGTTTCTTTATACCTTGAATTTACATCATTATTATTTGTCAGAGGTCTTCTGCAAAGCAATACTTTCATATTTTTAAAAAAATAAATAACAATTAATACTTTTGAATCTCATTAACATTTAATGATAATTCTACTTTTGAAATATCGTTAATGCTATAAAATAAATTATAACATTATTTCCTCAAAATACTATTTGTTATTCTATTGTAAAGTTTTCTCTTATATTTTATTTTGCTATTGTCTTTGTACAATATACATCTCGGTAGTATATAACATTTTGTAATGAATTTACTAATATAGTGCGTTTATAATTTGTGTTTATATGTTACTGGTTTGTAATTTGTGTACTCATTTGTCAATAAATTACTTTTGAAATTAATGCTTTAAACACTAATTTTTTTTTTAATTTTCTATATTTTAATTGATTTACCAGCGATTTAAATTTTCTGATAAAATGTTCCCACAAGATATTTAATAGTCCTTTGTCGTAAATATATTTATGTATGTTTATTATTGTTATTAATTTTTTTAATCATAATTTTGTTTTCTTAGGATGTTTTTATTGAACTGAAATTAATTCCAGTCAATATTCTACTGATATTAAAAAAAAAAAATAAAGCAAAAACAATAAATTAAAGATCTTATTCGTCAAACAAATATAAATTTTCATTTTAGAATTAAAAGAGAAAACAAATTTTGATTAGTTTTTAAAATTTTCTTTCTAAATTTAATTATTAATTGACAAACGGTAATTTATCATTTAGTATTTTTAAAGGTGACTATACAAACAAAAATATATATCATTATTAGAATAGTCATGATTAAGATGAATTAATAAGAATCTTCTAAATTAAGAAAATTATTTATTATTAAGCCTAATTGCAATTTAAGCTTATTGCTGTTAAGCTAAATGAAGTATTACAATCTACTAGAAATAAACAAATAGATATATCCATCATATGGGTGATTTAGTGTATTTGTATAGGAATGAAACAGTGACATCTGCAGAAAATATTCAGGAGTTCAATAAATTTTGACTTATTTATTTTTTGATTAGTTATAGAATATAATATTGCATCAATATAAAAATATATGCATAATGTATATCATATTTAAGAAATGCAAGCATAAATTCATATATCACATGACCACTATTCTTTATGCTTACATAAGCCATTTGCACAGGCAAAAACTCTCCATCTAGTAGCACCACTCAGTGTAAGCCAGAGTAATCAATGGATGCAGAAAGGTTTGTTCACAAAATCTTTATCTAGAAAGGGGACATTGGATGAATAGGCACTAGATAGGAATTTATGTATAAACCTTCCTGCATCCATTGATTACTCTGGCTTACACTGAATGGCGCTACTTTATGAAGAGTTTTGCCTGTGTATAATTCATATACTTGGAGTTTGAATGTAATATAGGAGATTTGAATGCAGATTTTCAAGTTCCCTTCAGCTATCCACTGAATCTCATATAACCAATATACATGACCATATATATGTAAAAAAGATAAATGATCTCCAATATATGTATTTCATGCTGAACCACTTCTCATCAGTTGGTCCAGATTATCATCTCCCACACATAAATAATCCGTGCTCAGTTTATATTAAGATAGCAATTTTTCAAACTTTAATGGACAGGTTTCAATCTACTCCATTTTCCAATTCTTCAGCCATCCATACCATTGAAAATGTATATACATTTATAATTCTATATTTAAACATTGTTTTGCATGTTTAACAAAAAGATTATAGATTTTTAAAGCATTTAGCTGACTAAGCATGTTTTTGACATTTGCAGTCAGATTCATAGCTCTAGTAATGACAGAAGGATATTGTTTGTTGTTTATATAATGAACAGATAATATTTAAATATGCTAAAAATTATGTAAATATTTAATTTACATATTCCATTTATTTGATAATGGTATGCATGATTCTTTTTTACCGATTTGTGAGAGTTAAAAAATTAATATATATATTGTAAGTAACTAGATTGGTGTATGTCACATTATTTAAAAAATAAATATAGAAGTTTATTGGTCTTGTTTAATTTTTATTTCACTTGATCTATGGATAATGGAAGTGTTGAAGTATTAATATTAACCAGGTAACTATGGCAATTATATTATTCAAACAATATTCTTATTTATTATTAACATTTAGCATCAATTTATAAATCTGTTGTGATCAATCTCAGAACAAAAATATAGTCAGGTCAATATTAAAACAGATTTTGGAAATAATTAAGTGAATCATAAAAAAGATCACTTAAATAAAATCAATATTGTTATCCATTATTACACATTTCAATTTCTGTTATTACAATCACATAGCAACACATATTACAAAATTAAATGTTTTATGTTTCATATATGTTTGTTTATAAATTAGTTATAAAAATTTATTGTTAAAAAATATATAAAAATATTTATATCCATTAAAATGTATTGGAATTATAATAGGAATTTTTTATTTTAGTTTAAAATGGAAAAATAATATTGAACTTATAAAACAAGATTTTATTTTCACTATATCCAATTTTTTTTAAAATCTCCATTTTCCTTACTAATTGGAGGTAAAAAAAAATTTGAACAAATTTTTCATCGGGTGAAATTTGAGCAATTTCCAACAGTTATTGTGACAACAGTAACATCATCAAGAGTATCTTATAAATAGAAGGGAGACACTGTAATTTGAATTCTTGTAATTTTGTCATTGCTAGAACAGACATTTTAGATCTGTCTTTTATAATTTATTACATTTTATTGTATAACTGATTAATTTATAAAACTATGAAAGAATAAAAATTTTAACTATCCACCCATTCAATTGAAGCAGCTTGTTTATTAAGTTCCAGGGAAAATAGCAAAAATGTGAAAGAAAGAAAAACCCATCAAAATGCATGGTATTGCAGGTCAGCTATGTAAAGATATTTCATGGTTAAAAATCCAGAATTTCATTTATTTATTTGTGATGGACATAAACGCCATTGTGTATCCATGGATGTCATATTTCAGATCAAGGAATTTTACAAGATTGATTAACTCAACTTATGTGTGATATTAAATAATTTAAATTTCATTTTTGTAATTAGGAAAGAAAAAAGGCTAGTATTTATTCTTCACTTGACTATAACTGGATTGTGTTATTAAAAGAATTTTCTTTGCACATTATTGTCAATGAAAAGAAAAAATTAATACTCCTGATATGTGATTTTGCATCAAATAAGTATTTATCATTTTAAATGCTTGGAAACCTTTATATGTTTAAAAGAAAATATTGAAAGTTAAATGCAAAAATAATTGGATTCAAATCTGTGAAAGTTATTATCCATGCTTAATTATTTTCTCTGCTTAAAGAAAAATCATCTCTATGTCTTAGGATCAGAAATAAAGAACCAGAAGCTATGACGGATCTGTGGATAGTGAGTGAAACTGGACAGACTTTCACTTAGATGATATGATTTCTATGCATATATATATATTTTGTTAAAAGAAAAGGAGAGTTTATATTTTATTTTAAAAACATGGGTAAATTATATATATATCATCATCATCATCATCATTATCAACCATTATCAATCCACTTCAGGATGAAGGTCTCTCCAAGTTTAATCCATCTTCTTCGATCTTTAGCTTCTCTTCTTCACATCACCCCTGCACACCTTCTTATTTCATCCATCCATCTCACATGTGGTCTCTTTCTGGGTCTTTTACAATCTCTTGGAATCCCATTTAAAATTTCAACTGTCCATCTATTATCATCTCTTTTAGCAATATGTCCAGCCCAACTCCACTTCAATCTTTTAATTTTTTCAATGAGGTCAGTAACACCTGTTTGTTCTCTTACCCATACATTGCATTTTCGATCCCTTCTTGTTACTCCCAACATACATCTCTCCATACTTCTTTGAGTGGTCTGAAGTCTCTATATTGCTCTTCTATTGAGTGTCCAAGTCTCAGATCCATAAGTAAGAATTGGTAAAACACATTTGTTAAAAACCTTCCTTTTCAAACACATAGGCATATTTCCTTTTAGTATCAAGTTATTTCTACCAAAAGCACTCCAACCAAGTTTAATTCTATGATTAATTTCCTCCATTATGTTTCCATCTGTATTAACCCTTAAACCGCTAATTAAATCATTGGTTGTATGAGATAAAAATCAAATCTTTTAATTGGCCAACTCACAAACTGAAGACAAAGCCTATTGTTAAAACATATTCGTCTATAATATTAAATTCAACTCAGATACGTTTATAAAAAGTATATAATTAATTTTTCAGGTCATGAAGAAAACGAAAGTTCTTTCAAAAATAAATTGCTATTTATTTATTCTAAGATATTCTATATCGGCAACATAAAAGTTATAATGTAAACAAAAAGATCGACTTTTACGTTATAGAAAAGTAAATATTTCTTTTTACTACATCTTCAATATATTTACTTAAATCTTCAATATTTTTCGAAAATAATTTTGTTTTTTTATTATTCTCTCTGAAAATTATGTTTAATTTCCATAAATATTATTTAATAATAATTTAAATCGTATTCGAAATGAAAATCTCAGCGTTTTTCTTTATTTTCTTTGATCAGGCAGTTTCTTTGTTCTTTCCAGCCAATCAGAATGTCTTTTTCGGCTGAGAGCATGCTAAGAACCAATCACAAATAATGTTCCTTCTTTGTTTAGGTTTAAAATGCGTTTTTTTTTATTTTTTACTTCTAAAATAAATCGGAAGATGTCACCATCGTACAGAACTTTTAAAAACGAATTAAATACGTATTTAACGAATTTTATCGTATAAAAACGAACTAAGTTAGAGTGATTTTAGATGTCGACGAGGAGTCTCGTCGAGCGCGGGAAAAGGGTTAATAATCTGACCAAGGTATTTTTAACTGTTAACTTCTTCTAATTCATCATAATCAATCTTTATTTTCATATTTTGAGCAAATCGATTAAACATTACTTTATATATATATATATATATATATATATATATATATATATGGGTATGATAGAATTCACACAATGGAAAGGTCAGAGAGATTCATTTTTGTTCTTATTACCTGATGATATAAATTAATAACACCTGATGTTTTCAAATATTTAATTTTTTTTGTATATTCAAGATTTAACTTGGAGATTTGGATAGAAAAGGGTTTAAATATAATAGATTTTCTTTTTTTTTATTTAATTAATTAGAAATTACATTAATAAATAGAGATCAATTTTTATTTGATCACTTTTTTTTTATCATGGTATATGCTATTTAAAATCTTTCTTTTCATTTTATATATAGTATTATTGTCTTGCAAAACATTTTTATGGAGCTCCATACACATAGATATTATTATGATTTTTATTGACTTTAGTCTATTGCAAGCATTGATTGTTTGTCCTGCTATATTTTTTATTATTACTGCTATAAATTTTTATTACAAACCAATAAATTTAGAATTGATTTAAAATCCAATGAATCTATCTAATTATTTCTTTTGAATGTGCAGGATAATTTTGGTACTTAAAGTTTGAGCCAGGATCAAACCCATCTTGGTAAGTGCAATAGAATTAGATATATGTATATGTTTTAAACATCATTTTTAACTCTGATTACATATAAATTTTATATTTGTTACTGCATTTAAATATTTATTTACTTATCTAACACAATATTACTAGTAGAAATAATTTTATTAGTTCAGAGTTGATTATTTATTTGCTTATCTTGTTCAGTTACAAAAATCTTAATAGAATTTTATTTTATCATTAGTCAAAATGATCTGTCTTAATTATCTTCTTAAATTTCTTTGAAGTGGAGATCATAAATTTTATTGACTAGTTTAACTGAATATTATCTTTGACTTGGATAACTTCCAATTATCATCATATATAGTTTAATTGTTATAAAATCCATTTTTATAATTGATTGGTTGAAGATCTAAGTAGATGAAGAATATCAGTGGTTGAAAGTCAGTTAATATCCAATAGAAACCTATGGAATATTTTACATAATGTAATTGGGTACTGTAAAATGTGAAATTATCTAATGGAATTTATTGATAATAAATTCTTGTGGAGTGTTTCATTTAAAATATAATTGAAGCAATAAATTGCATGTCGGTCTAATGTAGGATATGAATCAAAGGTTTATATTATATTTAATGTTTTATTAAAATAGATATAAAACTGAGCAAAGGTTTATTTCATTTAAACCTTATAAACATTGTATAGTTTACAAAACATTCTCAAAATGTAATTAAAATTATTTAGAAACTAACTGATTTAAACAGAATGTTATTAAATATTAAAGTAAATTTGCATTACTATAAATAATATTAGATTAGTAAAGTATGTTGCAATTTAGTTGTTTATTGATTTGAATTTAGTTTTATTCAATTATCAATCAAATAGATGTCTTAAGCATGCATCATTGTTTAGGGCAATGATATATCATTTCACTGCTTATTATAGCTTACTTTGGAATCGTGATGTCTGAGCCAATGATCTCATTTGTTTTATTTAGTTTTAAATGTAATCTGAATAAATTAGATTTTAATAGAGATTGTTAGTATTTTATGACAGTATAGTGGATAATCTAAATAATTATGTATAGGAAATATTATATTGCCTAGTGTAATCAATAACTGAGCTAGATAACTTTACACAAGTTCTAACAGAGTTACTATTCGTTAATGCATGTTTTGCTCTGTGATAAATAATATAAATCTTAAGGGCATTTCTTTATGACAAATTTTGACTGAACAAATGTGGAAAGGTAGTGAGATAGAAACTCTATTATTATTGTGACAAAGTAGCTACCCAATGCTAGCCGATGATGATCATGTACATGTGGCAAATATTACAAGTCCTCAAAATCAACCTTAGAGCTGTTATAAAATGACATTCCACATTTATGCTAGATCTATATTATTATGAATGATGTCTCAATTCTGAGACTTAGTAAAGTTTTTTATATCAACTCATATTATAATCAATAGTCCATTACAAAATGGCAAACAATGATCAGGCTATGTCTTATTCAGATGGGATTGATCATCTTCTCAGCATCATTTGTTTTTATCACATTACAATATATATATATATTACTGGGGTAATCGAAAGCACTCCTAAGTGGATAAAATTTTTAATTATTTAATTATTGTATTTACAAATATTCAGTTATAAATACAGACATCCAATAATAATATTATATATATATATGTGTGTGTGTGCATGTGTGTGTGTGTGTGTGTGTGCAATGCCAATAATCACATATCATATAAGAATTGAATTCTCAGTCTATTACTTGTAAATCTACTGATGACATTTTAAAATATTTTTAAATTCTTCCTCTTTTAGCTTCTTCGTTTGCACATTAGAAATACATATAAGCACATTTTTATGATAGAGAACCTCAGTATGGGTCATACATCTTAAGGTGGTAAAACTTTTTTCGACTATGCAGAACACAATTGATAATGTCATATTAATAACTATTGCAAAATTGATAGATAGAAAATAATTGCAAGTTTCAAAACCTTATAATATAAGCTGAGCTTTGATTGTATATATGTGTGGAGATGATAATCTGGACCAACTGATGAGTGCTGGTTTAGCATGAAATATGATATTGGTGATTATTTATCTTTTTGACACATGTGTGATTAAATGTATCAGCGGTATGAGATAGCATGGATGGTTGAAGATCATGTAATAGTTTGAGTTCAAACCCCTATATATTACATATAGCAGTGCAGGTATGAAAAAGCCTGTACTGTAGAAAAAAATCATATTTGTAACTATTATAAATTACATTTTTCACTTATACTTTTAACATTATTTTTATTTTTTTATTTTTAGAATATTCTTGAGATGAAACTTATATTCTGAAAATACTATTTTCTTATCAAGGAAAATCTTGTATAAGAAACATCTTGAATTTAAGAATGAAATTAAAGAATCAAAGTATGGGATACATTTTGATTGTTGATAACAGTTTTATGTGTTATTCAAAGGGAATTGCATCTATATTCCTGTATGGAACATTGGGTAGATATTTCAACATTTTTTTGTTAATTTTTCAAACATATCTAGAAAAAATATAAATATTTTCAAACTGTTTTGATTTTTTCCTATGACATGCAAATATTTTGAAAGTCCTCAATATGTTGATAACTAGCTAGTAAATCTGCATCTATGGGATATAATGTTAGATTATTGGTTTGAGAAGAGCCGTATATTTTGATATTATATTTAGAAAAATATTAAGCGTTGAAACACTACACGATTAAAATAAGTGTATATTTCTTTATGCGTTGATACTGTTTTGATCATAGACATTTCTTCTAATTTATTAAAAATGAGTTGAAAATTTTTTGAAAAAAACTGATATACTTTGATATTCCAAAATCAATATCGTTTTTGAAAATAAAGGAGTTTTAATAAAATATTTAATAACATTATTAGGATAGATTAAGAAAGATAGACTCACAGAATAAAACAACATGAACAATAGTATTATGGATTCCAACACATATACCTTAGGCAAAAATATATATATGTGGACACAGTCTCATCACATAAGCAAATGGAATACACATCCCAAAATGATCCTCTCATGGGACCTAGGTACCTTAACAATATATGAATGTAATCTTAGACTATAAAACACATTATCCTCTCATGGAATACAAAAACGATATGTGAACAACGGGAAGAATGCATCCATCCCAAAGCACAATAAACAAAGAAACATTTCATAAAAATCGAATGCTCAAAGGCATAAATCTTAGAGTAAATGATAGCAAGATATTAAACTTATCACTGATAAACTAAGTAGCTTAATATTTCTCCTAAAGATTATAAACATTAAACAATGTCTGAAACTAACAAGTTTACAGTTAGTCAAACAACTGTAAAGTATTTAAAATAGCATAATAAAAATTCTGCATTAAATAAGGAATACACATATATGCAATGAACAGAATAAAAATTTATAAAGGTAAAGTAGGCATAATAGCAAAGTAAATATTAATAAAATGGCTAATCAACTTTCAGTTATATTAAAATTTAAATAATTATGACATATTGAAAACATACATTGGCTGTTTACCTATGAGTAAATGAAACACTAATAAACATTATTAAAAAAATTGTAAGAGATAAATATCTCTACATGAATAAAAGGCATTATAAAATTTACCTTAACCAGAAAATATAAAAATATATAAATTTTACCTTGCATGTGTAGGAATAACTACACATTCTATAATAAACCCGTTAAAAAATAATATCATGATAATAAAATACCTTGACATATAATTTACCATAGAAAATATATATATAGTTTTAAAACACTATAGTTCTTTAGTAGAACTTCTTCCATAGTGAGCAGCTTGTCGAGTGGCACAAGATTCTTCCTTGGTGAATTATCCATAGAATGAAGCATGCATACAAATCAAGACATTTTATTTTGTAGAAAATTAAAGCAAATATAACATTCCAAAAGTAAGCATAAATGATAAAATATTAACAATGTTTTTATTCTAAATAAATAAAAGTTTTGGATCCATTTTTAAAGAAATTGATGAACCATAAGATAGCTGGTTCAAAAATTTTAATTTAAGAGCACATAATAATAATAAAGCAAGTGGTCCATTTAATTTGTAATGTGTTCACAGTTTTATTGAAAATAAGCAATATTTTTCCTTTTCCATTTTTTTGAAAAGAGCACATTTAAAAAGCAAACCTTAATTATTTTAAGCCTTCATGTGAAGATATTATTTTCAGTAATTTGTTTTAAGACAAAATTATGTTTAACAATTTGCAATTTAACAATGCATTTATTAAATGTTCATTATTGTTATATCTTTAAACAATGTTTCCTTCATAAAGTCTCTTCATTGGTTTCCTTAGTTCAAATATATTCAAAGTATTTTTATAATGAAATACTGAGAAAAATGAAGCATATTAAAAATTCTTCCTTTTTTTTTTAAAAATGTCTTTACTTCATTTTTTCATAAGTATTCTCCTTTCTAGTAAGATTCAGAGAAAGCAAAATGCATAAAAAAGAGTCCTCCTGTAACAGGTTATTTGGTAATCATAAATTTTATATTTAGTTAGAATTTTGAATATACATTGAAATTAGCATACATTTAACATTTTAAACATTTATAGTGGGTAATAATTAATTAATATAATTGTTTATCTTTAACTCAGAGTTTAACAGTCTTTTTTTAAAAAATTTTGTTTTTTCCTCCTAAAGGTAAAACATAATATCATGAAACAAATTAGTACATTGTCCATCATGACTTTATAATTTAACTTAAGAGAACATATCACCTGCTTTCTTTTATAATTTACTTCAAAACATAATTGACAAAATGAAGTTATTATAAATGAATTATTCTTCCAAGGCATAATATTAGTAGTTAAGAAAGTTCAATTTGAATTCAGTAATAAAAATCAGAATACCTTAAAAATTGGATTAACACTGCATTGTAGATTAATAAAATATAAAATTTTTAGTAAATTTAACACTTAGATAATAAAATAATTAAAGAAAAATATTACTGATATTTAAGATTACAGTGCACAGTAGTGGTAAGTCAGGAGATGGAGAAAACAAAAAAGCAGACCTTGCAAACTGTCAAACTTTTTTGTTTTATACCCCCCTTGACAGGTGTCAAATATTAATATCCTCCTCCAAAAATAATGACCACTTTTAATAAAAATGTTAATTACGACAAGGAACCAATTAGGAAAATTGTGTAATTTTGATGTAGATCTTTCAAATTCATGTAACCTTAATGACCAAAGGTGAAGAGAAGGTTAACTGAACTTTATTAATTAATAAATTAAATAAATAAAATAAGATAACAAAATAATATTTTATTCTTTTTAAAATAAAATGTCACCTTTTCTTCTATTTAGGTTTATCAAAAATTCTAATATAAATCTTTAACTTTTTATTTATGGAATTTAACAAAATATTTATTTTTAAATATTTATTGATTAAAATTAAATATCTTGGGAATTAAACTCAAGAAATCAAAGATTCACACATTATCATGGATTTCTTTCTCACACACATGTATACAGGAAATTATGTTTTTCTAAATTATATTAATTTTATTGACTAACTTATATTTCTTTAAGCACTTTAATATTATTTAATTAAATCAATAAGCTTTATTTAGAGATATACTTTTGAAACGTACTAAATAAGAATTTAATCTAAATGATTAACTACTCTGAATACAATTAAATAATTGTATTTTAATACTAATAAATTGTTAATATTTTAAAGCTTCAACTACAAGATTAGTTCTATCTTAGATTTCTTCTTTTCTAAAGTTTACATAAATTAATAAGTAACGTCTAACCTAAGCATACATCTTTTAGCTATTAAAATTATATTTTTATGACTTATGTCGTGATATCTCTGAAGTATCATGAAGTATGGATTTTTATTCATAGATTTACATTGTTGTCTGCTTTATTGAAATATATTTTGTTATTCAATACTGTAAGTAGTTCATAATTATTCTAGTTTCTTACTCACTTGAAATAACTAATTCAAACTCTACTTTTATTATAAAATTTGGTATTTATGAATTCACACAGTTATATTGACTAAATTTTTTTAAATAACAATTTATTAAATGTAATAAGATACACATAACATATCTCATTTTGTACCATCATTCATTTCTCCCAAGTTTCATTTCTCACTATACCTGATTTGACTATATTATCACATATCCAATTTCAGTATTCAAATATGCAGTCGTCGATATCCTTTTGGTTGCTATTATTAGTTTAATATTTATTTTTTTCTACTTCTATTGAAACATACTTTCAAAACCTGATTAATAACAATAATATGACAACTTTATTAAATTCTGAATTTACAAACAAATATCAACTCAATTCATTACTATATAAGAGGTCAATAGCTAATAGATTGAATTTTTTAAAAATATTCCCCATGACTTATATAAATTTTTGATATAAGCTTATGTATACTTGTGATTTCATAACGATATCAATTTATAAAAGTATAAGTTATTGATTATGATATTGTCATTTAAAACAGTAATAATTATTTATTCATATATTTAAATGATGGATTTACATATATTTATACACACACATTTAATATGCCTTTTATTTGGATTGGGTTTTATGATAATAAGATTGTAAATTTATATATTTTTTATTAAATTATTTTAATTCAAAGTATGAAATTGGTGTTTTGATTTTTTGCTTAAATAAATATTTTAAAAATCTATCTTTTTAGACACAGTCAACACAAACTTTTCTCACTTTTATTTTACAATTATGCATGGTTTTTTCCCCTTATATCTTCATTTGAATAAGTATACTCAAAGAATAAAAATTGTCTTTAAATTTTTATCAGTTGTTAATCAATTTTTACATCTTACTTATTGATATTTTGATTCAGTTTCATTATTACAGTTTTAAATCATTCGTATTTATTTTAAATTATTACAAAAATGATTACAATATAATATATTACTATTATATCTACTAATTTTGTTATTTTGCTGTAACATTTAATATAAATACAATTTTTGCAGTCTGATGTTTTGACATGATCCTGCAGAATTCCTCAGAGTTTTGATATAATATTAAATAAAATAAAATAAATAATTATATAATTAATACAATAAAAAGTAACCAATAAAAATAAAATATAACAAAACATAATAAAACTAAAATTAAATATAGTAAAATGGAATTAAAATCAAATAATTAAGATAAAATAAAATATACATTAAATTGAAATATAAAATAAATTTAAATTATGCATGTATATTACTGTTTATTGTAATGATGAATTTAAATAATATATAATAGAGAAAGATGTAAGATACTGTTTAAAAATGTGTTTTTGGAAATTTTTAAGAAATTGAAATAGGAGTGGGTAAGTCAAAAAAAGATTTATAATATTTATGACTTTTAGCTGTAAAATAAAAAGATACATATAAAACATTAATTACAGAAAATGAATAAAAAATAATAGATATTGTATTTAATTAAAAATATTTTTAATAACACATTGATTTTAAACAAAGAAACATATAAAGATTAAATATAAGTATTTTATTAATTTAGGGATAATAAAATTACAGTTTTATTTTATAAAAAATAATAACTAGAGGATTACTAAAAAATAAAAAATAAAATAATTTTATTTAAATTCATAGTTTTCATGAATACATATATATATATAAACAGGAATATACATATATAATTTATTTTATTACATTTTAATTATATTTTATATTATCTGGATTTTTTAATTTTATTTGGTATTAATTCCATTTTATTACATTTGATTTATTTTAGTTTTATTAGTTTTATTCTGTTTTGTTATGTTTTATTTTTTTGATTACATTTTTTATTGTATTATTTATATAGTTATTTATTATATTTTACTTATCATTATATTACAGCTCTGATAAAAACTGCAGGATAATCAAAACATCAGAATGTGTGTTGTGTGTGTGTGTGTACACATAATAAATGTTTTTTTTTTTTTTTTTGCTAAAAGGTATTTGAAGTAAGGTGTATAATTATAATCTCATAAAATAAAATTCAATAATATAAAAAAAATGAAAATCATTTATCTCACTTGAAAGCCATTTCATTAAAAAATAAAAATATCAAAGTTTACACTTTGTTTATATTATTGTTAAAATAAAGACAATGATTTTCTCAATATGCGCACGTTAGTGCTTTTTTGGACAGGTAAAATTTAGTTTAATTCTATCTTGAAAATAACTCTGCAGCTTTGAATTCATTTTATACCACATGGGTATAATTTTTACGAGTGGTAAGCCACTTTAAAATGGTGATTAATTTTTTTTATATAGTTATTTTGATCTCAATTTTATATGATAGTTTGTCTATAAAAAGCAATTTCCAATTTGTGATTTTGACTGTGTCTTCATGTTTGATACAGCATTCAGTCTTACCTTTATGTTCAATGCACATCAAGTGAAGTTATGGATAACAAAAGGGAAAAACATAAAAGATACTCAGCTCACATATATTATTAATGGCGATCATTTTGAAAGAATTATAACAGCAAACTTTTCACATTTTACTTTGATTATCTAATTTACTTTCCCTGATTTAACGTCTTTTATATTTGTATACAAAAGTTTTTATTACCATGCCAAGCAAAAGCATGTGACATAAAAGTTATTTTTAACAAAATTTACTGACATCTATCTTAATATAAGCTGAGCATTTATTGTATATATGTGTGGAGATGATAATCTAGACCAACTGATGAGTGCTAGTTTGGCAGGAAATACGGAAATATGTATATTGGTGATTCAAGTGTGTCAGCAATATAAGATAGTGTGGCTAGTTAAGGGTCGTGTGAAAGTCTGAGTTTAAAGCCCTTATATATTACATATTGGAGTGCAGTTAAGAAAAAGCCTGTACTGTAGAAAAAAATTCATATATTAAATAATTATAGTAATCCACTCACAAAGAGACCATGGCGACTATGTATACAAATCTTAATAATTAACAGGAAAGTAACATCTGTGTTTGCTTAAAAAATGCCATTTTTATATATAAGACCATAATCTCAGATAAAAAATTAAAAATTACTGTATCAGGTAGTTGGAAGTACAGTTTTTTTGATCTAATATACGATTACGCTAGAATTTTCTAGCCTTATGCCTATTATTAATGTAAATCTACGTTTGGAAATCGAAGCAAATAATAGTAATGAAAGCACTTTAAAAAATACTATGGAGATAAATTCTTAAAACAGGCAAAACTCACTCTATATATATTGCCCCACACAGCAAGCTAGAGTAATCAATGGATTCCAGACGGCTTGTGCATAAAATCCCCATCTAGTGCCTACTCATCCAATATCCCCAGACTAGTTTCTGGCTTATGGCCTTCGTCAGTGAGGAGCCTTCGATCTGAGAGCACTGCACCTATATCTTAAAATTTAATGCATGCACAAGCCCCCTGGCATCCATTGATTACTCTAGCTTGCTGTGTGGTGCAATGTATATAGAGAGTTTTGCCTGTTTTAACAACAGTTATACACAAGCATAAGAAGTGGTGGTCATGTGATGTTTATTGAAATAAATTCTTCTAATACTGAAACTTATTGCAATAATTTTTATATATTAAAACTTCTTATGCAAGTATCAACTGAAACACAGGCTTGTTATATACCTGTGGCTATATATATGTAATATAGGGTATATGAGCACAGACTTTCACACCACCCACCTCTCTCCACTCTATCTAATAACACTGTTACACCTAAACACATATATGCTGAAAAGATAAATAATCACCAACTGATGATTGCTGGTTTAGCATGAAATACGAATATTGGTGATTATTTATCTTTTCAGCATATATGTGTTTAGGTGTATCAGTGTTATTAGATAGAGTGGAGAGAGGTGGGTGGTGTGAAAGTCTGTGCTCATATACCCTATATTATGCAAGTATCGTAAGTGCTCATAATTAAAAAACGCTAGAGAAAACAGTTACAAATGAAAACATTTCAGAAATCTGCAATTTTGAAGATAACATTCCAGAACAAAATATTAAGGAAAAAATATTCTTAATAAACACAATTTTGTAATAGTCAATGAGAATTTTAATGCGCCGGTTACCAAATACTTTATTAAAATCATTTCAAAAATTCGAAAATGATAAAACGTTAATATTAGTGGTGACGGTTAATGAAATTCCCGGTGGATAAATTTTATGAATATATAGCAAAAAAACATTTAGTGTCAAGTGTTGGTGGCTGAGTGGTCAGCACAACTGCTTTACAAGCATTTGTCCGGGTTCGCTTCCCAGCCGATGCTTTGACACATGGAGAAAAAAAAAACATTTGTGAGGTTTATTTAATAAAATTTGGGCATACCTTAATAATCACTATTAGTTTTAGAGTTTAATAATATCACACAGAAACACATTTTCCAAAAGAATATCCATTTTCTAACTAACAATTTTATTTGTTATATAAATAAAAACAAACAAAACTAGGAGGGCAAATCAAAAATTGTCACATTAATTTTACTAATCATGATGTACAATCTTTACGAACCAATTATGGAAAAATCAACAAAGAGCCACCATTCATGTCCTAACTAATACTGCTATATTTGACATCATACTGAATAAAAATATTCAACTTCACAATATAATCACACTATACTCCATGGGTAGTTCTCTTATCATCGCATTTAAAGGCATTCTTTCACAATGTTTCTTTTACCAATTCAGCGAACATCTAATGAAAACATGTCTGAATCGCATTTGTTTGGAGTGTAGTTTCAAAAATACAAAGACCCATTGATGCTCAAAGAATATAAGATCACACAATAAAGAAGAGTTATAAATAACTTCACATACAACATGCCCAGATGATCCACTGTTGAATAAGGACTGCCACATTGAACATAACCTAAACAGTTCCACATCTGTTGAAGTAATAACATTAATAAACACACCAATGGAAAATCATTCCATTACTCCTGTTACTCCAAAAGATATATCTAAAATTGAATCAGATATAAAATACACAACATGTAACCCACTAAGTGACAATATGTCTGATACTGATGAAGAAAATGGTAAATTTTTAAAAGTTGGGAAAAAAACAAGGCAAAAAACTTTGGATAAAAACATTCTAAAAATAGCATAATAAATTCCAGAGGAACAAAAGTTACATAATCAAGATTCTCTACTATTAATACACATCACCAAAAAAACTAAGTTTACCCATTTAACTACAAAAAACCCTACATTTTCTATAGCAGAAATAGGAATTCAACAAAAATTAGATATAAACAAAACCATCACATCTCAAGAATAATTTTCTTCCATTGAAGAAAACGATAAAAAAAAAAGGTATTAAGAAAGAAAAGATCAAATATTACATTAAAACCTAGTGGGTCACACAAAAAACACTTTCACTTATCCCATTTTCCAAGTAAAAACTCAATCACTACAAACATTATAATGATCTAGCAAAATTAATATCAAAATTGACTTTTAAAAACAATATGAAAACACAATTAACCTGGAAAAACCAAAAAACATTTTTATTCTGTTTTGCAAGCAAAAAATAGTTAAGTCACTGTTATTTATTCTTACTATCAAAATGAAATTAAAAATTTAATTATTGTTTTAATATTTAAATATAGAATAAAATCTAATACATATAACAGATAACGCTCAGTTTTATTCTTAATGAATTTAAATATATCATAGATTAATGTAAAAGGCATTAACTCATCTCAATGCTTATTTGCCCACAGCAACTGGCTCATACAGTTCAACCCAAATATAACTCCCTTGACTGAAACAAAATATTCATCACATTCAAATATTAACTCATATAGATATAACAAATTTGGATTCATTAAGTTGTCACAGTCTGATATATATGCAGTTGAAGTAGGAATAATTATACACTATAATTCTCCATTTAAGCAATTTAAAATTGTATATCTTGATTCCAATATGAGCATAGTAGCACTATATTTCTCTCGCAATAAATATAATCACAATGTACCTTTATAACAAAATGAAATTAATATTGAGATTAATAAGGCAGATAAATTTGCTTATTTCTACTAATCCCCATGCTATAATTTTAATCGGTTATTTTACCATGCCATATTCAGCTTTTATGAAAAAATATCTCAGCAGATTAATGCCAGATTCATGTGTGCAGAAGGATTCTTTTCCATAAACTTTTCTTTCTACACTAAATAACACTCCACACTAATAGATCTTCTTTTCTACTTTCCTGACTTTTATTTTTTTAGCAGTGCAACATTATTACCTGTAATCTTTTCAGGTTATTTAGCACTGGCAATTAAAACTGAGTTAAATATGTAAAGTCAACCAGTATTCAGACTTAACAGCACTATTACATTATTTCTAAAATCCATGATATCTGTAGGTGTCCTTTCAGAAATTTACATTTATTTAAAAAAAATAAACATGGAATTAAACCCTGCAGAATCATGGTTCACATTTATAAACATCATCAGATCTATCATAAATTTTTACATTAGAAAAATAAACTCCAAATAGATTGGTAAAATAATTGGATACAATACACCTTCATCTAAAAAATTTTTCTTTTTCAACTACATCTATTTTTTTAATCATAACTCTCAAACAAAAATACAATTATATACAACAAATCTTGGCAAATTATCTATCTATTAAAAAAGTAAAAAATATATATGGATGATCCCCATAGTTGTTCAAAAGAGTATATACAATGGGACTTTAGTTATAAACCAAAAGCAACAATACCATCAACCATTATGAAAAATTTAAATGTGATGACTGGAGAAAACATGCACTTCCTTATTTGCCATAACTTTAAATCCAAATTTCAAACTTATTTTTATCCCAAACTTGCCCCTTTTTTATTTGGACATTATGTTAAACATCATGGAATTACTAAATCTGATATTGCCCTCAATTCACAATTTAATCAATCATTTATCTAAACAAATCCATGTAATTACAGAACTTTATCTTATCTCCATAGTTAGCTTCCTTAAAAAAATATTCCTTCCTCCTTATACAACTTAGACCCATATCTATGACTCCACTCTTTATTAAAATAGTTGAATCTCATATTAAAGTTAAATTCCATCAACTTCTTTTTCTTCATTATCAAAATTTCGGTTTGCAAAAAAAAGTTTGGCTACTTCATCAGCAGCTATTCTGTTCAAAGTAATAATAAATCACATTTGGTAATGTAGAAAAACAGGGTCCATTACTGTGCAATTAGAAATGAGATCTACATTTGAATCAATTCCTATAGCTAAACTATTACAACTACTTCAAAAATATAATATACCAATACCATATCTCTGACAAATCTATTTATAAATAGAGAAGTTTGCATAACTCTCAATGGAAAAATACTTTCTAGATTTCATCTACATAATTCTATTCCTTAAGATTTTCCCCTAAGCTCTTTTCTTTTCACAACTTATATCAATCTCCTTCTTTTGAAAATAAAGGGTAAAATCCAGGAATACATATTCCTATAATTAATCAAACTGTTAATCACATTCTTCTATATGGATGACTTAGTTATTTTTCTCCCATCAAAAAAACTCCTTCCCTTACTTGACACTGTGCTTAATAATTATACTAACAATTTTTCAGTCCACTTTAATAAACACAAATTTTCTACTTGGAACATTCTTACAGATAAAATCATTCCTTCCCATTTTTCCTTTATTCCCCATAAATGTTTAGGCTTCCCAAAGCTCCTCTCATTTTATGCAATGAAAAATGCTATTCCAAATCAGCTTATTGTTTCAGTAGAATGCACTATCAATGCATTATCCAAAGCATACCTTTCATTATATGCTCAGGCAATCATTAATCAATATTTTAATATTTTCTTAAATTAGTTATGTCTTAACCATTATTAAGTTTACTTTTTCATTAAAAAAATACTCCCTTATCATCAAACTAATCTGGAATAAAAAAGCAGTAACCATAAGGCTAAAAATATGCAAAAACATCTTAAATTCCATGGTCTCTCATTACATGGCATTTCTGCATTTTATCTTCAGAGAGCCATTAATGAATTGACTAAATTAATTTATTTCTTCCCAAGTGTTAATAGTGTAATTCCTGTTAACCCTACTGACACTCCATCACCCATTAATACTAATTTTATCAAAACCTTTATAATTCGCATAAGTAAACACACTACTCTCTCACATAATTTATTTCTAAATAAAATTAATTATTGGCAAATATATGAAATTTCAAAATAATAATGGTATATCAAATAATAGACAATCTTGTTATGTAGTAACAAGTACATTATAAAAAAGTTTAAATATTGGCACTGGGAATCCAAATATCTGGATTTTTAAATTAAACTAAATGTCAAAATCCTTCCTATTAATTATTTCTCTTCTACAAGGGACACTTCACAAATATAGATCCATTATATTCCCTCTGTCATAAAAATAAACATTAGAACACTTTCTTATGGATTGTTCCTCACTTTTTCCTTGTCCTATTCTTATCACTAACATGACTCATTTAAACTCACTAACAATCAGCAACCTCATAAAAATATACAAAGTGGTTCTTTTCCCAATATAAGAATTACTACATTCATTCTTTTCACACTCTGGTTTGTAAGATGCTATCTAAGCTTTAATCCCACACCTCACCATACTAAATCACTCTTTCTAAAAAAATTAAATAACATTAAGACCAGAGATCAAACCCATGCACAAAGTGATATTTTTGCAGCTACATGGAATCTGATCTCTTTAACAAAAATCCAGTAACTTGGCTATTGAATATATTAATTAATATGTACTAAATATATATTGATTATTGCTCAATTATATGAACATCTATCTTATTGCTTTTCTACTTGAAATCTCTTTTGTTTCAATAAGACTTGTAAATAATCTCCAATGTATATTTTAAACCTAATAAAGTTAATTTAAAACTAAAACAAAAGTATAAATTTAATTTTTCAAATTTTTTTTTAGATTTTTAATCCATTTCAGTTAAAATTTGAGTTTCTAATGATGTAAGATAAAGAATGGTATAATTGAATACATTCTATTACACCTTAAAATATTTATTTTGAACTAAATAAATTATTGTCAAAGTTTAATTATATTTACATACTATTTCCAACACACACATATAGCCGCATATTATTTTAATGTTAACCTTTTATTTCTAAAAACATTAATCTATTCTGAATTATTGAAATAATTTTTTAAATCTACCCTTCTTTAAATTCTTTAAAGTGGTTGTTAATCTTTCTTTAAATTTTATAATTAAATAAATATTACCAAATTATAACTAAATATTCATTTTATTTCACTTTCTTTTGCTTTTAAATACATACGATAACTATGCGTACCCTACCATGAAATGTTCATTTGAATATACATATATATGTAATAAAGTAAATCGCAATGTGAATATATATTTAATGTTAAATACAATCGTTTATAAATATATTAAATAAACTCAATAATTAAATAACCTCAATATTACCAATATTAATTTGACACTTGTAATTCAAAATGTAATCATCTATAAATAAAAAATACTGTTACATAAATTCACACCACCGTCTCAATATTTATTGATACAATAACAACAACAAAAAAAAATCACTTTCTTATTGGTTCTTTTTCTATATAAAAAAGATACTCTTGAATTGCTTTCAAAGAGAACCAATCAGAAAAAGATTCATTTTCTTGTTATTGTATTATATCAAATATTGAGGTGGGGATGTGTATTACTTACTAGAATAGCATTTACGATTTATAAATGGTTGTTTAATGCTTTATATATCTACAGAGTGTGTTTTATTACATATAGATTATTTAAAATGTTTATTACAAAGTCAACAAAAAAAATTTTTTTTTATATTGTTAAATAAAAAAATCAATCTATTTGATAAATATTTTACAATAAATAATTGGATTGATTAATATTCACGCTTTCTGCCTCAAGTATTCAAAACAATCTTTTTTATATATAAAGAAAATCACCAAGAAAACAATTCATTTCCTTGTTATTGTATTGTCCAATATTGAGTTGAAAGATACATCATTTATCATTACAGCATTTATTATTTATAAATGATTGTATTTAATGTTATATATATAAACTGTGATTATGTATATAAAAATCAAGTAAATGAATGATGACATTTGTTTTAAATATAAAACTAAACGTTATCATAACTTATTTATTTATTAATTGTGATATATATAAAGTCTTTTAAGCCACAATTTTTTTTATAGACACCATGGACTTCAAGAAAAGATTCAATTCTTGAATTTAACAAAATATCAGAAATTTGATTATGAAAAGCATTTTAATATTGAAGTGTGGTAGGATCTATCTATCTATCTATTTACCTGCCTATCTATTTACTTATCTATCTACCTATCTATTCATTTATCTACCAATCTATCTATCAACCTATTCATTTATCTATCTATCTATCTATCTATCTATCTATCTATCTATCTATCTATCTATCTATCTATCTATCTATCTATCTATCTATCTATCTATCTATCTATCTATCTATTTATTTACCTACTAATCTATCTATCTATCTATCTATTAATTTATCTACAAATCTATTCATCTATCTATGTATCTATCTATCTATTCATTTACCAACTAATCTATCTATCCATCCATCCATCTATCTATTTATTTATCTAACCTTACGTGTGTATGTATGTATCTATCTATGGTAAGATTTAGATATAAAAATGACAGCGACAACAAAAATAATAATAAAAAAAAATCTTTCAAAAGAATTAAATAGATAAATCAAGTATTAAAATCTGATTATCTAAACGTTATTAAAACTAATAAGAAAAATAAGTCGCAGCGTGATGGAGACTAATTGTACGATCACAGCTGGAATTACATTTTATAAAGAATAAGTAAGTAACTGTTTAATGATCCTCTTATTAGATTAATAAAAAGGAAATGATAATTTTTCCAAAGTTTTGTTCTCTGATTAAGAAAAATTTAAATACTATTTTAAAATAAACAAAATTAAAAACACCATATATATATGTATGTTAAAACCGAATATTTTTCTCCAGTTTATCAATGGCTAATGTTAAAACAAGACATCCGTATGAGATGGATCTCTTACCTGCCAAGACGACTCAGCAGCTGTTGAAAAAGACGTTGGTATTGGAAAATAAACTATCATGACATTATTGGGAATGATGATAAGGCACGATTGGTATATGCTTAGGACGGACAAATTCGTCGAGGCAGTTATTACCAGTGAATTTGAAAAGAATTGCAAACATGTTTATCTATATAGTAAAGTTAAAAGCAAAACTGCACATACAACTATATTCTTCAAATCCAAAAAAAGTGACCAAGCCTTTATTTGAAATTTTTAATGCAAAAATTGTTTATTTTTAGATAAATAAAATAAAATAAATGGAAAAACCTAGTCGTGTCCGTTTTAACGAATTTTAGTCTCCGTTTCACAATGGTGAAACTAGTCTGGCGATATTGGATGAGTAGGCACTAGATAGGGGTTTTATGCACAGACCTTCCTGCACCCATTGATTATTCTGGTTTGCACTGAGTGGCACAACTGTATGGAGAATTTTGCCTCTGTCTAAACAGCTTGTGTAAGCATAAAGAATGGCGATCATGTGATGTTTAATGGCTAAGCAGTTTAAGTATAACTTGTATTATGTATTTATTCTGTGTATCCACACTCTTATGTTGAATACAATTCCATTTATTATTATGGCTTTATTATCTTTATTTAATAAAGAATTTTTAAAAATTCCATTTAAGGATGAGATGGTAGTAGGTAATTATCATTTTTGATTAACATACTTCATATAATTTTTTTGTTTAAATAAATCTTTGTTGTTTAATCATATTTATTAATGAATTCATGTTGTTTTAGGATTTTAATAGTCATTCTAACTGTTCTTTTAATCTGAATAAGTTTTTACTGTTAATAGAATATATGATGTGGTTAGAGTCCAAAACAGCTATGACATGGCCAAGATAGCAAATAATTAAATCTGATAGTAAAAGCTGAACCATATGGTCTAGTAATAAGATATTTGTCTGAGTGTCACTAACATAAATGATAAATCCACATTTAGTTTAATATTAATTATTATAAAAAATAGGCATCTGATATAGTGTGAGAAAATGTGAAGGATAGCTTCTTTGAATTTCTAGAAGAAATCAAGACTTTTTTTCATGTCATAGCATCGGCTACTTGCTTGCAAAGTGGCTGTGATGACCTCTTGGCTAACAACACTTGACTGGAAAGAAATCAAGACTTTTCTTCCAAGATTTTCATGAACTTATATAAACTTTGAAATGATAATTGTCATGTAATAATCTAGATAAAATTAATAGCTATGTTGTAACCAAGATAACAAACAATTAAAAACAGTAAAGTAAATAAATACTCAAAGCAATCTTATTGCTCATGAGTTCATATGAAAGCAATCCAAAGACTTTATGCCTCAGAGTCAGCCACTCTGCGAAATCTAGCCAAATGACAGTGTTACAAGATGAAACAACATCATGTAGTGTAACAATAATATTTGTGTAAGTCACTTTAAGATAGTAAGTAGACTGCAACATACTTCAAGTTCTCATGTATATATATATATAGCATCTATATCTGTAAGAATTTTCAGTACTTGGGAATTTTTTTGTAAACTAAGATATCTTGTATTTTTGATAAATGTACAGTTTTGATGACCTACAATCTACCGAAGACGTGTTAGTTGTTAAATTAAAACAAAATTAATATATCAATTGTTAAATTTAAAAAAAAAAAAAATTCCAATAAATTTCATTAAAAAGTTTTATTTCAATTTTTTTACTTATATTATAATATGGGAAATGAAGATACAGCTTTTAACTCTTAACATTGTCGTACCTTCATTCAATTCACTGTGTTACTTTTTGTTAGTAGTTTCTTTTTTGGTAATTGTCACAATGATAAAAATTTGGGACCTTCATGTCACAGGAGGTGATGCAGTGGACTATTTCCAAAGATACAGGATTGTTCCTTTCCAAAACGTATACATTAATGATCACAATATGATTGTATGCCCCTGACATAAATAAAGTGTAAATATTGTATTTGTATTTTTTCCATTTTTATGTAATATAAGGGATTCAAACTCAGACTTTCACACAACCCTCAACTCTCCATGCTATCTCACATTGCTGACCCATCTGATCATACACATATTGAAAAGATAAATAATCACCAATATACATATTTCATGCTAAACCAGAAATCATCAGTTGGTCCAGATTACTATTCTCACACACATAAAAAATCATTGCTCAGCTTATATTAAGATAGACAATTTTCTTACTTTAATGGACAGGCTTTAAACTACTCCAACCCATAACTATTCAGCCATCCATTTTATTGAAAATCTGATGATGGTACATTCAAAGCTCTCATTAGTGCCAAGGTTGTCATCCTACCCATGTTGACTATTTAGTCATTCTGATCCCTCATATTGTACTGGAGAATAATCCATTTCTGTTTGAATCCCTTATATTACATTATATATGTGCAGATGGATGTAAACCTGGACTGTGTATTAATTTACACATTTTTATGTTAATAAGTTAATCCAAAAAAATGCAAATTTATGCAATGATTTTTTTTTTTAATAACACATTTCCTCGCAGGCAATTTTTGTAAACATTTTTTTGGGAGAGGGGCTTCAAAACTGTAGATTTATCAAAACTATATTCTGCCACATTGGTTTACTTAAAAACTCACAACTACCCAATTTTCATTTATACTTTGAAGTTTACATAATTAATTCTATGAAAATCTTTAAATATGTATATATTGTAACCTTCATGCCTGAGTTTATATGCATTGCTTTAATGTGAATATTTATTGTTATTATGTATAATAAAATATCAAAAGTCATGTATAAAGAATAAATTTTAAAGTGGTTTTAAAGTGTTAAAAAAACAAGTGTAAAGATAAAATGTGTTATTTAAATAATATTACGATTTTAAATAAAAGAAACATTGCTATGGGGACCACTAGAAACTTTCTAAAGTTGTCTGCTTTTCATGAAACTGTGGGAAGAATTGTAACACACTTTGTTGCCATATCTTGTACTAGATAGAAGTCAATAAAATTTTGTAAAGATTTTTAAATTTATATCATGCATTTTATGGAGTAGAGAATCCTCCATGATGCTTTTGCTGATCTTCCCAGTATTACAGCTGAATATAGAGCTGTAGACAAAAATATGCCTCAAAAATGAACCATGTGTCTGCTGATGTATTTATTACTGCTGAATTCTGAAGAAATATTTAACAGTTATTTGCTATAAAAGGAAAACTAGTCATCCTAAGTGATTATTCCATAAAAATGTGCTTCAAATAAATTAATCTGTCAATCTGCCTATTTTAAATGCTCAGAAAAAAAATACAATGGAAACTCCATAAGAAAAGTGCCACGGATGGAAACAAAAGAAGATAAAATATTAAATGCCAGCACACATTAAAATTTAATGATTAATGGTAATGTTCCCACATTTATGCATATAAAATATATGTGTGAGCTCACAAAGACATTAAAGTAAGTCAATTGAATTTTCGATAGTTATCCTCAAAGATATTGTAAGCTACAAAGATTTTTTTCCTTTCACACATGATCACCATATAATTTTAATTGTAAATATGTAAATACATTTTTTATGATCATTATCATGCTTTTATTAAAGTTACTGTTGTTGTTAATAATTTTATTGTCATTTTTCATCTGAACCAAACTGATTATTTATTTAGTTAATGCAATAAATTATTAGGTGGAGGGTAATGATCAGGAAATATAATTGAATGGCTATGGAAACTTGATTATATGTATATTCAATTTGATCATTACTTGTGACTAGTACTGATTTATCAATTAAAAATAAATTACATTCAGTCACATATGCATAGTTGCTCATTCAGCATCATCATCATGAACCATTATCAATCCACTGCAGGATGAAGGTCTCTCCAAGTTTAATCCTTTTCCAATCTTTAGATTCTCTTCTCCACATCACCCCAGCATACTTTCTTATTTCATCCATCCATCTCACATGTGGTCTCTTTCTGGGTCTTTTACAATCTCTTACAATCTCTTGGAATCTAGTTTAAAATTTCAATTGTCCATCTATTATCATCTCTTCTAGCAATATGTCCAACCCAACTCCACTTCAATCTTTTAATTTTTTCAATGAGGTCAGTAACACCTGTTTGTTCTCTTACCCATACATTGTGTTTTTGATCTCTTCTTGTTACTCCCAACATACATCTCTCCATACTTCTTTGAATGGTCTAAAGTCTCTGTGTCCAAGTCTCAGATCCATAAATAAGAACTGGTAAAACACATTTTTGTTAAAAACCTTCCTTTTCAAACACATAGGCATATTTCCTTTTAGTATCAAGTTATTTCTACCAAAAGCACTCCAACCAAGTTTAATTCTATGATTAATTTTTTTCCATCATGTTTACATCTGTATTAATAATCTGACTGAGATATTTGTAACTGTTAACTTCTTGTAATTCATCATAATCAATCTTTATTTTCATATTTTGAGCAAATCGATTAAACATTACTATAGTCTTTCTAACATTTATCTTTAATCCTACTTTCCATTTCCTGCAGCTCTGAAACATTATTTGCAAAACCAACAACACCATCTGTGAAATCTAAATGACTTAAATAATCTCCATTTACTTTCATTCCTTTAGCTTTCCATTTTAATCCACAAAATACTTCTTGCAGCACTGCTGTAAAACGTTTTGGAGATATGGAGTCACCTTATCTTACACCTTTCTCAATGTTGACTTTCCCAGTTGCTCATTGGTTGTCTCTAAATCATCCTTGATAAAAATTTAATTTGTCCAATATTGTATTTTTTTATACTATTTTACTGTCAACTGGATTTATTACCAATTGTCAAAAGGGCACTTATCATTACATTTGGGGGCCTGTTCAGAATTATCTTGATTAAAACAAACAGGGATTGAACCCAGTTTAGTTTTAAAATATATTTTATTATTATTAATATTAAACTTAGGAAATATAAATTTGTCATTGAAATGTGGAATATAAATACTTGATTGGATGAGAAAAATAATCATTTATTTTGTTATAAATAAAAATAAATTAATAAACTCATAAAAGTCTTAGACAAAAATAATGATAGAAATGGATTGGTGGAGATAATAATAACATTCTAATAAATAAAATAAGGCATTAAAATTAAATTACCTGTCAAGCGTTGATGGCCGAATTGTTAGCATAGCTGTCTTCCGAGCAGCTGACCCAGGTTCGCTTCCTGGTCAACGCATTTGACATATGAAAAAGAAAAAAATAAAGTACCTTGCATTTCTAGAAAGGTTGCATGAAAGAAAGAGAGGTGAGCATTCTAGTTATTAAATGAATAAAAGAAATATTAGAGTTTTTATGTAAATATTTTTAAAATGTTATAATAAAATGAATATGTAATTTTTTTAATATAAATTATTTAGATGATTACCTGAGCTAAAGCAAAAATGGAAGCTCAGGAAAGTGAAACTGTGACTCATGATAGTGAGTTTAAAAACATCATCCTTGTTCAAAGAATTGGATAGAAAGTTTGAAAAACAAAGTGAAGATCTTAAAACACAAAATAAATAAATTTAAGAGAATATGGAAAGTATGTTCACAGAAATGATAAACCAAATTGAGAGTCAGAGAAAATAAAATAAATAAGAGATAAAGCAATTAATTGAACAAATAATAGGTAGATTGAAAAATCATTTTGTACAGCTAGGAAGCAAAACTGGTAAGTCTTAAAGTTAAGCCAATAAAGAGGATCAGGATAAGAAATTTAAATAATTGCATAGAATAGTTGAAGAGGTAAATATAGAGAATAGAGAAGAATTGACTCAAGCAAAGATAGAAATCAATTACTTGGCTCAAGAAATTGAAAATATTTAAATAAAAGATGAGACTCATATTAAAATGCAGGAAGAGATAACAGAGAAGTTAATGAAAATGGAGTTACACTTATCTAAGTTAGCTGAAGCAGATAAAGCTAGTGATAAATGCCTGACTATATTATTATAAAGTGGTCAGTATATTGATAATCTAAATAATTTTAACACCTTTGGAGAGTGATACCTGCATGATAGTTGACTGTGTATCCAAGTTCAAACACAAAAAAGGTAGGAGTGAAGAAATATATGATTTGAAAAAAAGAATCAAGTTATTTAAATATTAAAACAATGGATAACCAGGATCACTTTAATACACAAATATAAAAATATCTTTTTTGGTAAGGTGTATAATAAAAGTATTAGGAAACCACTCAAATTAAAATTTAGAAAACTAGAAAAGAAAAATCCAGAGATTAGGCAAATAATTAAGCTAGGTAAATGATCCAATAAGAAATTAGTCTTTGGGTCAGGATGAGGGTAAAAAGTAGAGCACAACATGAAATATTCATCTTTTCTAAAAATGAATCAGAGTTATTATATGATGAATAAAAGGTATTATAGATTATTCTGAGTAAGGGCCTGCATATTGTTAAAAAATATTTAGAGAAAGGCAAGGTTTAATCCTTCTATGAATAAGGATGGCATCTAAGTTGATGCCTCTGGACTTGTTAATCAGTACTTGATAGAAGAAAATAGACAAAGTAATTTATAAAGTACACACTATAGAAGAGGTAGACACTACTGAGTATTGTAAAAAAAAGAATTGTACTATTCAAATGTTAAAACAATAGTTAAAAAAACGTTATGGCAAATGAACTAGGTATAATAATGGTGTTCCATTCAATATTGAAAAGATTGTTAAACAAAAAAATAATAGAAGTATTGTCTTGTTACTCTAAATGTTTGATAGAAGTTTCAGAATTCTTGTGTTATATTTAAATCAGGCTAATACGCAGATTTCATACTCTACTTTCCAACAATGTCAATAAATGAATCATTAAAGAAAAATATCAGAACTCAGAATTTAAATGATATACCTCTATTATTTGCAGTGTTGATAAAGCATGTATAGAAAAACACTATATAGTTGGAAGCCAAAATTAATTTTATAAGCTTGTTAATAGTTGATCATGTTGCTTTCTGTCTTGGTGATGAATGAGAATGTTTCATTGTTTTGAGATTGTAATGTTCTATTGGTCCTTCAGGGTTTTTATCTCAGCACTGTTCACAACCATATTATTTTTATATTAATCAGCCTCTAAGTCTCCAAAGTGAGCTAGGTATAGTCATATATTTGGCAACCTTTAAAACTTAAGAGTGAGCTAAGTATAGTAATCTATTTGTCAGCCTCTAAGTCTCAAAAATGAGCCAGGCATATCTTGGTATTTGTCAGTCTCTAAGTCTCATAATAGAGCAAGGCTATATTTAAATACATTTTTCATTATATGGTTTGGTTGATATTATATTGATGATTGAGATAGCTCTGTTGGTATCCATATTGCGTGATACACTCATTGTCAGTGTAAGATTTCCTTGTTCATTTCAACATTGCATGCAGATGATCAGTTCCAATAGATAATTTTGATTGAGTTAATGAAATAGTTTTTGTTTCTATATAAATACCAATGGACTGGATTTCCAAGGATGATGTTATTTGTTATGTTCATACCAGCTTATAAGTCCATTGACAAAGAAGTATAGTTAAGAATGACATTACTGTAAAATTAAAAGAAATTCTTTTTGTGTAAAAATAAAATAAAGTGATATTTGTGGCTAAATTGACTCTATTTTATTCCTAAATGGAGGAGAAGCAAATGTAATCCTCACAGCTGAGTATACAAGTGTTGCTTTAATGTGAATAATTTTTATTATGTATAACAAAATATCAAAAGTCATTTATAATGAATAAATTTTAAAGTGTTTTTAAAATGTTAAAAAAAAACAAGTGTAAAGATAAAATAATATTATGTTTTAAATTAAAAAAATATTGCTATAGAAACTAGTCACAGGGGAAAAATAAAAATGTTGCTATGAGAACTATTAGAAGTTTTCTAAAGGCATCTGCTTTTCAGGAAACTGTGGGAATAATTGTAACACACTTCGTTGATGTGTCTTATACTAGATAGAAGCTAGTAAAATTTTGTAAAGATTTTTTAAGTTTATATCATGCATTTTTATGGAATAGAGAACCCTCCCAGATGCTTTCCCTGATCTTTCTAGTATTCCAGCTGAATATAGAACTGTAGATCAAAATATGCCTTAAAAATTAAACTTGATTCTGCCAATCTATCCATTACATGGTACAAAAGGAAAACTAATCATCTGAAGTGATTATCCCATAAAAATATACTTCTATAAATTAATCTGTGAATCTGTTTATTTTAAATGCTCAGAAGAAAATTGCAATGGAAACTCCATAAGAAAACTGCCTGGGAAGAAACTGAATGAAGCTAAAATATTAATTGCCAGCAGACATTAAAATTTAATGATTAATGGTCATGTTCCCACATTTATGGATACAAAATATATGTGCAATCTCAAAAAGACATTAAAGTAAATCAACTGAATTTTCTATAGATATCCTCAAAGATATTGTAAGATACAAAGATTTTTTTCTCTTTAACACATGATCGCCATGTAATTTTAATGGTAAATATGTAAATACATTTTTTTTAATAATCATTATCATTATCATTCTTTTACTAAAGTTACTGTTGTTGTTAATGATTTTATTGTCATTTTTCATCTGAACCAAACTGTTTAATTATGGTTAGTGCAATAAATTATTAGGTGGATGGGGTAACGATCAGGAAATATAATTGAATGTGTTTGGAAACTTGTTTTTATACATATT
Organism: Epiperipatus broadwayi; assembly: GCA_028023455.1. Lineage (NCBI taxonomy): Eukaryota > Metazoa > Onychophora > Udeonychophora > Euonychophora > Peripatidae > Epiperipatus > Epiperipatus broadwayi. The sequence goes on from JAQFVV010000095.1 coordinate 3,004,065, forward strand.
CAATTTGATAATTACTTGTGGTTAGTACCGATTTGTCAATTAAAAACAAATTGTATTTAGTCACCCTACCATGTATACGGTTGCCCATTGGCTGTCTTTAAATTCTCTTAGTATGAAAATTTAATTTGCTGAATATTATATATTTTTTTATTATTTTACTGTCATCTGGATTTATTACCAATTGTCAAAAAAGTGCTTACCATTACAATATGTATATATGTTAGATGGACCAAGTGACATATGGAATATAGATACACAACTGTGACTGCAATTATCATATAATAGTTATAAGAATAAATATGAAGGAAATCTAGTACTTATGTATAATATTCACTATTGTTAAAAATGTCCAGGTACTAGTTCCTGGACTCTCACCCTTTCATCTACTATACCATAAATATATTCATATCTTATAATTCTGAAGCTCCAACTGTGATCACCCAAAAAGGTGATGAATATTTGTATTATATAATTTCTAAATCTTCAAAGAAGACAATATTATATAAAATAATTTATTTAAACAAAATAAATAAGTAAATAAAATATAAAATCATTATTAAATTTATACACATATATATATACTAACGTTTTGAATGTTTGAAAAAGAAAAGATTATTCAGTATTAAAATCGTTTAAAATTTTCTGACCATGCTTTTTACCGATAAGATCAGATTCATAACACTCGTAATCTGCAGAGGGCGTTGTGAGATTTAAATAAGATAGGTATTATGTAAATGACTAATTTAAATATGCTACTTTGGCTACTAACTTTTCTAACAAATCAAATGTATTTGTTATTTATATTCTGGTAGATTACACTATAAATGTAATGCAGAAATGTCTATGAATAATAAATTGCTAACTTTACCCTATACATTCTTTAAATTTATTTAATGTTATTTTTATCCGTAATTTCACCAATAGAGCAAATTTCATTGTTTTTTAATAACTACAGTACTAGAAATCATAAGAAAAAATGATCATCGTTATTTAAAACGAAAAAAAGTATTATTGTATTCAAACTATATACATATAATATTTTCCTGAAGGTTTGTGATGATGGTGTTTTAATTGTATTTTTATATTGGACTATTTCCATCATCTAATATGAGTAATGAATGTCTTTAAAAAAATTTAACTTCATTTAAATATTCCAAATACATTGAACTGTTAGTAATAGCACATCAAACAGGTTACTATACTAACCTGTTTGATGAGCTATTACTATCAGTTGAATGTATTTGGAATATTTGAGTATTGAATGTCTTTAGAAAAATTTAACTTTAAAATATATTCCAAATACTTTCAACTGTTAGTAATGGCAGTTTGATGTGCTATTACTAACAGTTGAATGTATTTGGAATATTTAAATAAAGTTAAATTTTTTTAAAGACATTCAGTACTTACATTAGATGATAGAAATAGTCCAATATAAAAATACAATATATATTATAATACTATTAAAATATATAATACAATATATATTATAATACTATTAAAATATATATTTCACTTTTATGTAATATGTATTGAAGCAGTCAATCTTAGCTTAAGATTGTGCTTCATGTTTCTACCTACTAACCTATATTTATATCCTATATCTTATCCCGCTCCTTTTGCTCCTATATATATTTGAATCACACCTATAATACTTTAATAATAATTAATAATAGAATTAATAATCATAAAATTAATAATAAAATGTTATTGAAAGTTAAAATTGATAAATGTAGGCGTGCATTTCATATATATATATATATACAAGACAAAAGGAGCAGGATAAGATATAGGATTTAAATATAGGTTAGTAGGTAGAAACATGAAGCACAATCTTAAGCTAAGATTGACTGCTTCATTTCTCCGCACATATAAATGAAACAAAAAACAAAAAAAAATGCTTTGACTAGGAGTTTTCAAGTGATGACCAAAAGAACGATGAAAATTTTCAAAATTCAATACACAATCTTGTGACAATTTAAGTGCATTCCTTTATTCAAATATTATAATATGGAAAAATAAATTTGAAATTTATTTAGTTTATTGTAAGTACTTCAAGCATACTCTAAAAAAAAACACAAGCTTATTTTGATCCATCAAAAGTTAGAAGACATCTTAATATTGCTAATTTGTCAAAAACTGTGTTGATACTTTGGAGAGGGATATCCTTAATATAATTATATGCTATAAAATATATATCTATACATGTGGATATCATCCCTCAATATTTTGTCATGCTAATAAACAAGTAAGTCTATTATCTAATAGTGAATAATATTTCTGTAGTGTAATTTTCCTTACACCCCTCTCATGCAAGGTAGAGACTTTTTCTATCTGATTTTAACACCACATGATGTAATCATAAGCATATGACCAAAGACATGTGAAAAAAATCTATGATCCCCAAGATGCACATTTCATGCTAAATCAGCACTCATCAGCTGATCCAGAACACAGACTTTTATAGATAGTAAATTGCTACAGTTTAACTGATTTTGTCACATCAATTAAACTATAGTAATTTGCTATACTGAATAATGATAAAAATATGTGTAAGAGATTATGATTTGGGCCAACCAATGAGTGCTGATTCAGCACAAAATATATTTTGGGCAGATCATAGGTTTTTTTCCACATCTCTTTGCTCATATGTTTATGATTACATCCCTCCACAAGGTGTTAAAAATGAATAAAAACCAGTCCCTACTTTGCAAGAGAGTGATGTAGTAAAAATTACACTACAGAAATATTATTTATTATTGGATAATCTCTAGTCTAATAAAAATTATTAATAAATTCTATAATCTATGTATGCAATATATATATAATGCATATGGTCTTGCATGATTTATCATATCAATTACACATTAATTGCACATTTATTCAAAATTATAAATGAAGAGAGAAAGTAATGATTGAATAATAAAAAATTAGAAGTTATACAAAAAATGAGAAAAATGTTGGATAAAATCATAGAAAAAAACAGGGGATGAAAGAAGACTTGAAGTATAAAAAAGGTATACAAGAAAAAAATAAAAATATTGGAAAGGCAAAACATAACAGAAAAAAGAAAATTGGTGATAAAAAAAACATGAAGAAATATAGAAAAATACAAAACACCAGGAAGACATGGGTAAATACTAGCCAGGAAAAAAAAACAAATAGTGAAGAAAAAGAAAAGATAAAGCAAGAAAAGAAAATGTAAAAAAAAAAAATCAGCAAATGAAGAAAAAAAGAAGTGATGATGAAATGGAAAGAAAATCTGAAGAAAGTGTAAAAGGTTAAGGAAACTAAAAACTAGAAGTTTCAAGAACTTGCAGTTAGCCAAAATTCTTGCAAAAAACGATTCAAAACCCAATTGTGGTGTCACAGCTTAATCATAAAATAAAAAATATTAAAGTGAATTTGAAGGAAGAAGAAGAATTAAAAATGAATGTATTAGATGAATTAGAGATCATTGTTACTTTAAAGCTTAATCATAAAATAAAAAAGATGAATTAAAGATCATTGTTACTTTAATGGAAAACACCCTCTCAAATATGGAAAAAGCTTTAGGAAAAAAAAAGAAAGGATTAAATGAAGAAAAAACAATTACACAATTGTGGCAATTATAAAAATGGATTATAGAAGTAAATAAATAAGAAAGCTAAAGAAATTATGAAAAATTAAACGTGATTGGAAATCTAAAATTTATTTGGCTTTATGAAATATAAAGCATAAACTCACTTCAAATAAAACAATTAATATTAAATTTTATTTCTAAGTGGAACATCTAAGAAGTGCCATTAAATTTCATCAATGATTATATTTGATCATGAAATAGAAGAAGTAAAAATTACTATAGAGTGTAATAATGAATGCAAAATGAATACAGAATATGGAAATAAATCTAAAAAATGTTAAAATCATGAATGAAGATAATTTGAGTACAGAAACTTCAAAGACAACTGCTGATATGTCAGAAATGAATGAAAACATTATAGAAAAATATGGGTACTGTAAACTAATCTAAAGTTAATGTAAAAAATTGTATAACAAATTTTGTTTAAGAGTGGACATTATAAAATAGTTTACAAAATATGATAATTAATAACTTTAAAAATCAAAATCAATAAATAAACTAAAGAAGATTTACTAGTGGATTAAATAATTAACATTTGTTGCAAAGATTATAAAATAGATTAAATTTTCTAAAATTATGAGAAAAATAGCAAGTAAAGTAAAAACTACAATAGAAAGGGTTAGTAAGTCAGAAGAGGGTATAAAAAGACTAAAACCTTTATAAAGAATGTAGAAAACAGAATTGATATAAAAAAATTATTTTATAATAGAAGCTATATACATGAGTATGGTCATTCTAATTTCGAAAATAAGAAAAAAAGAGAAAAAATTGCTCTAGCAATGAGTTTTACCATGAATATACAAATCAACCTATGGAGCACAAATACATCCATATATAAAACATACTGGTCTTTTTTCTGGTTACTTGATATTTTATATTATTTTTTAATTTTTTCAACAGATAACCTTTCTTCTTGTAAAATACTTCAACACCATATCTAATTGTAACTTCTAAAGTATACTAGTCTCTGCCATATCTCTCCAATCAAACAATTTACATTATGCTTCTTTGGAATATCTTTGTGATAATCCTTTTAATGTAAATAGAGTTTATCTCTCCCATGGAAACCATGTTCAAGTTTACCAATGAAATACCTTTTAGGAAGTCTTGCATTGTTTATTTGTTTTACATGTTCAAATGAACAATGGTATGATTTTATAATAATGGATACCACAGTATTACATTCAACAAATTGAAGAACATTATGATTGTTTTATGATCTTACCATTGCCTTTTTAAAACTTTATGGAGCATCATTAAAAGAAACTTTCCTAATGCTTTTATGATACATTGATAGGATACCCAAGTTTTACATCCATACTATAGATTAGGTAAAATAGCGGTTCTGTATACATCTATATTAATTGCACTACTTGTTAAAAATAACAACAGTATATTAGAATCTGTATCAGACCTCGGCATTCAAGCCCACCATTCTATTTATAAAACTACCAAGATATTTAAACTGGATCATATTCTCAAACTGATAAACTTCCAAGCTACAAGTTGGTAAATTACTGTTATCTGTCACTGGATGATAAAAAACTTGAACTATTTGAGCATTAATTAATATACTAAAGTCTTAATATGATGCATTTAAATAATTAAATATATTCTGCAAATTGTGTTTTGAACTGGAAAAAATAGCACAATCATTAGCATACTGTAAATCCAGAATCCAAGATGTTATTATTTTACCTTTAAATTGATTCAAATTATAATTTCCATCATCAAGTACGCATGGTATCTTGATCCTATTTAATTAAGCCACCATAAAAACAATCCCAAAGACTATTGTCATAAAAATTGAAAACAGTGTTGGAGAAAATATATATCTGAGATCAACACTACTTTTTATTTCAAATGCTTGACATTTTTCATTTCTCTAATTTTAATTAATGTCACTGACTCATCTTACTAAGTGAATCTGATGCTTGATGAAATCAATAAAATCAATATATAAATCACCCTTTTGTTTCCAATCCCTTTGTTGCATTTCCCTGGTAACAAAAACCATATCTATCATTCAGTCTCTGATAACCATTAATCTATGACTGGAAAATTTATTCTACAAAACTCTTTAAAGTATCTTTGCCGTAGTGAATAATAATGATGTTCCATGGTAACTATTGCAATCTTTGTAAAAATTGAATCAATTTTGCAAGTGTAATATAACCCATGGAGTTTGTAATTTGATTAAAGATGGAGGAAAAAATCTTGATATTGCTAACAATTTTATTTAATGTGCTAAGTACATGCTATAGATGTAAATATCAATAATACTGCATGGGATTATAAACACCTATAGAATTTGTCAATATAAGAGTCGTAGATCACATGACCATATTCTATTAAGCTTGTAAGTTATAAACAATGAGGATTGTCAATTCCTCAACAAGCTTTGTGATAAATGCTTAGCTAGAGAAAGCATTTAAAATATCTCTGTCAGGACAATCCCCCAAACCTCTGACCATGGTTTCATGCTCTGGCACTCCTCAGGGAGGTGCTAGGATAAGTTCAGACCCTAGATCCCTAGCACCTCTCTGAGGAGTGCCAGAGCATAAAACCATGGTCAGAGATTTGGGAGAGGGTCCAGACAGAGATTTTTTAAATGCTTTCTCTAGCTAAGCATTTATCACCTATAGTATTTGCTTTTTAATAGGAAACAATTTTAATAATATGTGATAATATGTGAGACTATTTCCATCATTTGCCATTAAATGGTGAATGTCTAGAAAATTTTAAACTTTATTTAAACCTTTTCAAACACAAACAACAGGTAATAATAACACATAAAGGTAACACAGGTAATAGATTGCAATGTTTCAAGTGGTATTAGTCTCTATTTTTCTTCAGGTGTTGCTGACCTCACCAATAACAATGTTAATATAGGAGTCAAACTTACACATTTATATGTATGAATATTAAATTTTAAGTCAATGCTCTAACCAACTGAGATATTCTGTCAAAGACAACAGTCCGTAGAAATTTTTAAATATTTAAAATTTGTTATTCAAGAATCTAAAAGTGTTCGACTTCTATACTAGCATTATCACTAATTAGGTAGGCAATATCTGAAGAGGAGAGAAGAGTAACATCACTCAATATATGTAATCTACTAACCTGTGTTGCCTTTGCGTATTATTATTAACAGTTGTTTATATTTGGCAAAGTTTAAAATTTTCTAGACATTTAATATTTAATGATTGATGATGAAAATAGTCCAAAATATTGTACATCTAAAATACCACCATCACAAATTTTTAGAAAATTTTATTATATGTGAAATAAACATTTTTGAAATCTATAAGTATTTATATAGTGCCCCTAGCATGTATTCTAAGATTCACACAAGTAATGTTGTCAAGATTCATAGAATTCTCAAATAAAATTTGTCTTCATTAAATATTATTTTTTTATTCCAAAAAATGGTTGTATGTTATTATTACCAAGCGCATAATCAAATATTTCATTTATGTTTAAAAATGATACTCAATATTTTTTTGATGTGATGTACTGTAGCTTCTTCTTAAACGAAGTCAAGAATCTTTCCGCAATTATACCCAGAGAAACCTGTTAGCTACTTAATTTTACATTCCCCAGTCTAAGTTTTCCCATATTCTGTTCCATCATGCATTCTAGCTTCTTATCTAATAAGTTTTAATGGCCATCTTTTGCCATTAATACAGAAAGTATGTTATTTACAACTTTGTTAAAAATGGTTCTTTAAATCTTTGATAGTTAAATTTAAAAATAGTCGCGGTTTTACTTCATTAGCGTTTGAAATCAATCTATATAGACAGCTTTGCGCACAGATAATGAAGTTATTAATAGTGCTTGAAAATAAATAATATTATCCAAACGTTACTGCCATGAGCATGGGACTATGAATTATCCCGAAAGCGCTTGGCAGTAACATTTAGGTAATATTATTTATTTTCAAGCACTATTAATAACTTCATTACCTGTGCACAAAGCGCATATATATGTATTTATTGATATCATTTAATTAAATAAAATGTACTATTAAAACATTAAAATTTCACTGCTCAGACTAATATGTATCATTTTATTTTATCTATTATATTAATATTAAAGGTATTACAATAGTACCAATAAGCTAAAGTTGATTATAAAATATTATAAAATGTTACATGTAGAAAAGTATACATATTTGTTTGAGTTTAGCTGTTTAAGGTTCAGACTTTACTTTTATTCACAGAGGGCGTTGCTGAAATATTTTAACAATAGTTAATAAGAGAAAAGCCAAAATAGTATTTAATTGGGTTATGAGTAAAGGACAGGCAATAAGATGAGACGATAGTATGGTGTGCAGAAGATTTAGATAAAGAATCAGATGGAATGATTGTGTTATGAGAATTGTTGAGTGTTTTCATCGCAAAGACTGGGATAGATGCATTAATAAAAAATAGGGAGTTGGAGAGATGGAGAACTAGTATGGAGAGTAAAAAAAAAAGAAATATATATAGAAGTAAACAGAATATTGGGTGTAAGTTAATTTATGATAATAGTAAGGAAAGTAGTTTATTGTTTAAGGCTTGAACAGGATCTTTAGCAACAAGAAATATGCATGAGTTAGTCTGCAAGTTATGTAGGGAATGCATAGAAAATATTAGGCATCTGTTAATTGAATGTAAATGCCTGTAAGCAAAAAGGGTACAAATAATGAAGTTGTGGGAAAATAAATATAAACAAAGTGATTATACAGAAAGTGGGTTCTTGGTTTTTATCTTGGGTTTGGAGAAAGATAAGGGGGATTTAGATATAAAGGGCATAGAATTGACAAAGATTGTGTTGTGGAAATGGGTTGGAGCAAGATAGTGAAAATTCTGGGAAAAACGGTGTGAAATGGAAGGGAAAGGTAAGATGGCTAACAGGTTTCTCTAGGCATTGTAGCTAAGAGATTCCTGACTCTGATTAAGGAGAAGCCACAGTGAATCACGTCATATCACACCACATATGAAGCGATTTTAATGTTTTATATATATATTTTTATATTTTAATTTAAAGTCAGAAATATTAAAATCGTATGAACCTTGTCTTTTTCTTTTCTTGTAGTATACAATTTTATAAAAACATGATAAGTAAAATTAAATTTAATTAGAAATTGAAAATAATATTAGATTTCCCATTATACTTTATTATTTTTAATCCTGTTCTTACTTTTTAAATTTCATTGTTTATATATTTATATTTCACTGAACTGAATATCAACTGATATATATATATATATATAGTATCCTGAATTAATTAAGGTTATATTTTAGTTTCTATTTATTGGATTAAATTGTTTATTTTTCTATCATTAATAGATTACTTCTTTTCTATTAATAAATCTATAAAAAAAATGGAAAATTTTAATAAATTTTGCTGAAGTTGTAAAAGTGTAGATATATAAAAAATCATTTTTTATTTTTAGTTTAATTTTAGTGTTTTAATAATAATAAAAAGCCAAAATATCATTATTTAATTGACTACTAAAAACTGTAAAAGTAAACAACTCAGGCATTATCTAGTTAACCATCAATAATGTGAAGATATGAGTGAAACCTATAGGTATGGTGTTTGTTATAGGGGGCAATTATTGCAAGCATGTATTGTTAAATTTTCCATAGCTGTTGTTGACTACTTGAGCTGTTTCTTGGACTCACTATTACATTTTTAGTTATAAAATAGTATACACATTTCTTTCTTTTTTTTTTTTTGCGAAGAAAGGTCATGTGATATATAACTTGATTTCTTTGCAATTATATTTTTTGCTATTAAGGTTTTGGTGATTTTATATTGCTAAAGCTATCTGAACTTAGTTCAGTCCCATATGGCTATGAGTCTGAAAATTTCTGACTTTTTACTTAATAGTTAACCATTAGATAAAGTACTGAGCTTGATCTGGTATTTTAAATCTAATGCTTAAATATCCTAGCGTCTCACTGAGGAAGCCAGTAGCAAAAACTGGTCTAGGGTTGGGGATATCTTGAAAAGCTTGTTAAGAGCTATTGGCAAGCTCATTAGATAACCATTTCTTTTTTAAACATATGTATTTGATACTTCAAAAAAAAAGTTATAATTAAAAAAAAAAAAACTCCCAAAACAATAGCTTCCATATAGTGTTGAAAAAAATGACTTTAGAGAACTAAATATTATTTATTAAATAAACAAAGAGCTTTGCTAACTGCTCAAAAGCTTTGTAATAAATGCTTAGCATTTATTACATCACCCAACTTCAGACCAATGGTTGTCTGCTTTGGCACTCCTCAGTGAAGCGCTAGGATAGTTTCAGACACTAGATATAAAAATACCAATCCAAAGTCAGCATTTATTTAAGAGTTAATCATTGAGTAGAAAATCTGAAATTTTCAGACTCTTAAATGTCTTCAAATCCAGCTATCTAACCCAAATAGCTATATGGGGCTGAGAGATCTTCAGCCAAACCATATATTAGTAGTCTTAGCAATATAACATCACTTAAGACTTAAAGCAAAGACTATAACTACACAATAAAAAATAATAAATAGAGTCATATATCACAAGAACCCATTTTTTTTAAGCTTGTAAAATATAAACATAGAGCTTTGCTAGTTGCTTAACAAGCTTTGTGACAAATGCTTAGCAAGAAAAAGCTTTTAAAATATCTCTACCAGATCTGTATATTTATATATCTATAATGTTTAGGCCAATAAATTTAAATACATTAAATGAGATATTTATTTATATAGTACTATGTATATGAATTGTAATAAACTAAAGATCAGTATTTCAATCTAATGTACATGCACTTTATGAATGTTAATAATAAATGAATACTTTCATTTCCAACACAAGATAAAGTCTTTGCGAAAGAATAGAATGAATCAACCTACTCTTTCAACCCAAATGCTTAATTATGGGCAAATCTTAAGCACTGTAAATGAAAGTGTGAAGATAAACCAATCACTTTAAATTACTTTTTACCATGTCTGAATGAATGACGCTTACAAAATTTTCTAGAATTTATGACACATCATTCTTAAATGAAACTAAATATATGTAAATGAGATATTTATTTATATAGCACAATGTATATAAATTGTAATAAACTAAAGATCAGTATTTCAATCTAATGTACATGCACTTTATGAATGTTAATAATAAATGAATACTTTCATTTCCAACACAAGATAAAGTCTTTGCAAAAAAATAGAATGAATCCACCTATTCTTTCAACCCAAACACTTAAGTATGGGCAAATCTTAAGCACTGGAAATGAAAGCATGAAGATAAATTAATCACTTTAAATTATTTTTTACCATGTCTGAATGAATGACACCTACAAAATTTTTTAGAATTTATGATACATCAAAGTATTCAGTTATTATTAACATTCATAAAGCACATGTACATTAGCTTGAAATGCTGATCTTTAGTTTATTACAATTCATATACATCATGCTATATAAATAAATATCTTATTTACATATGTTTAGTTTCATTTAAGAATGATGTGTTGTCAATTCTAGAAAGTTTCGTAGGTGTCATTCATTCAGACATGGTAAAAAGTAATTTAAATTGATTGGTTTATCTTCACACTTTCATTTCCAGTGCTTAAGATTTGCCCATACTTAAGCATTTGGGTTGAAAGAATAGGTGGATTCATTCTATTCTTTCACAAAGACTTTATCTTGTGTTGGAAATGAAAGTATTCATTTATTATTAACATTCATAAAGTGCATGTACATTAGCTTGAAATGCTGATCTTTAGTTTATTAAATACATTAAATAAAATATTTTTTTTATCTCTTCCTTTCTAAATAAATTTCTAATATTTTACCCAATCTGTTCCATGCTTACAAATAATTATGAAATTCTATAAAATGTTTATTTATATATAGTGTAACCCATAGAAAGTGTGCGAATTTAGCATCAGTAAATGACAACAACTCTATGCATTATATAAGCTAAAATTGTAATGTAAAACTATCATGCTAGCTAACAAGCTATCAAGCTATGCTCAATGGTACCAGTAACATATGCCACAATTCAAAGATATACAAGGGAAGCATTATAATAAATATAGTAAAATACAAAATAATATATTAATAAATGAAGAGGAGGATAAATCTCAACTCACTCTAGTATGAGTGGATTAATCTTGATATTGTAGACATATGCCATTGAGATTACATTTAAATTTATTTCTTCTATAACTGCCATTTTTATCCCTCTTCTAAACAGCTTCTAAGCATCTCATTGCTTTGATCAGACAAAAACATTATTTAATTCTTAAAAAAAATTAAAATGTTCTTTGAAAATCTATGCCACTTAAGATCCATCTTTTTAAAAACAAAAATAAATTTAACAATATGGTTTGTAACTTATATTAGGGTATATCAGGGATTTTCATCTCATAAATTCTTTTGACTATTAGATTTATTCAATGTTGAATGAAATCCTAGTTAATAAAATAAATATGACTTAATAAGACATACACTTCCCCTAAGCTAATGTCTTATAATAATTATGATACTAACAAAATTACTACTATTTAAATAAAATACATGATATCTTAAATTTAGAATAACATTTTAGAATAAATCTACATACCACCTTCTAACTATGAACTAGGTTTTTGTAAAATTAAATCTTACCATAAAATAATAAATATGATCTTCAAATATGAAAATGATTTAAAATAAACATGTACAGTGATTTGAAATAAGCAAAAGGAATTAGTTAAAGTGATCAAAACTGACAAAACAAATTGTAGTTCTTTATCAATCAAATACTTCTTTCTTAAATAACATAAGCTTGTGGCTAAGTCCTGTAGAGGTCCCTACTATCACAGTTTTACATGCACATTCTTGAGGTTACAGCCTTAGTAAATATTACTTATGTAATCAATGTGCATTTAAATAAATTTATAATTAATCCTTATAATAATCCAATAAAGGAACTCTTATTAATTTAAATGTCATGTATACTTTTAGAAAAAAAGGCTTAAAATAATTTAAAATATTTTATAATCATTTAAATTTTACTCAATATGTGAAATGATTTCTGTTTGATAAGTGACTTGATGTAAAGAAATGACCATGAAAGTTTCTTAAATATAATAATTATTTATTTACAGAAAAATAACAAAATATACAATTAATCTATATTTGAATCCACATAGCAAAAAGTTTTCATAGAGTTGCTTCTGCAAAATTTATTAGAAGGACAAAAGTAAAATTTGCATACTGCTTTCTTAATAATAATGCGATAGGCTGAAATAATTGTCAGATGCACTTTAAAAATGCTTATATGACAGCCAATCAGATGTAATGATGACTGCACAGGGAACTTTCAAGACAAAACACAAGGCAGAGATTTTATGAGAAAAAGATGGTTCCACCTTCCTCTCTACTTAAATTTATATATAAATAAGCCAGCCTACTTTATTAAAATAACTTTCATTGGATTAAATGAAAATAATTCACTATATTAAAATAACGTTTGTATTATTTATCAAAAGTTTTCATTTATTAACTCATTCATACTATGATAATAACTATAAATGTTATATATAGAGTAAGTTAAAAACAAACTCTTATGAAGCTTCAAAAATACCCTCAACCTCAGACCGTGGTTTCTGCCTCTAGCATCATCAGTGAGGTGCTAGGGAATAAAAATACTAGAACTAGTCCAGCATTTTATCAATGCCTAACTATTGAGAAGAAAATCTGAAACTTTCAGACATTTAAATGTCCAAAAATGTCTGAAAGTTTCAGATTTTCTTTTCAATAGTTAGGCATTGATAAAATGCTGGACTAGTTCTAGTATTTTTATTCCCTAGCACCTCACTGATGATGCTAGAGGCAGAAACCGTGGTCTGAGGTTGAGGGTATTTTTGAAGCTTCATAAGAGTTTGTTTTTAACTTACTCTATATATAACATTTGTAAATAGGAGCTTTATTAAAATTAGGTCATCTGACTTGATTTTTTATCAATTTAATTTTAGTTTTTTGCTATTAATGCTTTGGCGATTTTATATTGCTAGAGCTATTAATATATGGTGTATCTGAACTTAGTTCAGTCCCATACTGCTATTTGAGTTAGATAGCTGGATTTTTGGACATTTAAATGTCTGAAAGTTTCAGATTTTCTTCTCAATAGTTAGGCATTGATAAAATGCTGGACTAGTTCTAGTATTTTTATTCCCTAGCACCTCACTGATGATGCTAGAGGCAGAAACCACGGTCTGAGGTTGAGAGTATTTTTGAAGCTTCATAAGAGTTTGTTTTTAACTTACTCTATATATAACATTTGTAAATAGGAGCTTTATTAAAATTAGGTGACTTTATTTTTTATCAATTTAATTTTAGTTTTTTGCTATTAATGCTTTGGCGATTTTATATTGCTAGAGCTATTAATATATGGTGTATCTGAACTTAGTTCAGTCCCATACTGCTATTTGAGTTAGATAGCTGGATTTTTGGACATTTAAATGTCTGAAAGTTTCAGATTTTTTTCTCAATAGTTAGGCATTGATAAAATGCTGGACTAGTTCTAGTATTTTTATTCCCTAGCACCTCACTGATGACGCTAGAGGCAGAAACCGCGGTCTGAGGTTGAGGGTATTTTTGAAGCTTCATAAGAGTTTGTTTTTAACTTACTCTATATATAACATTTGTAAATAGGAGCTTTATTAAAATTAGGTCATCTGACTTGATTTTTTATCAAGATAATAACTATAATATAGTAATGTCCCTTTTTTGAATATTTAATTTATCCAATACTACTACTACTAATATCTTACCAATCCATCAGTGAAGAAGTTATAAAATAGATGTATATTGTCTAGTAGTCCTAAAATAAACATTAAAAAAATTTTAAATTAATTATTTGTCATATTTACCTGACAATTAGCAAAACTTAAATATAAGACTTACACATTTACAATATATTGTTCACATTTTAAGACAACCAAGAATTCTCTAGAGGTAAGATAGAATTCCTTGATACCTTGATAACATGACTAAAAATGTTAGACAAAGCCATAGTCAAATCTTGCACATGCTTTGTTTACCACATGATAAAATACAAACAAAATCAATCTTCAGGAATAATAAAGTGAGGCAAAGTTAAAATATGAAGCATAACTCATATAAATGCTATCAAAACAACAAATAATAAGAGAGAGACAAATGCTATATCCCTTTGTAAAAATAAACTAACAAAAATAATGTTGGAGATTAACTACCATCCTTAAAATATACTGCCATATAGCACTCTAAAATAGAGAGAATAAATCTACTATCTATAACAAAAATACAACAGCTAATGAATGTGAAATATTATCAATTAATTAATACCAAATATGGTTCTATAAACCTTAGGCAATAAGTCATAAATAAATCATAGATATATACATCAGCTTATGCAGCTTACAGCAAAACAATATATCTTCATAAATAAATTATTCATCTTTTAAAACATGTAAATATGATAAAGTATTATTCTGAGAACTTTAATCTCTAACAATTCAATATATAGCATACAACATAAAAATGATATGCACATAAATAAAAAGTAATAAAAAAATCAAAATATAAATAAATTCAACGTTGAATATGAAGAATATTATTAGCAGCAACATCTTATGGACAAACATATTCATCATACAATAATATAACTTAAACTATTAAATCTATAGCATAATTATAAAATGTAGAAAACACTTCTTTGGATATCCTTAGTAAATTTACTGATTTAAATTATGGTAAATGTTCATGATATTATAATAAATATGTTTCAAGAACTTAAACTTAGGTTTTTTAATTAATCCATTAGATGAATTATTCATATTTACAATAATAACATAAATACTGCATAATAAAATATTTTAATAAAGAACATATATAAAATATCATTAAATATTTGCAGGAAAAAAATATTTAATTTCAATTTTATGTTGGTGACCTCAGTGGTCTCCATACTAATGCACACAAAAAAAAATCATTTACAGATTTTAAACATTTGTGGAGGTATTATTGAAAGTAGAAAAATCATTAAATGTAATGCTATTTTTCTTTTTCTTTCAGGCAGAGCAAAATAATAATAATAATAATAATAATAATAATAATAATAATAATAATAATAATAATAATAATAATAATAATAATAATAATAATAATAATAATAATAATAATAATAATAATAATAATAATAATAATAATAATAATAATAATAATAATCATTCCTATTTTCAGAAACATATATAATGCTACGAAAACTAGATACTATCATACTTGATCCAATACAAAAATACTTGGCATTTATCAATATACTACCATTCAACATAAATCATTTAACATACAATTCATCATCACCTTCAAGGCTTCTAACAATAGTGGATGAAATACACAAAAGAATTACAATGTTACATCCTTCACATAACTCACAGGAAAATATACACAAGCTCACATAAATTTACAATAACACATGTAACAAACTAAAGGAATACATAACAATTAAAAAAGCAAAAATATGTCTCTCACAAACACACACATGATCAAGAGCATATATTAGATGGGCTCTAGGATATCCACCAAAATTGAGAGTACCAATGGCAATAGAAATAGAAGGAATGACCTATGCAGGACAGAATATGATAATACCCATATTTAATTACTTCAAGAAAAAACTACAAGAACATAAAAGATTCACACCTTCAGATAATTACTTTGGACAACCAGAAACAAATTATCCATTTAACATACAACAATTTGCAGATAAACTTAATACAATTAAAACCACATGTCATCCTGGAACAAATGGTATACCAAAATTTGTCTTCGCACATTTGAGCCAATTCACATCAAAATATATTTGCAACCTAGCAAATCATCTCTCTCAAAAAATCTACAACCTTAAAGAACTAAATACCATAGCCATAGTGCCATTTAATATAAAAAAAATTAATATATCAACACTTACCAATCTAAGACCTATTTCTATGGAAACATTAGCCATTAAAATTTTAGAAAAAGTCATCAAAGATCAAATTGAACAACACTTACTTCCACTTATATCACCTCTACAATTTGAAAAAAAAGAATCATCTACAGGACAAGCAGCATTACTCTTTAAAACCATTATGACTACAATACAAAAGCAAAAAAATATGCACCAATAGCAGTACAATTCGATATTCAAGCAGCATTTGATTCAGTGTCAATCAAGATACTTCTTAATAAATTAGCCAACACCACAATACCACCTACACTACTCTATGTAATTGCCAATCTTCTCCTTAATAGACAAATTCATATCACACTCAATGGAAGGAAATCAACATCATTCACTCCATCACAATCTATTTCACAAGGATCACCACTAAGTTCACTCCTCTTCACATTCTACATAGATCCACTAATAAGAAAAATACAACAAAATATAGCTGGAATACAAATTCCACACACACAACAAAATATCCCATGTTTAGCATACATGGATGATATCATAATTTTTTTAAAATCATGCAAAGAATTTCCAT